>JBAIZL010000002.1:23696066-23716066 GCA_036971475.1 Prosapia bicincta
AAATAAAGATTTGAAAGCCTGAACGGAATGCAGTTTTCATCAGGCAAGACCTGGTCAAGTTACGGTAAACATACTATAACACAAATGTCGAAACTAAATTTACTTTTATCAAACAGTTTTTTCATTTTGAAATGTAGCGTCAGTAAACTATGACTAAAATCAGAACTGGTGATGGTGTTTAGAAGGAAGGAAAAAACGTTCTAACTGATCAGCAATTGTGTCACGTCACCCATCGAACGCCATGTTGCGCAGTAATGTTCTACAGGGCAGTGGGAATATCTCCTCTTCTCTCGAGAGAGATCGTGTCTACTTAATGTAAGCTCTCAATTACTTTATTGACAGCGTGTCGTAATGTTCCTCTTTGCCTAGAACTATGTGATCATTATGCCATTACCTTAGACTTGTATTTCTCTTTCCTTACGAAGTTAAAGCGTCTGTAGAAGTATCTGACGTTTTGGGGTGTAAAAGAAACTCAGGATTAGCCAAACATTTATTAGTAAGATTTTGCTATTGCGAGTTCCTTCGCTAAACATATATGTTTTAAGCATGCATAGAGACAAACATACTTCAATACTGTAATACGAAATAACAATAGTAATATATTACACATACGACTTCATAATTTTCTTAGTAAGCTTTTTCAGTACCACACTTTTTAAATTCCTTGTATTAGTTCACACTCTCCTGATATATATCTTGTACAAATTTCAATCGTTAATAAAATACTTTTTATTCATCCAATCGAGTTCAACATTTTTTGTAACCTATAGTGGATGATAATTAATGGTAATAACGTTTTTACAAATATTTATTCAATAATTAAATTATAAAAATTTGGGAGGTCTATCCGGATTCGAACTGAGAAACTTCATGTCCTAAGTCTAGCACGCTTTTACACTCAAAGATGTGCTCAAAGATGTATAAGAATTTTTCCCCTAAATCTGGTTGTCGCCGAAACCTCTATTGTATAACCTTAAAACTGTTGCCATGGTTACCACACAATATCATAAATAGTAGTCTAGGGTTAAAAATGAATGTAAAGAATATAATAAACAAATATGATAAAACGTTTTTTAGTTGGCATCAGTGGGAATTTACTTTGAAAAATACTTTGTATATAACTTGTTATTACGAAACTAGCTGTACCCTGTCACGATTTGCTCTGGCACATTGTGGTTGCATTTATGAGAAATGAAGAACAAATCAAAGCATCCCACAAAAGCACCTCGGTTCAGGTGACGTTTATTGAGATTAAACTGTGGTTGTCGTTAGTTAGTGTGGAAGAGTGTTCCCCTCGCTTGCTGCAGATGGCCAGCTGACAAGAAAGCTGTTTTCTCGCGTCACGGGAATGTTACTGGCGTGAAACAAATTCTTAGAACAATCTTTGAAGCGGGTTGTGTGTCGTGTCAGAATTTGACGTCAATCGCTGTAGAGGGTTTTGAGTTTTTGAAGCTTACACAAACACACTTATAAAGTGTTTATTGTAGATATGTAATGATTATCATACAATTTCCTAATTGGAGTTATTTAAATTATTTAAAACAATTTGTTTTTAAATTTATAAAAATAGTCATATACATGCTTATTAGTTTTTTATAAATTTAAAGTTTTGAAAAAGTATAAACAATTTTTCATTACATTTTACCCTTTTTTGGTAGTTTAAATGTTTACATACAAAGAGACGTAGAAAGAAGATCTACTTCAGTTGATGACCCTGCATCGTGCTTCTACAATATCTCCCTCTTATCCCGTAGAAGGTCTACTTCAGTCGGTGACCCTGCAGTCGTGCTTCTACAATATCTCCCTCTTATCCCGTAGGATGTCTACTTTAGTCGGTGACCCTGCAATCGTGCTTCTACAATATCTCCCTCTTATCCCGTAGGAGGTCTACTTCAGTTGGTGACCCTGCATTCATGCTTCTACAATATCTCCCTCTTATCCCGTAGGAGGTCTACTTCAGTTGGTGACCCTGCATTCGTGCTTCTACAATATCTCCCTCTTTTCCCGTAGGAGGTCTACTTCAGTTGGTGACCCTGCATTCGTGCTTCTACAATATCTCCCTCTTATCCCGTAGGAGATCTATTTCAGTTGACCCTGCAGTCGTGCCTCTACAATATCTCCCTCATATAACGTAGGATGTCTACTTTAGTCAGTGACCCTGCATTCTGCTTCTACAATATCTTCCTCTTATCCCGTAGGAGGTCTACTTCAGTTGGTGACCCTGTAATCGTGCTTCTACAATATCTTCCTCTTATCCCGTAGGAGGTCTACTTCAGTTGGTGACCCTGCGATCGTGCTTCTACAATATCTCTCTCTTATCCCGTAGGAGGTCTACTTCAGTTGGTGACCCTGCATTCGTGCTTCTACAATATCTCCCTCATATCCCGTAGGATGTCTACTTTAGTCGGTGACCCTGCAGTCGTGCTTCTACAATATCTCCCTCTTATCCCGTAGGAGGTCTACTTCAGTTGGTGACCCTGTAATCGTGCTTCTACAATATCTCCCTCTTATCCCGTAGGAGGTCTACTTCAGTTGTTGACCCTGTAATCGTGCTTCTACAATATCTCCCTCTTATCCCGTAGGAGGTCTACTTCAGTTGGTGAGCCTGCAGTCGTGCTTCTACAATATCTCCCTCTTATCCCGTAGGAGGTCTACTTCAGTTGGTGACCCTGCAGTCGTGCTTCTACAATACCCCTCTCTTTATTTCTATTTGTTGTTTTTATAAACAACCGTCATCCATTTACAAAGGTTTTACATCCATTAGTTATTTTTTAGTCCATACCGTCTTGGTTTGCTAGAGACCTATTTTACCGTATTGGCATGGCCTTTACAATGATATTAGATCATTATCACAAAAATTACTTTCATGCTTCATATATTTTGTTTTATTTCATTGTTTTTAATATTTATTTATGACATGGTTATAGTAATATATATATATGTATATATTTATATATTAAAACAACATAGGTTATTCAAATACAAGAATATTTATTAATTTAATCCAAAGCTTTTCGTTGGTAATTATTGTAATTATTGACATTATTGTAATTTTCATTCCTGATGATGTTGGTACTGTTTACCAACGAAAAGCTTTGGATATAAATTAATAAATATTCTTGTATTTGAGTAACCTATGTTGTTTTAAATTATTAAACAAGAAAACGTATTATATATATATACATATATATATACATTGCATTTAAATATCCTTAAAAAAAAGTTGTACTATCAGATTTTTTCAACAACAAGACCCTGGAATGGTAGATCCACCTAGAAGTGGCATAATATTGTGTTCAGTTGAATAATGTATAATTTACCAGTTAATACAATTTTCAAGTAGGCAAACTTTAAAATAATAAGTATTATAGACATAGATGGTAAAATAATATCACATAGTAACACTTCTTATTCTCAATATTCAACATTTTTTTCACATGAATTTGAACAAGCCTCTTAAAATCTATATTTATTTGTCGGTATCTCTAGTGAACATTACTATCTAAAATGTAACTTGTAGGTTAAGGGAAGCTGTGTACAGCCATCTTGGAAATACAAACCTTGCTCGAATTTTGTTTGTTTTGGTCTTGTGAGACATATTGCTTTGGGTTAAAAACTATTGTTTTACAATATTATTTTATTTTAAAAGTGTGTTTAAAATATGTAATTTATTGAATTTTGTGTTGTCGAGTCATGATTTACTGTAGTAGTTATTAGTCCCGAGGATTTTGTACCTACCACAGTCCTACCTTCATCCACAGACAGCTTATCCTACCTTCATCCACAGACAGCTTATCCTACCTTCATCCACAGACAGCCTATCCTACCTTCAGCCACAGACAGCTTACCCTACCTTCATCCACAGACAGCTTATCCTACCTTCATCCACAGACAGCTTATCCTACCTCCATCCACAGACAGCTTATCCTACCTTCATCCACAGACAGCTTATCCTACCTTCATCCACAGACAGCCTACCCTACCTTCATCCACAGACAGCTTATCCTACCTTCATCCACAGACAGCTTATCCTACCTTCATCCACAGACAGCTTATACTACCTTCATCCACGGACAGCTTATCCTACCTTCATCCACAGACAGCTTATTCTACCTTCATCCGCAGACAGCTTATCCTACCTCCATCCACAGACAGCTTATCCTACCTTTTCTTATCGCCACCTTTCCCTTTATTAGGCGACATTACAAAAACTGGCTATTTCCATTGAAACCGCAACAAATACCATTATAAGAATAATATTGTAACGTACAAGACATTTCGCATGTTATATTGTATAGCACCATACTCGACCCTCGGAAATGTTCGGGACAGTTCAGAAGTAGGTTTACAAGGGCACTAATCCTGCTGTTCGTTTCCAAATTAATCTCTTGCATAACAGATCAAACGGTCTCACTCCCGTTCAAAAGTTTCACGGCTGTATTTAGATGTTTACACTTCGAAAACACTAAACATCCGTAAAGTACAACCAGAGATGTTCTCTGAACGTTTCCAATCCAGTTCCGAACTTGCTAATTCGCTTTCAACCGGCCTCAAGTTCTTAAAGCCTAGGTTCGCATTCAACAATGATAAACTGCGTTAGACTTACTTAATATAAACACAGCCACGAGGCAAAGAGTTGCGCAGAGTTTTCCCAGCATTGGCAAAGGTTGTAAACTTGCACCTGTTAAAGGTGATAGCGGCGTATGTTGCATTAGGTTGGTTCTCAAACGATTCATCCTGAAAGTGTGTCCAACAGCGTGTGTAGCATCAATGGCAATCCAATTTATCTGTAGCATCAGCTATTAACGAAATATTTCTGAAAGTGTGTGAAGCATATCCAGTCACAGATCGGCGAAACGATGCTCACGAAAGTATTAGCCTAATTTTAGGAGTGGTTTCATTCACGGCAAGATGAAGGAAATCTTGGATACCTATCGTAGAACTGAAGTAACCCTGTAAAAGTGCCACTTTTGACAGCTTATTAATAAAGTAAAATAAAGTTATTAAGGGAGGGTAATATCGAGCAGCGAGAATCTGTGTTTTGAGACTTACCTCGACACACGACCGCGGCGAGCAGCATCCGCGTTGTTCCATTGCAGACGATAATACAGAGTCAGGAGGAATAATGTAATGACGAGTATGTTCTTACACCTGAAGAAGACGATGGTAATTGGCGAAGCAGCACCTGATATTACTAAACGTGCGCTTATGATTGATCAGACCGTTTACCTACACGATTATAAATGCATAATTATCATTACATAACTAACAAGTTTACTCATATATTATCACTAAACTCGTGACATAAATGTGTTCTGATCATGGAGGCATTCCAAGACGCAAGCAATATTTATAAGGAAACAACGCTGACCGATTGAAATTACTTACTAGCCAACGCCCACCCTAGGCAGTTGAGCCATTTAGTGAAGTGCTGACCAGTAGAAATGGTCTCCCCTGAAAGTGGGACTAACTCAATCCTGGGCCTGGTGCAGGGCTGTGGATCGTGGAAGTATTCTCGCTACATGGTGGGAATTCTATAACAAAGTACAATAATTCTTTCTACCCCTGTGGATACCGACATGTGACGTATGTAATCCACTTATATGTGACAATATAGTTTTGTAACACCAATCCATTTTTAATAATTATTGTAATCACAACAAAGCTGATGATTAAACATTGAAACAACTGTATACAACTAAATAGAAGCAATGTAATCGTGGCATTACATTCCATAAGCAGGATTAAACGCACATCTACTTACATTTTTGCCCCACAACAACAATATCTAATGATTATGCTCGAATTAACTTGTTTCAATGTAACGAGCTGGACAAATCGAGTACAATGTTACTTTACACATTCATTAACCCACTATCATTATGTTCTTGATGTTTTCTAGCTGTAAACGTTTTGCTATTTTGTGGGCAAAACATCATATTCTCCATTAGTCGATACGAGTTTAAACAATTTGGCTTCTTACACGTTTTAGGAGGATTTTCACCAAGACGTCTCTTCGAAGAAATCTGAGATTTGTTTCTTCGGGTTTCGACACATGTCGTCTTTAAGTCTTTCAATCAGTTCTACCAAAAAAATATTGTAACATAAATATGGAAGATTCTAAAATCCCGTATGGAACCAAACATCGTAACGGACTCGACCTGAAGATCGTGAGGGGGTGGAGCCACGGTGTGCACGCGTCACCTGCCTGCCACAAGGGCTCAATCCAGAACCTATAGAATCGTCAGTGTTTTTAGAACTTCGTATGTATTACAGAAGTTGAGGACCTCGAAGGACAAGTGCAAACAACCTCCGGTCATCATAACGCTGTTGACAATAGTCTTCACAGGGGTGGTACAAAGTGGGTAATTCGCTTTGAACCTTTTAGAAGAAGGCCTAAGTCTGTCCACTCTCAGGTGATCTAGATATCTTTCTGTAGGTCTACCTTCATCCCTCCTATATATCTTAGACGGAAAAGTATTTGTTACCCCTCATCCCTCTACCCAAGCTGGAAAATGTATACTTACTTTATGCGGTTCAGATGTGACCTATTACGTTTTTGAAACAAAATAAATTACCGCTTTTTGACCTCTCTTTGACCCTAATCACTGACGGTCATTTGCAAACAACAATTGTCAAACACCTTAAAACAAAACAAACAAGTGATGTAAACTAAATATGTATAAAATCATTCCCACTTAAATCAAGAAAGAAAATGTTTATTTAAGTTACTTTCTATTAAATAATTACAATTGATAAAAATAAAGTAACGTAACCTAGGCGACAAAACAGCTGTTCTACCACTCAACCTATAATATAAAATCAGCTGTCAAATGAAATCATATGTTATCACTTATTTTAAGTCAAATAGGAAGAAATAACAATATTGCATACCGTTTTGTGAAAATTATTTCTCCCATATAAAACTAAAATTTAATTGATGAATTATTAAATAAAAAACTGTATTAACATTTAATGTTAACTACTACAAGTTTAAACATATCTATTTGAACTTGTGCGGATGAACAAAAAGTATTTTATTACGATTGAAAATTTGAACAAGATATATATAAGGAGAGTATGAACTAATTAAAGGAATTTTAAAACCGCACAAGGAACGTAATATAGGTTCCGAAATAAAGGCATTGTCTGTCTCTAGAGCATGCTTTAACAACCAAATAGCCGTTCAGACAGTGTCGGTATCTGTTCAATACGTTTACCAACAAAGGGCTTGCTTGAGCGTAGTAACTTGATTACTTGATAAATCAGGGCCTCTAATTCAAGGCCAAAATGCTTTAAAAAAAAATTACAAAGGGCAGTTACTAAACGGCTGTAAATATTTTTCTGAGTTCTCACTGTTTTAAAAGATCGCTCTTTAATCTAGATTAAAGTGAAAATATACTCTAAATATCACCAATGGTGAAAAACCAAGTTATTGGAAATGTAATTTTTTAAATATCAAGCACCTTGGCTCTCAAATGTGGCATCTCTAGTATAGTAATTCATTAGCATTCAAACAAAAGCGTTCAAGGACTATTTAATTTAATGTCTACGTTATTGGGTAATTTGATTTTAGAATCTTTTTTTACATTAAGTGGTATCTAAACAATCCTGAACTGAAAATGAATTTATTGAAGCAGCAAGCTGGTTGGTTGAAGTCCGACAACGTCAACACGACGAATTCTAAACCAATATCAGGGAGGTTTATCCTCAGTTGAAAACGCATAACCGGGATCAGCTGTTCCAAAAATACGTTTAAAGGTAACAAAATTTAGCTAGTCGGATGTGTTCCCCTGGAACTCAGTCGTTTTCTCGACATTCTAGATTCCTTAACATGCCTTTTTTTATTTGTGTTTATCTAGTTTAGAACATTTACAGAGTTAATTAGCTTATTTAACATACCTTAATAAAAGTGGAGTCCGATGTCTAGAGGTTACTTGGGAAATATGTTACAGAAATTACCTGAAAATTTAAAAAATCGAGATAATTCAAAGTTATGAGTTTTATGAGATTATTAGTTTAGAATAAATGTTAACTAATTCAATAGTTATTTCCATTCTCTGTTAAATCAAAATAGATCCTATCCAAACCACTCTTCCCCCCTTCTCTCTCTCTCTCTCTCTCTCTCTCTCTCTCTCTCTCTCTCTATATATATATATATATATATATATATATATATATATATATATATAAAATACGTTTTCTTGTTTAATAATTTAAAACAACATAGGTTATTCAAATACAAGAATATTTATTATTTATATCCTTATTGGATATAAATTATAAATATTCTTGTATTTGAATAACCTATGTTGTTTTAAATTATTAAACAAGAAAACGTATTTTTTATATATATATATATATATATATATATATATATATATATATATATATATATATATATCGCAATATGTATTCTTGTGTATTAATAAAGAACTAAGTCAAAATACAAATACAAGAATTATAATTGAATTTACAATTCAAAGCTTTTCGTTGCCTAACAGTACCAACATCATCAGGAATATTAAACAATTGTTTAATATTCCTGATGATGTTGGTACTGTTGGCCAACGAAAAGCTTTGAATTGTAAATTCAATTATAATTCTTGTATTTGTATTTTGACTTAGTTCTTTATATATATATATATATATATATATATATATATATATATATATATATATATATTTATATATATATATATATATATATATATATATATATATATATATATATGTATATATATATATATATATATATATATATATATATATATATCTTTCTCTCTGTCCGTTCGCCTGACTATCTGTTATTTTAAACTCTCACTCTAGAACTCTATGTACCTATACCTCTTTCGGTCTAGTTATTTCTTTACCTCACTATCTCTCTCTTCTCTTTCTGTATCTCTCTCCCAGTCTCTCTCCCTCTCTCTCCCTATCTCTCTCTCTCTCCCTCTCTCTCCCTATCTCTCTCTCTCTCCCTCTCTCTCCCTATCTCTCTCTCTCCCTCTCTCTCTCTCCTTCTCTCTCTCTCCCTCCCTCTCTCTCTCTCTCTGTACCTATATCTCTCTCGGTCTGATAATTTCTCTTAATCTCTCTGACTCTCTCACTCTGTAACTCACTCACTCCCAGTTTCTCACCCTCTCTGTCTTTGTCTGACACACTCTTTTAATAACTATAGCTCTTCCTGTTTGGGTATTTCTCTCCCTCACTTGGTATTTCTCCCTCACTCAATCCAAATCTCTCTCTCTCTCTCTCTCTCTCTCTCTTTGTTCCTATATTTGTTCCTGGTTATTTAACTCTTACTTTCAATCTCTGTGTCTCTCTCTCTCACTCCGTACTTTAATTTATTCCTGCCTAGTTATTTCTTTCTCTCTCCCTTTCGGCCTCTGTCACTCTATTCCTCTGCCTGCCGGGCTCTTTTTTCTCTCCATATCTCTTAAACATATGTTTTTCTTTTACTTGAATATAGTTTTTCAGAATTATTGCTAAATATTTTTGTCTTTTCAAAAATATATTAGTTCTCAGTTATAACTAATTTTATTATGTACATGATAGTTCCTATCAATTTTGAACTATAAATTTAAACATATATTATTAGAGAAGTACCTATTAATCGCATCGTATATGTTATGAACCCATACTATATCCGCCCTCAGATATATGTGTAGTTGTTTTGGCGCACCGTACGACGCGTCTGTATCGCATATGTTCAA
The DNA here is from genome assembly GCA_036971475.1 of Prosapia bicincta. Classification (NCBI taxonomy): domain Eukaryota; kingdom Metazoa; phylum Arthropoda; class Insecta; order Hemiptera; family Cercopidae; genus Prosapia; species Prosapia bicincta. The sequence goes on from JBAIZL010000002.1 coordinate 23,705,780, forward strand.
ATTGAACGTAAATGCTTCCATTATTTACCTCTTCTAGTTTAAATCATAACTTTATAATACCCTAAAGTCACCCAAATTTTTAAATATTTGTTTAAGCTTCGTAAACGCCCCTCTATCTTTTAGGTACATAAAAGAAGCTGACGTATTTGCGATCAGCTGATCTCTTTTTTAAATTCGTGCTATTAGCTCACACTTTCTTGATATATATATATATATATATATATATATATATATATATATATATATATATATATATATTCATCTAGTCATATTAAAATATATATTTTTTTAATCTATTCTGGATGAGAATTGATTTAATCAACAGCTTAATACCTGTTCATATGTTGACATCAACAGTAATATATTGATTTTACAGAGATATATTTCTTTCAAATATTTATATTATTATATAAATAAATATATATATTATTTATTATTTAATAATAAATAATTTTTTATATATTAATATATATATAAATAATAATTATTAAATATATTATTATTATATATCATAATTATAATTAAATTATAAAAATTTAAGGGTCGAATTCGGATTCGAACTCAGTATCTTCATGATGGAAGTCTAGTTCTTTGCCATTGGGAGAATTTTCCCATAGCTAAATATTTACATCTGAAAGATGAATACTAATTTTTCTTTCGCCCGCAACTGGTTGTCGTCGAAACCTTCATTCCACAGCCTTAAATTGTTGCCATGGTTACTACACAATATCATAAATAATGCTTTGGGATTAAAAATGAATGGAAAAAATAAAATAAACAAACAAACTGAATTAACGGTATCGAACCTTGCTTCACAAACGGACAATGCGAAAGCTACAAAACAACACAGGCGACTATAAAAAGAAAGTGTATAAATAGTAACAAACAAAAATAATAGACCAACACCATAAATAAAAAAGAAAATGGAAAATTGCAAGGAAATTCTCTTTCGATTTTACCACTTTATACTTTTATTCTGACATATGTATTGGGGTCTATACATATTTATATTAATTGCAATTACTGTATAAAATAAAAAGAAATTGAAATAAAAATTCTCTTTGCTGATTAAAGTAGGAATTTACTTGATTTTTTTTTTAATATTACTTGTTTATCTCGAACAATAAATGATACTATTTTGATAGTTCGTTGGAAATACTTGAAAAAGTTTACAATCTTGCAATTCGTTCCGAATAAACGTTTAGAAAATAAAAATATTATTTTCATTATGTTTGTCATCTACATAACATTTTAGTAACACTCATAAAAAGTTTCAACTATTAAATTTAATTTGTTCTTCTGAAAAACAAAAATCTGCACTTCATTCATGAACATTATCGTCCCGGGTAGTTAGGCCGAGAAATACAAGTAATATCTCCAGTCCGCAGGACGGATTGATTGGCTGCAGGTGTTTTGCGGTGGAAGACGCCATTTTGCGACGGCTTTGTGTAAGTATACAGTACTTTGGAAATGAAGCAATTTATACACGTAATGGACTTTAATACCGAGTCAGCCAGTGAAGGTACAGTCGGTGAGAGATAATAATGGAGCTCCGAGCGGATGTTGGGGCGAGCAAAGCAAACTGAAATAAAAAGCAGTGTCCGGTCGCAAAGTAAATAGGCTCTTTGCAGGAAAAGTAAATTAGTAGGCACCGGAAGAGCAGGGAGCAGTTCCTCACACCACCGGATCGCCATGTGATGACTTCGAGAAGGGACAGAGATATAAGCTTTAGTCTTAGCAATGACTCAAACTGTTTTTTTCTTTTTTTTTAAACAAGTAATATAAATAAAAATTGACTTTAAAGTCAACTCCTACTTAAGACAACAATTTTTTTCAAACCGAAGATACCTTTTATTATACAAGTAATATAATTTTAGTTTTTTAAAAGTCAATTTCTACAACAAAGAAGCCAACAAAGAAAATTTTCATTTTAGTTTTTTTTTATGTATATACATATGTCAGAATAACAGTATTAAGTGACAAAATATAAGCGAATTTACTTACAATTTTTCATTTCCCTTTCTATGTTTGGTGTTGAACTATTATTTTTGTTTGCTACTATTTATACGCTTTCTTTTTTTGTCTCTTCTATTGTGTTTTAGTTTCTTTTCGCATTGTCCATTTGTAAAGCAAGGTTCGATACCATTAATCCAAATAGTTTGTTTATTTTATTCTTTTCATTCGTTTTTAAAGCTTGAGTATTATTTATGACAGTGTGTGGTAACCATGGCAACAATTTAAGGTTGTACAATGAAGGTCTCAACAACAACCAGATGAGAGCAAAAGACAAATTCATATACTTCTAAACTCGATATAATTCTAGTTATGGTAAAGTTGGCTCAGTGCAAAAAGTGCTAGACTTTCAACTTGAAGTTACTCAGTTTCGTAAACGCAGTTCGTACATCATAAACCCCCAAAGTTTTATAATTCAATTTTTGAATAAATATTTCAAAAAAACTGTATTACATCAATTGTCATCCACTACAGGTTCAAGATTGTATTTGAACCTAATCAGATGAATAAATAACGCTTGAAAATTTGTACAAGATATATATCACGAGAATGTGAACTAATAGCAGGAGTTTACTGAATACAATTATTATAAATAGAGTAACATTACCTAGACGTTAAAACAGCTGTTTAACCACATAACCTACAACATAACATCAGTTGTTTTATGAAACGATATGTTAAAACTTATGTTAAACCAAATGTAACGAAATAACTATATATTGCATACCTTGCCCCATTTAGTTTTTCTCCCATATAAAACTAAACATACTTTTTTTATTTTTTAAATTTATTATTATTAGAAAAAACTGTGTTAAAATCAAGTGTCAACCGTTACAAGTTTAAAATAATGTATTTGAATTTCAGTGGCTAAATCAAAAGTATTTTATTAACGACTGAAAATTTGAACAATGTATACAATATGTATAGATACATATATATATATATATATATATATATATATATATATATATATATATACATGCCTTATTAACCTACATATATAAGTAGAGTGTGAACTAACAGTGGTAATCGAAAAATGTGTGAAAAATATTTTATACATTTTTTCAAAGGAATATTCAATTTAGAATTTAATTTTCTTCCAAAAACGTAACAAATGAAATATACCAAATAATCCGAAACACGCAAGTTAAAAGGAAATTTTATATAGGAAATGAATGAATTATTTGTTTATATTTCAGTGCAGATAAAGATTTATAGAATTAATATATATTTTAAATTTCAAAGAAGTAGACTAATGGACGAAGCTTAAGGGCGTCCCTGGTTACGATCAAATAGAACAGCCCCTTGGCATACGTGACCTCAAAGATCATTTATAGTTAGGTTTTTCATCAATTAAGAGTACAGGTACAGTTTTAATGAACCAACAACCTCACTTAATAGCATTCCTAACTACTAACTAATAACAACTCTAAAGCGACTCTAGTTTGTAACTTCTTGTTTGCTAGATTGTAATTTTGTATTAAGACACTCTGATGATGATGATGATGACATGGACATCAAAATGTACGTAAGGGTTATTTCTTAAGTGACTTGTATTATTTCTTATGTTTCTGGTATTGGGGTTCTTTCCAATATTTTCATTGTAACATTGAAAATATACAAACATAGCCTATAAATGAATGTAATACATAATACATTATATAAACTAGTATTTAGTGAATCAATACAATACAGTCAAAAATTAGTCAATTTCTAATAATTTACAGTTTTACACCCAAATTACTACTGAAGCAAAATAATATCCAATTATTACTACGAAATTAGGCCTACCTAATTAAATAAATCATTTAACCAATTATGGTGGCTAAAATCTATACTATTATATACAAATCTAATGGTGTGTGTATGTGTGTGTGCGTGCGCGCGCGCGCGTGTGTGTATGTGTGTGTGTGTGTGTGTGTGTGTGTGTGTGTGTGTGTGTGTGTGTGTGTGTGTGTGTGTGTATGTGTGTGTGTGTTACTCAATCACGTAAAGACTACTGGACCCATAGAGCTGAAATTTTACATGGACACTCTTATGGTCCCTGTTTAACTCATAGGCCTATTTTTATTTATTAATGCCATTAGGGCACCGCCCCACTGCCCTTGAATACTCCCTTAACACTCAGTTACCTATACTCCATTACATACTTGGTTTAGTCAGCAGATAGTAAATGTGTTTTTAATCGCCTGTAAAAGTCATTTTAAACACAATTAACGTATATACTACACACAATAAACTCTAATTTGATATATTTATTGGAATTTAATTTCAGAAAAATTAAATTCAATGAAAATACAAATACAAATTAAATCAATACAAATATTCGTCAAACCCGTACGGAAAACGGGTACTCTGCTAGTATTGAATAAAGAATTACAAAACAATTTTAATATTCTACCATATTTTTAAAAACCAACACTTTAACATAACCTTGGATAGAGCACATTTAATCTGATTTATTGGTAATAAATTTTGAATAAATGTACAGTCAAAATGAATTCTATGTACAATTTTTAATAATAAATATGTTTGTGATATTGGGGTTATTTCCAATATTTTCATTGGTATACAACAGAAGATGCTAAAACCATTGAAGTCGTCTTCAAAACATAAGTATTAGAGCCTCCGTACACGGGTTGATGCTCGAAGTGGTCGACTAGAGAAAAGTCGCGTTCGTCTATCCCCTCCACTCAACTTCCTTCGTCGTGGCATTGGGGTCCGCAGACGGGGCGTTTTGTGCTCGTCAAAAACCGAGCAGTTCCTCGTCCCTTGCATTCCTCTTCTCGTGCGTTCGGTAGTAGACGGGATTTATCGAGAAGATCGCGCGATTCTACGTCATGGATGTGATTATAAATTCATTTTCTTTTTTTGTGTGCTTTATTAACATATACAGATTTTTTTAATGATCGGTGAATGTTATGTTCGTTGATTGTAGTACTCTTAGTTTAAATTATAGTAGGTTAATAACTATTTATAACATAAAATTCTGAAAACATTAAATTTCTAGTTCTATTTTTTTAATGTAAAATTCGTTGGGGAAATCGAAAAACACCCTGAACTTTATGAAGTTGCTTGATGTAGTCATCTTGAATTCACTGGTTAAACTAACTTTAAAAATATTTAACTAAATGAATGCTTAATTGCTTACTTGCTGACGCGTTTCAAAACATTCGCTCTTTTTACGAAGCTAACTCTCTACTTCGTAGAGGGTTACCTTCGAAAAAGGAACGAATGTTTTGAAACGCGTCAGCAAGTAATCAATTACGCATTCACTTAGTTGAGTATTTTTAAAATTAGCTGAACCTCATATTCACAATTCTCACTAGAGTGGTGTATGAATCTTTCAACATTCTATAAAAAGCAAAAAATTTACCTTTACTCTGTTCCAGTTTTTTTGCACCAAAAAATAACCGAGTATTAAAATTACGTTCAATAAAAGGATGCACGCATAATCTACGTTTATTTCTTTTCAAGCGCCGGTACCACAAAAACATCACAAAGTCTTCCTCATCACTACAAAAACTGCTCATTATTATTACATTCGTTCTGGGTTTAAAATGCGGAGGAGGTCAGTTCTGGTCGCGAGATGGAAACAAACTGAAGTCGACCAATGTGCGGATGGCAGACTCACGAGCCGCAGATATCGCATAAGACGACAGTGACGCGCGAACCTCCCTATGAGTCAACAATCGACCCGTGTGCGGAGGCTCTTAGAGTCAAGAGACTGTATTTAACCTACGGTTGTATAGAGTCATTCATTTTAGGATACGAAAGCTATAGCTTATCGTTCCGTCTTTACATGTCCAACTTGAAATATTAATATTGTAGATTCTTGTAATTAGTAAGTTAGGCGTTAAATTTATTTTAATTACCAAACGTTAATTTTATATGTTTCCTTCGAGGAAAGTTTTTGTAACGCCCTTTTTCTCGGTGGAGGATACCATAACTACGGAGTATGCCCTCCTGTATACAAGAGGTTTCACTACTCACAAACATGGCAATCCTATCCATGACGCACCAACTTCATTCGTTGTTTAATCCTCCTCGTTAATCCTCTGTGGATCCTTATTGTTCCAAGTGGCATAACTTTTCGCGAACTAAAATTTATTTGGACGCTTTGACGCTGAGTCCCCAACCTGGAAAATATGTTATTTCTTTCCAACTGGGAAGAATATGGACCCGTTAGAGTTTTCGTCATTGTCTTCAGTTCTCGATAAGTTTCGAATTACCTTGCTTTAGCTGCTAATAAAATGTAGTTATTTCAAACTGATTGTTCTACTCTATTTTAATTCCTTCTATTACTTCACTCTCCTTATATATATCTTGTTCAAATTTTCAAAGAAAATAAAATTCTTTTTATTCATCCATTCAAGATGTAATACATTTTGTTAAGGTTGTAGTGAATGCCACGTGATGTTATTACGGTCTTTACAAATACTGATAAAATAATTAAATTAAAATAATTTGTTTTATTTGTATTTAAGAGAAATACTTTACACAAAAGGGGAAATGTATAAAATATAGCTATTTCCTTCCTTACATTTGGCTTAACATAAGTGATAAAATAGCCGAATTTAAGTCATAGGTTATGTGGTAGAACAACTTTTTTAACTCATAGGTTATGTTACTTTATTTATATTGGTTGCGATTATTTAATAAAAAGTAACTAAAATAAAATTTTTCTCTGTTAACCTAAATAAGAATTTACTATATAAATCATAGAATAAAATATTGTAAATTAATATAAAATACATTGTATTGTAATTGAAGCAACTTTAAAAGCATTGTATTTCAATCCCTTCTATTAGTTCACGCTCTCCCTGTATTTATCTTGTTAAAATTTCCAATCGTTACTAAAATACTTTTTATTCATCCACACAAGTTCAAAGAAATTTTTAATAAAACTTGTAGTGACTGACAATTGATATTATTACAGTTTATTCAAATAAAAATTCATAGTTAAATTTACTAAATTAATTGTAGTTTTATACGGAGAAAACCCTTTCACATTATCGTTCCAAATAAGTGATAACATATGATTTCATGAAACAGCTTACTTTCTGTTATAGATTGTGTTGGAACAGCTGTTTTAACACATAAGTCATGTTACTTTATTTATAATAATCGTAATTATTTAATAAAAAAGTAACTAAAAAATGTTTTTTTTTACCTAAGTAAGCTTTAAAATTTTTTATTTATAATACTAAAATCAGATGCGCATCAATCTGTCTTGCTCCGTTTGCTTCATTGGAAGAACATTACAAGTTCGCTTAGTTTTCCAAACCAACAACCTTACTATTCTCGGTGGAAAGTAATCAATATTTAAACACAAACGTTTGTGTCACGATCTTTAAAACGGGCTGAAATAATGACGTCAATTGAAAACATTTTAAAATAATAAAACTGTTTAAAGATTTGAAAGTAGCGGATTGTTTTATCCGTAGTGAAAGGATTTTTTACGCATTTATAAAGTCACCCCTAACTGTCTGAGGGATGATATTAGAAAGGGATTTAGAAACAATTACCCTGACTTTAGCGGTTTACAAGCGTTTTTTTACCTTCGATAAAATCATCAATTGGTTTTATAAGGATTTCCTTTCCTACTACATTAATATTAATGTCAAAGAGTCTTACAGTGGAATATCGTAAACACAGACATTGTCAATCCGTTAAAGGCCCGTGCAGTAATTATGTGTGTTTGAGTAGCTTTATTTATTCAACACAATCCATTTACGACCTACAACTGCGATTTGTATGTTGATGTAAACTGTATGTAGTTAATAATAAGATGATTTTCCGATCTATAGTTATCTACTTTCTTTAGCTATAACTTCAATAATAAAACAAATAGAATACATTTGTAGAGTCAATTCCTACAAAGAAAGTTTTATTTTATCTAATTTTTATTTTATAATTACAATTATATAAATATCTATATACATATGACAGAATCACAATATTAAGTAGCAAAATAGCAAGTGAATTTCCTTGCACTTTTCCTTTCTATACAGTATATGGTGTTGTACTATTGTTTGTCTTGTTACTATTCTATTCGCTTTCTTTCGTCCCTAATTTATGAAGCTGATGGTGTTCTATAATTTCTCATTCTATCCACCTCTTGTAATGCTTCTTTATTGCAAGGAACATTTATCTTATAATTTCATGTACGTCTTTAAATAATTCATTTATAGTTAGGGGAAGTTGGTTCAGTGCCAAATTGCTGGATTTCAAACATGTAGACATTCAGTTCGAATCCGGCCGAAGCACCAAGTTTTGTAAATTTATCTAACGATTAACTACTTGAAAAAACTGTATTAACATCAATTGTCATCCCCCTATAAGTTTAAAGAAATATATTTGCACTAGATTGGATGATAAAGAAGCTATTTTATTTGAGACTGAAAATGTGTACAAGATATATAAATATATATATAGGAAAAGTGTAAACTAATAGGAGAAATTATATTAATCTCTATTATTGCAATATTGATTATCAAAAAACAGGTACAACATGAAAATCAAAGAGGTTAGCTCTAACATTTTAAATGGTGTTGTATCTGAGAATGGTTGCTTTGCACCGAAACGTACGATATATTGGCGTAAAACAATATGGTTAGAGGATGTTGCTATTTATTTACCACTCACTAGTAGTAAGTACTAGATATGTGTTTTTAATAGGGGTAATTATTTTACACAAATTCCATTCACGCCCAACAACTATGATATGTATGTTCAAATATACTGTGTGTAGTTAAAACTAATATGATTTTTCGGTCTATGTTTATGTACGTAAGTTAGTAAATATTTGATTTGTAAAAACCACTTCCTGTTTATTTATGTAATATTTATAAATAACAAAACATGTACAACCTGTAAAACAAAGCTATATCGTTTTGTGCTTCTGAGGATGGTTGATTTGAAGCCGAAACGAACATTAAGTTATTATATTAAGTTCTGGTTAGAGTATGTTATTTAATTACCACTAACTAGTTCTTTTCCTCGTTAAATTATTCACAAAGCCTAAATACGTTTGCCTAATCGACAAAAATGCAATGCTCATTACAGACAGTTACAGTAAACCAATAGCCTTTACACGTTGCACTGGCCTGTGCTCCGGACTGACTCCTTGAAAGCTTTTCTCACAACCCACCCTTAAAATCTTTACTAGAACCTGCCTCGCTGTTACAGACATAACAACGTCTTGTTGGTTCTACTAAATCCTCCCAAATACCCTATAACAGGGGTCTCCAAAGTGTTTTACTCAAAGGTAACATTAAATTCTTTGGAGGAAAGGCGGGCCGGCAATATTTCAGGGCAGAAAGTCTAGAACCAACCCCCCCCCCCCATACATCCACGACGTTTTTTCTAATCAAGAGCTCAGTGGCGGTTTTTGAGATTTTCTTGCATAGTTTTTACTTGTTTACAGCTAGTTTTCCACTTATCGAAAAACGTCGAGGCAGGTGAGAGACGAGATATTTAATGATAAAAATGCCTAGAAGGAAAATTATTACCAAATTTTTTTGCCAGTATACTAGCTTTCCGCGGTCCGGAAAAAGTCTGTTCGAGGGCCGGATGTGGCCCGCGAGCCGTAGGTTGGAGACCCCTGTCCTATAACCCTACAACACTTATCCACCTTACACTGCCGACAGTACCTCCATCTCACAACTTACCTACAATTTTAAAAAACTGAGCCTTTGAGTTGCAATCAGTAAGGACAACCTCTTTATAATGTATAGCGAATTATAACAACTGACACCACTGTAGACAACGTGAAAGAATACTTTAGTTAAAGAAAGAATACGATTGAATCCTCCATTATTAAGTTCAAGAACGTGTTTAATGACTCAAGATCCAAGACGATTAGTGTTATTCGGCTTTAAAGGGTGAAAAATAAATAAAAATAAAATAAGAAAATACAGTTAGCTTTCGAATACAAGCATTGCTTTGGGATCTAAACAAATTAATCGTAAAGAGGCTTCATTGTATTTTAAAAAAATTTAGGTTAGCTTGAATAGGGTTAGAACTGGTCATGTTAGGTTAATCTAGGTTTGGGTAGTTTCGATTAGGTTAGGTCAGGTTACCTTAGCCCTGTCAATTAATCTAGCCCTAAAATTACTGCTTATGTTGGTTGTATATTTATTTATACAAGTTTTATGCAGGTTTTTAATGTGAGTATTTCATATTTCACACAATATATAAAAAATAAACAATACTTTTGTAGAATTTTGAAAATAGTTGATCTTGCAATTGCAAGGTTGTATCTAAAATATC
>JBAIZL010000002.1:23718566-23833566 GCA_036971475.1 Prosapia bicincta
CTAAAACATTTATTAGTTAAATTACGGGAAAATGTTTCACCATATTTAACATATGGTGTTAATGTATCATGTATATATATATAATTTTTATGTGTGGGTATTTTAAAAGTAGTCTCCATTAAAAAATTTGTATGTTTACAACAAACATAGTGGTAAACGTGACCTAACATGGATATCTACAATGCAGGCTCAAACTGGTAAAGAACGGCGCTGTGTAGGTAATTTAATGTCAGTTTTAATCGTTGAACCGTTAACAGGTAACGAACGTAAAGGAAAGAATTTAATTCATTTTGTTAGCCTTCCGTTCCCTCTTTTGTAGTCACTACAAACATTCAGGCGAAATTTTCCGCCCTGACCAAAGCTTATAAATAAATAATGTCGCTTTCTAGAATGATTTTTCCCTGACAACTTCGGGCGTATAAAAGATATTGTAATCTAAACTGACAGCTGTAACACATATATTTTAATATTATGAACTATATATACACCAATATTCGTTCGCATTTCACTTATACGTGTTTATCAGCTTCGTTACAAACTATCATAAAAACTAGAACCTGAAGACCTAAACGATGGATAAAGGGACGCCAGTCGGCTAAAGTGAGGAGGAGAAGAGAAGGGTCAAATAGTCAGGTTGCTTGTATTCGTCCAAGAAATTCTAAACAAGAAACACTATATTTAAAGTAAAACACATGCCGAAACATTCGTTATGTCTACTCATCTAAAATCCCAAATGTGCAGACATAGGTCCAGGGCTCATGCCTAATCTGTTGCTGACCCCTGAACAGTTGTATGTATGACGGAAAGACGCTAAGAGGGATACAGTTCCATTAGTAGTTTATATTAACTACTTATGCTCCCAATGTCATTGCCATGCCCGCTAGGAGAAATTTCGGTGCCCTGGAAACACTTGAGGCCTCTTCATTACTTCCAACATATGCCTTCACAACACTGTATTTTCCATGACGTTATAAATAGATTATTGTTTTCGTGTTAGGACCAACTAGGCCTACTGAATCTAATCTGTGTATGTTTAGTTTTGTTGAAATAAACTGCCGTTCGTTTACAGCAACTAAGGCATTGCATTTTGTGTAAATAGAACATTACATTTATTGAGTATTAATTTGCCATTAAAAACTTGAACAATTTTATATTGTTCTTTTTATACTTTATCGGTATAATGTTTTTATCTCTTATATGGATCCCGCCGCATGAGTAATTATTTTCCTCAGTAAAAACATCAACCTGGCCAGGGCCCTCCTGATATAAAGCTCCTGATCATTTGGCCCCCTTGCCTCCCTCTCAGGGCGGGCCTGATCATAGGTAATGTTTTAAACCTTTAGTCTTAAATGTTGTATGAGAAAAAAGTCGTAAAATCCTTTCAACGGCTCTTAGAGCAAAATCGTGTTAAAATATGTCATATTTATTTTTAACTGCAAGTTAGTGAGAACGACTCGTCAGATCACGTACACGTTTTATAGGAAACAGTTCCGATCTGTGGCCGGAAATGCATTTTATGTGGAACAATCTTGAAATGGATTTAAAGGTTGATGTATTTACGAGGGTTTTTTTAATTGAAAAATAATTAACTTTAGAAAAGAAAAGAAACATTCCGATGGACAGCGTTTCAAACGTCACTTGAACACATTTTCTGACATCCATCAGTAGGATAGCGGAACGATCTGAAGGACGGCATTGAGAGTGAATCTGATTGAATTCGATTTTTACATTGCAATGGCAGGGGAGCGCCTGTCTGTTGTTGGAACGTGACACGCTCTACCTGTGACGTTTTCGTATCTCCCACTGGACATGGTATATTACAAATACACTATATTCCTATTACATATATATTTAAAAATTATGTACTATTTAACATTATATAATAGTCTACATATTTCCATATACTATTTGTAATGTATATGTCACTCCCACTTTATTGCACTTTAACAAGAACCTTAATTGGTATACGCGTATTTGAGGGTTGACTTTCGAGATATTAATTACGTGCTCTCATTTTCAAGCTTTTTTTGAAGACTTAGACTTCTATCATATTAAAGCTTGAAAATGAGAACACGTAATTAATAATTCTTGAAATACAACTCGTTAATCAGGCTAAAGAACTAGGAAAGCACGCATTTAAAATAGACGATGTAATAATGTTAAAAAACGTTTTTAATTGTAGTGAATTTGATGCGTGGGACACTTTGTATACTAATAGAAATAAAAATAATATTATAAATAATGTGTCAGGCTCAATTCGAAATTCGATAATAATGTAATTATTGTGACACAAGAATATTTAATTGTAACTTTTTTGTTAAAATCTTGAAAGTATAATAATACTAAAATATTGAGTATCTATTTTGTTTATATATAATTATGTTTATGATTATGTTCATTGAAATTAATGAGTTAGGTATACAATTTCTATTTGATGTATCATGTTTGAAGTAGGGTTAATAACTGTTGCTTTGACAGGTGGGCGTGGCAACGCCTACTGTATAAATATAGAAGTGTAACCTTACTTTAACCCTAGTTGTAAGTTGGAGTTTGTAGTAGTAACACTCACTGATGATGATGACTTTGTCATTAAAACGCTTATTAGTCAATAAATGATTAATTTGTGAGTTTTGTATACGTCTTTAATTGTTTATACCAAGTAAGATTCTTGTTTAAGTACGTTCAAGTGTGAGTGGTAAGTGAGTACAAGATAACAGTGCTATCAAAACAAATAGAATTACAAATAGAATTATATACCAGTACTACTCAAACTTCTATTTTCTAAAATAGTATTTCCCTCTGTAAACATAATGTATAGAATTCCACGCAGGTTTATAAAACTACCAAACCACGACTCCTATTCAGATCCACATGACCCGTAATTAACAGTATTCACTCACTATACAATATCTGATTTTAACGTGTACCCTCTGTTCCCTCCAGGTGGGCTGGCTGAAAGCCGAGGATCAGACTATACTAAGCCTTCACACGCGAGTGGTCACGCACAACTCGCGCATCAGTGTGAGCCATGACAACCACCGGACGTGGCAGCTGCACATCCGCCAAGTCAAGGAGTCCGACCGCGGATGCTACATGTGTCAGATCAACACCAGCGTAATGAAGAAACAGCTGGGCTGTGTCGACGTGCATGGTAAGTACGCCACTCTCCCTCTAGACGCTGTGCTTCAATGTAGGACTTTATTCAATGCTGGTAATATTAGAACATTATTAACCTAAGCGGTTTGTGATATAATTTTAAAAATTCTGGCAATTGTTAAGAAGTAGAATGCAGTAAAACAATTTTTATAAATACATATTAGATACCGTTTACAAACGTAGAAGCCAATTCTAACTGCAAAATATCTTCCCATAAGATAGTTCATCTACTTCAGAGGTATTACTATACGCTTGCGAGAGATTTAAAGGGTAATATCTCTCATGATATTCGGTTTAAAATATATCATTTTCAAATGTAGAACAAGCACTAGATACGACTAAATAGTAAATATTAAAGCCACGGTTTTACTAGCATAAATCTCTTCTGGTATTAAAGAAGTAATTATAAAAATATCTTTCAAAGTAAATTCCTACTTAGGTCAACAAAGAAAAAAATTATTTTACTTACTTTTATTAAATAAATAGAATTAACATAAATATGTATTTACATATGTTTGGATCAAAATTTTTAAGTGGCAATATAGAGAGCGAATCAAATTATTAAAATTAATTAAATTAATTTAAGTATTGAGTTAATATTTGAATAAAAGTATATGAACAATAAGTGCCATCCACTACAAGTTTTAAAAAAATGCATTTGAAATTGATTGGATGAATAAAAAGTATTTTATTAATGATTGCAAATGCTATATATATATATATATATATATAAGGAGGGTGTGCGCTAACAGAAGGGATTGAACAAAAAGACCTTGGAGGAGACTTGCTCCTTAATAAGACCTTCCTGTCTGTAAATACTCCACGGGGGCGGTATTAGGAAAAGACCTAGTGAGGTATATATACTATCGCACATCTTCACCGGTAAGAGGGTATCGTGGCAAAGGAAATATCTTAAAACATACGTGTTTCTTACACGGGGAAGTAATTTAGCAAAGGAAAGAGGGAATTGTAGATGGAATTTACCTAAAAGCATGAATCTTTGCAAGTAAAAGATAATAATGGCGAAGGAAAGATGATGAAGCATATATATGCCCAACTAGAGTCTCAGAAACTCGCTGCCACACCGTTGTAGCAAAAACTAATACCCATTTGTACTTTTTCGTTTGTGCTTCCGATTCTACCCAGTTGAAGAATCGTTGTACTGCAAACACCCAGTTGCAGTTCGGAAAAATTGGTCGTTTGGATAGTGCTATTAGCCTCGAATACCTCTGAAAAAAGAGACGAAACGACGATTCTGGTGAAAGCACTCACTATAGGGCACTCCTTCCAGTCTAGGCCCCACAGTAAGTAAGGTTTTCCCGCTCTTACATGCCGCTAAGCCTTGCCTGAGCGACACTAACAGCTTCACACGTGTGAAATTGGTTTCATGGTTTCCTTTTCTCGAATACATAATTAACAATGCAAAATTGTCTCCAACCAATAAATAACGCTACTAGTTTGCAATTGCCTTGATAACATGATAATGATTACAGTATTTCGTAGCAGTCTTGTCTCCCACAAACAATTTTTATAGCGGTAGACAGTAGTAGTATTAGCTGGTATGCCCCTACAATCTTCTCTGTTTATTGTACAATTATGTAATAATTACTCTCTACATTATCCAGTTTATAAACTCAATAGTCTAGAAAGCTATAATATTTATCCCAAAGGTTGCCATTGTTATAATTTATTATTTATTTAATTAAATATTTGAATGTTAACTATAAACTAAGGCATAATAATCATGAATGCAGTCATTACAAACTAACATTCTATAAATTATTAGGTTAATGAGATAAAATAATTTCCCTTTGAGTTCGATATCTCATATGAATGCATGAGCATATAATTGGAGTCAAATGAGTTCCCATTACAGTAGATTTTTACTTATTGAGGGAATATTTTTATCTTTCAACTATGTATAACTGTCTTTTCAAAGGATATTCTTTAATCTAATAATGCGGGAATTCTCAGATCAGTTATACGAAATAAATAGGCACTGTAATCATTTCCCTCACTTGTGGAAGTTTTTTTTATATCTGTGAATATGCACAAGGATATTATTAGAAACGCGTTTTGTGTTTTCAGTACCTCCGGACATCATCAATGACGAGAGCAGCACAGACCTTTCCGTCCAAGAGAGCGAGAACGCCACTCTACTGTGTCAGGCGACGGGACATCCACCGCCGAGGATCACGTGGAGGCGGGAGGACGGAGAATCGATTATACTGAGGAAAGGCCAGAGGGAAATAATAAAAGGTAAGTTCGGTTAAACGTGTTGGGGAAGGGCACAATAAAACTTAAGCGTGACGAAAGGCACAATAAACGCAGAAGACGTGTTGGTGAGAGGCATAATACACCTACAAGTTGTGTTAATGAATTTAACAAACACATATGGAACGTGTTGGTGAAGGGCACAATAAACGCAGAAGACGTGTTGGTGAGAGGCATAACACACCTAGAAGTTGTGTTAGTGAATTTAACAAACACATATGGAACGTGTTGGTGAAGGGCACAGTACTACAAAAGGCCGTGCTGGTGAAGGGCACAATAAACGCAGAAGACATGTTGGTGAGGGGCACATTATATCTAGAAGCCGTGCTGGTGAATTTCACACACTTATGGAACGTGTTGGTGAAGAGCACAATACACCATTAGGCCGTGCTGGTGAAAGTCACAATAAACGTAGAGGACGTGTAATGAAGAGCACAATACACCATTAGGCCGTGCTGGTGAAGGGCACAATAAACGTAGAGGACGTGTAATGAAGGGCACAATACACCAAGGGCCCGTGCTGGTGAAGGGCACAATAAACGTAGAGGACGTGTTATGAAGAGCACAATACACCAAGGGCCCGTGCTGGTGAAGGGCACAATAAACGTAGAAGACATGTTAGTGAAGGGCACAATAAACGTAAAAGACATGTTAGTGAAGGGCACAATAAACGTAGAGGACATGCTAGTGAAGGGTACAATAAACGTAGAGGACATGTTAGTGAAGGGCACAATAAACGTAGACGACATGTTAGTGACGGGCACGATAAATGTAGAGGACATGTTAGTGAAAGGCACAATAAACGTAGAAGACATGTTAGTGAAGAGCACAATAAACGTAGAGGACATGTTAGTGAAGGGCACAATAAACGTAGAAGACATGTTAGTGAAGGGCACAATAAACGTAGAGGACATGTTAGAGAAGGGCACAATAAACGTAGAAGACGTGTTAGTGATGGGCACAATAACCCTTTGTGAAGGGAAATAGTGAGACAGTAGGGAGGATGACCGCACTTTTCTAAGCTGGCGCACTCGAACGATTCCTATGCATGACCCTAGCATAGTGAAAAATCACTGCTTAAATCCAAGGGGAGGGTAGAGCTTTTTTTAAAGGTATTGTTATCGACGTCCATAAGGCGTCCGGCCCTTCTGGTGTATGTCTGTACTTTCTTAACCGCACTTATGCTTGATTCTCGGCCCCCCTCCCCTTACACTGCAAGCATACATACAACTTTCGTCTCTACACAAATCGAACAAACACTGTAGATTCGACAAATATACAAGAATACTTTTAGTTTGCGGATAAAAACATATTACATTCTCCGTTGCTAGCATTAAGACTCACAAGCCAGAGTAAGTTAGTTACTTACGAGGCCTGGACGTACTTAAACAGTGGAACGACATCAAGCCAGTAAAGTGAATTAACTGTGGGAAATTCTTCTTCAAGTCTTGAATAAACTCCGAGTAAGTATGATAAAGTACGACATGAAGTAACGTCTATAAAACCCTGTAGAGACCCAATAAATAACTTTAAAAAGACTTTGAATGTAAAGCAGAGAGACGGAGGCCATTTTGTTTTATGTAGGGCGGTCGCCGTATATTACCCTTTCGATAAGGAATAGCTTATTATTTGTTCGGTGTGATCTTTTCAACAAATAGTGGCGATTAAATCTTCGCATTATTAAAGTTATGTCAATTTTTAAAAAAGAAATTCGTTCTAAGAAGAAATAATAATTTTTTCATCAATGATAATAAAATAGTCATGTAATAGTTAAATACGGAATTTCAGCTGTATTAGTTTTATACACATGAAAATTAGTGTTAGCCTTATGTTAGGTATAATTTGGCTAGAAAATGTCTCAATATTAAAAAAAAACTTTTTTTTATAGTTACAAATTTCCTGAATACGCATTATAAGTATACGTATAAAAATAATATTGTTCTTGAATTTTTTTAATGGACATTATTTATATTAAATTCAATTTTCTAGAAACAGCCACGTTTATAATTGTTTAAGATATTAGAAATCATTTTTTAAACTTAATATTTTATCTAGTGTGTATGAAATCATTAATCGCCCCAAAACTCCCCATATTTTTATAAATATTGTAAACACACACACACAGGCCCGCCACACAGAAGTCTCAATACACATACATATCCCCCTAGCACACACACACACACACACACACACACACACAAACAAACACACACACACACACACACACACACACACACATATATATATATATATATATATATATATATATATATATATATATATATATATACAGTCCCGCTATACAGCCCATCCACACACACACACACACACACAAGCCTGCTACACAGCCCCTTACACACACAGACCCCCCTCACATTCAGAACCCCCAACACACATACATATCCTCCTAATACACACACACACACACACACACACACACACGCACGTAAGGCCCTCATAATTGCTCCTGACCAAACAGTGAGACGTTTTCTATGCAACCATACTCGATGTTAGCTTTCCTATTTGTTCTTCGAATTTTTTAATATATAACCCGGACCAACTGATTTTATTGTAGAAAGTAATGGTTCGCATTTACATCGTTTCAGTGGAAACTTTTAACGGCAGCCTACTGCACTTCTGGAAAGCTGACCGCAGACAGATGGGGGTGTACTTATGCATAGCCAGCAACGACGTCCCGCCA
The DNA here is from genome assembly GCA_036971475.1 of Prosapia bicincta. Taxonomy (NCBI): domain Eukaryota; kingdom Metazoa; phylum Arthropoda; class Insecta; order Hemiptera; family Cercopidae; genus Prosapia; species Prosapia bicincta. Next base: position 23,726,698 of record JBAIZL010000002.1, read on the forward strand.
GCCGTTAGCAAGAGGATCACACTCAACGTTAATTGTAAGTCACAAAGTGTTGTTTACGTGTTCTATAGATCTAACACTAACATAATGTCCAATAAATATTAAACCGAAAATGAAACTAATAGTTACTTTGTTCTTATTTCAGTTGCCCCCGTTATCAAAGTGCCTAACCAGTTGCTAGGTACTCCGTTGGGCACTGACGTGCAGCTTGAGTGTTATGTGGAGGCGTTCCCCAACACGATCAACTACTGGGTCAAGAACAGAGACGAAATGCTTCTCGATGGGTACGTATGTCTGATCTAATCCTACAGAGGAAGTATTTCTCTCTAAAGGTGTGTCTGATCAGTTTCCTACACGGGAAATGATTCTCTATGGATGTGTGTGTCTGATCTGTTTCTATAGGTTAAATGATTCTCGACGGGCGAGTGTGTTCGATCTGTTCCTATAGGTGAAATGCTACTTTATGGGTGAGTGTGTCTGAATAGTGCCTATGGATGAAATTCTACTTTATGGGTAAATGTGTCTGATCTGCTCCTACAGGTGAAATGCTTCTTGATGGATGGCTATCAGATTTTTTCATAGAAATAAAATGCTTATCTATGGATGAGCGTGTCTCATCTGTTCATAAAGGCGAATTTCTTATCTATGAGTGAATTTGTTTGGTCGGTTCATAAATGTAAAATGCTTCTACATAGTTCAGTGCGTCGTTGTCCTGCTATTAGTTAGTAATGAACAGTATTTTTACGAAATATGATTTGTTTGGTTTTGCTAATATCAATTCTCTATTACAAGGCGAATTATATTTTACGTGAAAGCCCTACTAAAATGTTTTAAAAACATTTTTCCTGTTTCAGTCATTTACAAACAAAATTATGTACCCTAATGAAAGTTTCACTATTCTCATTCATTGGGATTGTTTTTCTTATTTGTTTTGTCGATTTTTATAACTATTTTTTCAAACCATTTGCTTTCACTTCTCTATCTGTCTGTCTGTCTCTCTCTCTCTCTCTTACACACACACGCGCGCGAGGCCGCGTGCTTGTGCACACACACACACACACACACACACACACACACACAAACACACACACACACACACACATACACACACACACACACACACACACACAAACACACACACACACACACACACACACACACACACACACACACACACACACACACACACATACACACACAATCTCATACAGAAAATGAAGGTTTTGTAACTATTTTATGTAGTTAAGGGTATGTAAGAGTTAAATTTTAACACTTCGTGTTTAATTGTTGTTCCAAATTGACTGTCTCCGACTTTAACACTATCTCTAATGGACTCATCTTGGGGACGTCATCGTTTGCAAAGTATACCTGGTTATTCTAATCTCCAGCAGAACTGCAGAATGTACGTTAGGCTATTCTGCCCTCTTGAATCTCCATCATCAGCGCATTGCCCCAATCCCTCTACGTCAGCTGTGACGGCTTATTTGCATAAAACACAGACCCACATGAATAATTCCAAATTTGTAAATTAAGTTTCCTGTAAGTCACACCCACGGCAAGCCGTGTATGCAATACTACAGTATGTAAGCGGCAGCTGATGAGTGCAGCCATTTTGTGCTTACGGTCGCAAGCAAATACGTTTTAGCAGTATCTATGCTCTTTAACTTCTGACAGAATACCTGGATATCCTTAAAGTAAACAATTATACTGTACTTGGTATAAATGTTTAATAATGTCAATTATAGGGAAAGAGGTAGAGCAGGAAGGGGAGAAGGAGGGGGAAGAGAATGAGAGAGGAAGAAACCATCGAAAACTAAGTTAGATCTTCCAGTAAAAAGGAAAAGCGAGAAGAGAGGTGGTGGGAAAACGAGAAAGAATGAGAGGGAGTGAGAGAGGTGCAAAGAATAGAATGAAAAGTGGGGAAAGTCCTTTAGAAAAGATAAAGAATGCGAGAAAAGAGGCGGTGGGAGGAAGACTGAGAGTGAGATGTTAGGAAGTGAGAATGAGATGGAAAGAATGAAAGTAGAGCAAATATTTTAGTAAAACGTAAGGGGAAATATGGAAAGTGGAGACTTGTGGAAGACTGAATGGGAGCGAGTAAGGAAAAAAACAAAAAGTAGGGTAAATCCCTAAAGAGAGAAAGAGAGGAGAGGTTCTATCTTCTCAGGAATTCGAAGCGAAATGTAGCAGATGATTTAGAAAAACACTAAACCGAGCACAACTAAGTCTACAAATCTGCCACGAGGAAATGGAAGAGTAAAGGGATTTGAGCAAGCTGAGGTAACTTGTGTTCCCCTTCAGGTGTTTGTGCTTCTATCGAAAAGCACTCTTAGATTCTAAGAAAGGACACGGTGAATTAGGAAAAGGTAAAACGCAACGCCCAGATGCAAGAAGGTGGCTCGTATCAGCATGGTTCATTCCAAGCAGTCCATATCTGTTTACTGGATGTTTTGCAAGGGGCGACCCGGTGGGTCAAGGAGTAGACTCATCCGGGGGAAATCTTTATCTCTAGAAATCATATTTTATGCTATTTCGATACTTCACAATTGTTGGTTCGTCGGGAAGCTGCTTTGCTAAAACCCTAGCGCTGTTTTGTAGGTTAATATATTCCTGCTAAAATTAATTGGTTTGAGGGCCACGTGCCTCTTGTGCCCCTTCCTGGCTACGCCCTTGCTACTGACTACAACTTTCTTATTTATTCTAGAACACAATAATATTTTTGTACATCAAAACTTTACAAAACATTGTGGCCAGGAATACACTATCTATCAATAAATTCGTCGTTTACAATCGAAAACTAAAAATTTAACAGCACATGTAAACGCATTTATATGTAATTCATTATATTGAATACGCGCGAAATAACTCTTTTATTTTTTAGAAAAATAATTTTACAATTGAATAATATAGTATCGAATTTGCGGACTCCAGTTATCCGGAGCAACGAAACCTACTTTATTCTTTTTAGCAGTGTTAGAAATTCATTTGTCAGTATAAAATATCCAATAATATTCTAGTATCTTTCCGTTAAATTGGGCCCTCAGGTACTACTTTGAGGGAAAGGGATAATGTACATCCAAAATGACATATTTAAAATGTGCTGAAAACATTTTCTAATGGCTCTAAGCTGGCTTACCGGCTTTATTCACACGTATTAAAGCTCCATATTTTCTAATTTGTTGAGATTAGAGTCCTCAGTTCCAGAACGACTCTATAAGGAACAGCTTTCCACTTGTAGTGTTGCGCTTGCTCATATAAAAGCCATTTGTAGTAAATTTAATGAAAGATAAATTTATTACCGCTGTAACTTACTCTCTAGACGGAGGGAAGGAATGTTTAATGGTAACAACTTTTAACCTGAAAGGCTCGCTACATAGAGGAAGCCAGGAGAGAACTCAATTCGAGCTTTATTTAATGTCCTGTGTACTTTGTCTCGCCGTCAAGGGTGTTTGCAAAACTGTATAGATCACTTCTGCTGTTGTTTGTTCGCTTAAGGAATCAGTACTCTCCAGAATCGGTTCAAGGGAGTGATCCTCTTTAGAACTACACTCTGTCACATATCTATAAGACAACCTAAATGTGTTAAAACGGAACGAAAATAATGAATAACAGACTGAGCCTTACGTTTGTCAAGGTTAACTGACAGAAAGATAGCTTTCAGAGCGACAGGATTGTCAGATAGAGCGCGCAAGTGGCGAATGTCCAAGGTAGGATATGACAGCTGTTCTTGCATAGAGTTAGCGGTATAAAGGAGCTACCCAACAGCTGATTACCCCCATTAGCACAGGATACTGTTTAACATAACGTAAACATGAAACCAAGAACAGTTATAAAGTTGTGAGTCATCCATTGCAAGAAACAAAAAATGAACTCCTTGACTTTCATCAAAAATAAAATAGAAAGAAAAATAACCCATAAAATATGAAGAGCACAGTGGTGCAATATAACACAATGTAAATATTGGAAAGAACCCTATACAAAATATAATCAAAAATAAGAAATAAAACAAGTTGCTTGAGTTTAAACCCTTGTGTACATAGAGTGGCTTAAAGAGAGTTATTTTGTAATAAGACCCTCTGATGATGATGATATAGTCATCGAAATGTAAATAAGGGTTTAATCTTAAGTAACTTGATTTATTTGTTATTTTTGATTATTTGTTTTAGTGTTAGGGTTATTTCCAATATCTTCATGGTAATGTCTTATCTTTAAACAAAATTAACAAGGAAAATGAAATTCATGTCCTTAAATAAAAAATGAACTTGAGCAAAACCTAAGACCTAGCTAACATGTGTTCATCTTACGGCATATAAATATGTCGTACGACATACTAAATATATCAGACATCTAGAAAATTATATAGTCGTTGCCAGGAGATGAAAACAGGTGTTGTGGAGAAACGTCTAAAGAAGATCACATTAGGGCCTTCTTGAAAAATTAACAATTTAATAAAATGAACAATAAACCATTTCAATCAGAACAAAAAAAGGTAATCTTTTGTTAAATCTCTTTTATTTATGATCCTAAAGAATAATAAAATATGGAAAGTCAAAAGATATTTCGATTTAAAAACAATATTCAATGTTTTAAATTATAGCATTTGTAAGTATCTATTTTTAAAAATTGCTTGAACAATTTTATCAACACTTCCTCTAATTATTTTGCACATTACCAAAAATCACCTAATCTGCACATAAAAAGTACAATCCTCATGTAGTGGCACTCAGAGCTGACGAAATTATTCTTAATTTAAACGGTTTCAGAAGCCCGATACTGTTGATGTATAAAGCAACCAACGGACCCTATTCTGACTTAGCACAAGCTTTGCTGATTTCATTTATTTAGAGTCACTATTTACATTCATTTTGCGAATTCTACAAACACACTTAAAACAGAATATTATTATTTTAGTAATACATTTTCTATCTTCCTAATATTACCCTCCTTCATATTTCTCCCTCTTTCTCATCCATTTTCTTTTCTTCTGTTCTGTCCGTTTGACTTTTCATTGTTATAAATTTACCATTTTTTCCCTCTTGCCTATCCTACTCAACCCCTTTTTACACACTTTTAATATTTTTTTTAATGCTTCTCTAACTTTTTTTCTCACTGCACCCTCCGTTCGTCACAACATTCTAACCTTTGTTTATACCTTCTTTTACTTCCTTTTTTTATTATTTTTTCCCTATCATCTTATTTTTTATTTTCTATTTTTTTGCTTATCTTTCTCCTTTTAAAAATAATTTATTGTTCTTGTTATTTGATTTAGGACTCCTAACAACAAACATTTGTCCGAAATCCACTTTGCCTCATCCGTTCCTTTAATGATCCGGCCAGTTTTCCCTGCAAACCTCCATGCGGTCATCGTAGTACTCACCCGTAACCTGATATTAGTTCCATGTTTGTCTACAGCTCATTGCTGTTTTATTCTTGTTGCAGGCCAAAATATTCGATCCACGAGAACCGCTCCACTTACAAAGTGTTTATGTGGCTGATAATAAGAAGCTTTTGGAAATCAGACATTGGGACATACAACTGTGTATCTACCAACTCCTTGGGCAAAGCGGAAGGTACGCTTAGGCTCTACGGTGAGTGTGTTAACAGAATACCACTTAAAATTAAAAGCGTCACTGAAAGTAACTTATAAATATTTAGAAATTTTTCAAATTTTTCTTACTTAAATTCAATTATGTTTTGCTTGGAATTCTTTATAAAATCTTACATTATCCATCGTCAGTGATACTCAGGCGCGTTTCGTTCATATTGTTATCGTTAATAGTATTTTATTAAACATTTGTTAAAACTGTAAGACATACGAAGTTAATACTTTTTTGTATTTAAAGCAAAAAGCACGAGGTTATTTTTTCCTGAGAGGGATATAGAAAAGAAGATAAATTGTAGATAGAATTACGATAGAGGGATCAAACTCTCTGAGCCTGCTGTAAATCAACCCCCTCTCCCCCGTGCATTGTCATATCCCTTAGCTGTACTTTATTGCTGACTTAAGAGCAATCAGATTGACTATGGAGGCTAACAAGAGGGATAATAGAAAAAGGACTCATTGGAATGGGAGGTGCATTGTGCAAAATCCTATACCTGAAGGGGATCTGCTCTCAAAGGAGTCAGAAAGAAGAATCAACCTGTCACACTTTCGTATAGAAAGAATGATTATTAAGGGTTGATGTAAGGGTGAGAAAAGGATAAAATAATATCCTGGGATGGAATATGTCGCAGGTGTGTTATGAAAGGAACTGAAGGGTAGTAATTTTATTTATATATTTAGAACGATCAGTCAGTAGTAGTGTTATCTAGGAGGGTGGTAGCACGAGAGGGTTGTGACTACTACTGCCTTACTACCAAAGGTAAGAAAGTAAACTAACATGATAGAGAGTTTATGGGAGGTAATATGGACTAAACTTCTATTGGGTCCATAGAGAGTTTGGTAGGAATAGACCCAAAGGGGTTTGTCCTTCGTTACACCCTTCTTTGTAAGAAGAAAGATAAGGGAAGCGTAGGTCACACTAAGGAGAGGAGATAACGACCACTGGTACTGGCAAAAACACCAATGTGTTTGTGAAAGTGAATACAAGATGGGGGGGAATAAAAAAGTAGACGGATGGCATCTCTTACCCTAAGAACACAAAGGTAGACATATGTTGGGGATTGTCTACAGTCCAGCATGAGAATCAACACCTATATGTCCAAACTCAATCTGGGTGACCAAGGAGATTCCTGAAATTGGTGGATTGGTGTCATGTCTCATAAGCGTTTGGAGAAAGATTTGGAATGGTCTCCGGGACTCCCCTGAGAAGAGAAATACTGCTACCAGACACTACTGTTTCGTCCGCATTTCCGTTGTAACAAGAAAACTACAGCATATATAATGTAACAAGAAAACTACAGCATATATAAATGTAACTAAAAAACTACCGCATATATAATGTAACAAGAAAACTACAGCATATATAAATGTAACTAAAAAACTACCTCATATATAAATGTAACTAAAATAACTACCGCATATATAAATGTTGTAACAAGAAAATTACTGCATAAATAAATAAATGTTATAACAAGAATACTACCGCACATTATATTTAACAAGAAAACCACCAAAGATATAGATGTTGTAACAATAAAACTACCGCATATATAAATGTTGTAACGAGAAAACTACCGCCTATATAATGTAACAAAAATACTACCGCATATATAAATGTTGTAACAATAAAACTATTGCATATATAACTGTTGTAACAAGAAAACTACCGCGTATATAAATGTTTTAACAAGGAAACTACCGCACATATAATGTAACAAGAAAACTACCGCAAATATGATATAACAAGAAAATTACCGCATATATAAATGTTTTAACAAGAATACTACCGCGTATATATTGTAACAAAAACACTACTGCATATATAAATGTTGTAACAATAAAACTACTGCATATATAAATGTTGTAACAATAAAACTACTGCATATATAAATGTTGTAACAATACAACTACTGCATATATAACTGTTGTAACAAGAAAACTACCGCGTATATAAATGTTTTAACAAGGAAACTACCGCACATATAATGTAACAAGAAAACTACCGCAAATATGATATAACAAGAAAATTACCGCATATATAAATGTTTTAACAAGAATACTACCGCGTATATAATGTAACAAAAACACTACTGCATATATAAATGTTGTAACAATAAAACTACTGCATATATAAATGTTGTAACAATAAAACTACTGCATATATAACTGTTGTAACAATAAAACTACCGCATATATAAATGTTTTAACAAGAATACCACCGCATATATAATGTAAAAAAAATACTACTACATATATAAATGTTCTAACAATAAAACTACTGCATATATAACTGTTGTAACAAGAAAACTACCGCGTATATAAATGTTTCAACAAGAAAACTATCGCGTGTATAAATGTTTCAACAAGAAAACTACCGCATATATAATGTACAACAAAAACTACCGCATATATAATGTAACAAGAAAACTACCGTATATATGAATGTTGTAACAAGGAAACTACCGCACTTATAATGTAACAAGAAAACTACCGCATATATAATGTAACAAGAAAACTACCGTATATATGAATGTTGTAACAAGGAAACTACCGCACTTATAATGTAACAAGAAAACTACCGCATATATAATGTAACAAGAAAACTACCGTATATATAATGTACAACAAAAACTACCGCATATATAATGTAACAAGAAAACTACCGCATATATAATGTACAACAAAAACTACCGCATATATAATGTAACAAGAAAACTACCGTATATATGAATGTTGTAATAAGGAAACTACCGCACTTATAATGTAACAAGAAAACTACCGCATATATAATGTAACAAGAAAACTACCGCATATATGATGTAACAAGAAAATTACCGCATATATAAATGTTTTAACAAGAATACCACCGCATATATAATTTTAAAAAAATACTACTACATATATAACTGTTGTAACAAGAAAACTACCGCGTATATAAATGTTTCAACAAGAAAACTACCGCATATATAATGTAACAAGAAAACTACCGTATATACTACCGAATGTTGTAACAAGGAGATTAATGCATATGTAGAAGTTGTACAAAATGAATTACCGCATGTATCGAAGCTGCAACAAGGAAACTACTTCATATAAAATCTAACTTCATATAGTAGCCTACCTATTAAACAATATTATTAATATTTATATTGTATAGTGTATATATTCACTTCAGATGAAATTCGAAAACCTATAGGCTACACTATAATATCTTCATTGTGGCTTTTATTAGTATTATTAATAATAATGTATTATAAATAGGTTTTTATAACTATTGTTGTCTGTATTGTCTGACGACGAAAGCACGTGCTATTAGTTACTGCGTACGCTCAGGGAGAGAATAAACGCAATAAATGCAACAAAGGTTTTGTTTGTAGTAAGTAAATGTTTCAAAAACAGTGCACGTATAGGTATAAATAAAATTAATTGGGGGAATGACGTACTGGCTAGAACACGAGAGTTACATCAGCTGATTGACTTCCGGTGTTTGATTGCCCCTTTGATTGTTGCTTCCCCTTTTGTGATAGGTTCATTCTATGTTTGCGTTGCAGTAATATCGATTGGTCAGCTATGACGGGGCCCAAATATGTGTGTGCGTGAAAGCGCGCGTGTGTGATTCCACGACTACCCCCTGAAGCTTCAATCCAGGAATTTGTACTCCTAATAGCTCCGTGATAACGCGCTGATAGCTCTTTTGATTTTTATTTTCCAAAAAGAGCATCACTCTCTGTGATTAAACTATAAAGAAAGTTCTCAAGAAAGATCTTCAAGTACAATCGTCCTTTGCAATGTTTTCGAAGCACTTTTTTATTTATCAAACTTTTCTTTCAGTTTTCAAACTCTCTTTCTTTATCTTTTCCTCTCTATTAACAATTCTTCATATTTTTCGTTTCTAATCCACAGTTCCTTTTCATATCGTATTCTTCGTTTTACATATCCAGCAGTGAGTGGTACTACAAATCTAATTTTCCATGATCTAAATCATCATCTACATCATCATCTTCATCATCATCTACATAATCATTTTCAATATTATCTCCAGTATTTTCTAAATAAATATCTACATCATAATACACATCATCATCTACATCCTAATATACATCATCATCTACATCATCATTTTCAATATTATCTCCAATATCTTCTAAATAAACATCTACATCATAATAAACATCATCATCTACATCCTAATATACATACTCATCTACATCATCTTCTTCATCATCATCTACATCATCATTTTCAATATTATCTGCAACATCTTCTAAATAAACATCTACATCACAATACACATCATCATCTACATCCTAATATACATCATCATATTCATCATCATCTACATCATTTGCAATATTATCTCAAAAATCTTCTAAATAAACATCTACATCATAATACACATTATCATCTACATCCTAATATACATCATTATCTTCATCATCATCATCATCTACATCAGCGGTTCTCAACCTGGGGGGCGCGCCCCCCTGGGGGGGCGTAGAAGAATTCTAGGGGAGGCGTCAACAAATTTTTTAAAAAATTGAATTTGATGTTGGACACAAATACACAATCATTGAAATTTGTTATAGCTTAATAGAGCTATAAAGCTCTATTTCTTTACTCAACGAACTTTTCTTCCTTTCCAAAATCTCGTCGATGATACCCAAAGTCTTCCAAAAGACCTAGTAAATGAAATGAAGGACCTAATATCTGAGCATTTGTTGTCTCTGAAGAACAAAATTGGAGCCTATTTCCCAGATATAAGCTCGGAAAACTGGGAATTCAAGTTAACAAGAGACTCCTTTCAAATCAACATAGATATACCTCCTGATCACATTCAAGAACAAACAATTGACTTGCAATGTGATTCCAAAGCTAAATTGGATTTCCCAAACATGGATCTCGAAGATTTCTGGCTACTATATCTTCCTGTTTACCCAGAAGTAGCAATGGAGGCAGTCAAGTTGCTTGTACAATTTTCATCAACTTATCTATGCGACACAGGATTTTCAGCCCTGGCTAATATAAAATCTAAATATCGAGCCAGACTAGATGTGGAAAGTGACCTGCGGTGTTCTTTGTCAAAATTTCATCCAAACATACAAAAAATAGTTAACGAGAAACAGTGCCAGACCTCACACTAGCACTACAAAAGTAGCGAACATTTTTCTGGTTATTACTTAAACATTTGTAAGTAAATTTATCATATATAAGTCTAAATTAACTTAATCCGTGAAGGGAGGCGTGACCTCACACCAAAGTGTGAAGGGGGGCTCAGAGCCTAAAAGGTTGAGAACCCCTGATCTACATCATCATTTTCAATATTATCTCCAACATCTTCTAAATAAACATCTACATCATAATAAACATAATTATCTAAATCCTAATATACATCATCATCTTCTCCATCTTCATCATCATCTACATCATCATCTTAATCATCATCATCATCATCATCATCTACATCATCATCTTTTGCATCAACCTCTACATCATCATCATCAATATCATCCTTCTTATCCTGCAATCCTGACGAGTCAAGTCCCTTATCTTGATCTTATGGCATTCACGATAATTTTTATAGCCGTGTAAGTAGGCTAAATTCAACTCAGCTGACATCTTCTTTATCCGTTAACATTAGTAATGTACACGCTCAAATTTCTAGCCTTGGATGGATTTGCAGCGACAAGACACATCTGTACGACCCCGTTACTGTAAGATGTAACCATGGAAACATGAAGTGTTATTCTTCCAGTTTCGCAGACCAAGCGATTCACTACTCTCCCTTTTTATAGGTCGATAACACCAGTAATATTTCTTACACTTCGGTGGGGGGGGGGTCCCATCACGCATGCTGAGTCCTAAACATAGATTGAGTTCAGGTAAACAATCACTTTCCAGTCTGGTTACAGTATCAATAGAATAAAGTTATTTAAAAGTAATTCATAATAAATAAAATTATTATAGTCTACCTGAATTTGGTAAAATCTCTATTACGTAAAAAATGCCTTATAGAGCTGTACTCAACCAATGATATTTTTACACGAATTAAAATTGAACCTTCTTTTCATAACGTAACGGTTTCATAGATACAACCTTTGTGTTTGTCCTCTACATTTAAAGATTTAATAAGATTTACTACTCTTTCAATTAGGTTACAGCTGATTTTTATTACTATTTTCATGGGTTGTAAGGGGGATGCCCCTGGCCACCAAAGCCTGCACACACACATATATATTACAAACATATAACATACTCGACCTTCGTCACCGGTGCACGAGTACCTCTGACGTTAGATCTGACGCTCGGCCTTACACCAGCGCCGAGTTTATCTGTTTAAGGCTGCAGTGCAACACTTTGGCTGTTTACCACTCTTATGTATACATTCTGTTTCTCTGGTACTGAACACAGACCGTAAATACGTTGTAAATATACAACATCAAGAACACAGTGTTACAATGTATTACAATGAAAATATTGGAAAAACCCCCAACACCAAAAAATAATCAAAAGTAACAAATAATAGCCTACAAGTTACTAGAAATTAAACCCTTATGTACATTTCGATGATCATGTCATCATTATCAGAGAGTCTTATTACAAAATAATAATCTAGCAAACAAGAAGTTACAAACTAGAGTCACTATAACCTAACAAAGTTACTCAAGTTTGTAACTTCTTGTTTGCTAGATTATTATTTTGAAATAAGGCCCTCTGATGATGATGACATGATCATCGAAATGTACAGAAGGGTTTAATCTTAAGTAACTTGTGTTATTTGTTATATTTGTGGTATAGCGGTTCTTTCTAAAACTTTCATTGTAACGCTGAAAATATACAAGCATAGCCTATAAATGAATGTAATACATAATACATTATATAAACTAGTATTTAGTGAATCAAAGCAATATAGTCATAATTAGTCAATTTGTAAAAATTTACAGTGTTACACTCAAATTACTACTGAAGCAAAATAATATCTAATTATTACTACGAATTTAGGTCTACTTAATTAAATAAATCAGTAAAGCAATTACTGTGGCTAAAATCTATACTATTATACACAAATCTAGCAGTGTGTGTGTGTGTGTGTGTTGCAACGTCGCTCCCCCCCCCCCCCGCTGTTCTGGCACAATTACATATTTATTATATATTTATATATCTGCTGCTCACATCGTTTTGTGTACCGTGTTAAGATCCCTAAGTTTTGTCTTGTGTTCCCCCGTAATGGACCACGTCTAAATGCAAGCCTATTCCCGCTGACTTCTACCTTAACGATTGTATGACCTCCCCTAAGATGGTTGGCAGGTTTGTTGGGTCTGTATATAGTCACGCATGTCAGTAAAATAGTCAGCTGGAATGAAACAACATTTATATGAACACACAAAATTTTCAAAGAATCTTACCACTTCATGAGATCTGCAGGCACAGAAAGGGAACGTGCAAAATATGATCATGTTTAAGGTACCTTTTTTAAAAAGGCTCCTGTGTTCTTTAAACATGATCTGCCAGTAGACATCGTCTCTGGGCTTCAATACAAAAAAACCAACTAATTTTTAAAATAGCTCAATAAAATTGTTCTCAGGAGAGAACTCGTTTACGAAACATTAGGATTTGAATTTTATATATTTTTTTTAATTGATAAAATTTAATTAAAACTGTACTTTGATTTTATAATCATTATTTATCAGTTGGAAAAAACTAAAAGTGTTTATTGGTTGTTCAACACACGATAAATTCAAATACTGTAAGTTTTTATAATGCATTTAATTACTGATTTTAAACTAAAATAATTATCTTTTCAAATAAAATACATTTAACTCTCTCTTTATTCAATATTTTACTGACTTCTTGACTCTTTACAACGTTTCCTTATACTATAAATTAAAACCTTATTATTTAAATATTAAAATTGTTATTTAAAAATAGGAAATTATTAATTTCCCAATTTGGACGGCCTTCCAGACCGTTACAGTGTGTGTGTGTGTGTGTGTGTGTGTGTGTGTGTGTCTGTTACTCAACCACGTAAAAACTACTGGACCCATGGAGCGGAAATTTTACATGGACATTCTTATGGTCCCTGGGTTACTCATAGGCCTATTTTTATTTATAATTCCATTAGGAGAGCGCCATTTTGCCCTTTAAAACTCCCTTAACACTCAATTATCTATACTTCATTACATACTTGGCTTAGTCAACAGAAATTAAATGTGTTTTTAATCACCTGTAAAAGTCACTTCTAAACACAATTAAACATATATAATATACACAATAAACTCTAATTTGATATATTTACTGGAATTTAATTTCAGTAATTCAAATTAACTAAAAACACAAATACAAATTAAATCAACAGAAATATATGTACTCTGCTATTATTAAATAAAGAAATACATAAAATTTTTAATATTCTATCATATTTTTAGAAACATTAACTTTAACATAATAATCTTGGATAATGGATATTTGATCTGATTTAGCCCTATTGGTAAAAAATATTGAACAAATGAACAGAATAAAATAAATTCTATGTACTTTTACAGTAGTAAATACCTGTTTGTTCAACCTCCACATGTTTTTGAGTTAGTAAATTGAAAAGGGCGAATTATTTTCGTGACTTTTTTTTCATCTGCGGGGAGTAAATACGAGTTTAATCCTAAACAGAGATTTTACATTTTCAGAACAACGTTTAAAAATGTTTGCTTGGCGTATCCAGCGCAGATTATTGGCCTCTGTTTGGCGTAATTTAGAAAGTTTTCAATAAAAGACCCCTTCATTCCCCTCCCCTTAAAGGTTGGCATTCAATTACAACAGAGATTGTAAAAAGATATTGGAATAGATGTAATCGGGAGGCGACTGGGCAGTGAAACTTGAGCCAATTCGATCGCAAAACATTAGACCTAGTCTGAGTATGGCAGAGCCAGCGATAACGTAAATCGACTTTGCTTGAATAGCCATCAGTTAATTAAACCTGGAATAATGAATTTTGAGGGCAGAAATTTTAAAGTTCAATATCTGTTTCATTAGAAAGTATTTTATTCTTCAATTTCTTATAAATATATCTTGTACGAATTTTCAATCGTTAATAAAATACCTTTGTTATTAATCCAATTAAGTTAAAACACATTTTTTTAACCTGCAGGGGATGACAATTGATGTTATTACAGTGTTTTGAAATATTTATCTAACAATTAAACTGAAAAATTGCGATATTTCGCTCGAATTCGAATTAAATTACTGCATGTTTGAAATCCAGCACTTTTGCACTGAGCCAACTTTCCCATAGCTAGAATTCTATTACTTTAGGATGTATACGAAATAATAAGAGAAATAATACAATATTACAATAGATGATTGGAATCAGAAATTACAAAAAGTAAAAAAAAGGAAATCAAATCAATAGTAACAAACAAAAATAACACTCCCAACACCATACACTGTATAGAGAGGGAAATGGAAAATTGCAAGGATATTAGCATTCTATTTTACCATTTAATAATTTGTGTCTGACATATCTGAATACATATTTATATTATTACTAATTATGAAATAAAAACTAACTAAAATAAAATTTTTCTTTGTTGACGTCAGTGTAAATTGACTTTAAAAATATTATATTAAAGTGCGGTATATTAATGTAACCGTGTACTTGGCCATGAAAGAATGCACACAAGATTTCTCTCTTGTGTATTACCACTTCTGAAAACATGTACATATTCAGAATCTTCTATACATCAACAGCTTTTCCATCCGATATGTCTACACATATTTCAAGATGGTTTGCTTTTTCTTATCGAAAATAATATATTACCGAATTTATCTAATATAGATCGCCACAGGCAAGTCTGCGTTTTTACGGTCCTTATCATATTTGTAGGAAAGTATTTTTAGCAGCGAGCACAGAAATAACTGGAGGGGATATAGGTATTCTCTTAACATAGTGCCAGTGAAGCAAGGTCCGCCATCTTGGTGAGGTATCTGGCCGGGAAGCCAAGGCTTGGCTAGCGACTAAGTTTAATAGTTAGGGATTCACTCCAACAGCGTTTTAAACCTGTTACCGTTGTCAGAAAATATTAAAATTTGGTTTTATAGTAATATATAACACAGAGGTTACGAATTACAGCTTGAGATAAAAAAGTCAGTCAGTAAAGTTTTTTTTGGTCAGGCAAATGATGTCAGCGGGGAAGTTGGATATATGGTTGCAAATTTTATTTCTTTAAAAAAAAAAATATTTCACTACGACCAGCGGTTTGGTTGTGGCGTTGGTGTATTTCAACGCAAACATTAGGTGTTATTGTACGCGCTAACGCGGGACACTAACGCTAACGCATTAGTGTGGCGCTAACACAAACGAATAACCATACTGTGTGCTGGGGAGTTAATCATGTTAAGTTATTTGTCTAGTCTATTGAATCTGTACCAAGATGTTATCTTAATTAATCTTAATTAGAAGATTAGAAGATTTTCGCGGAAAGGGCAGCCGCAAAAGTTTGCTTCAAAGCCCTCCACTTTCTGTCTCGCAATACTGCGATCGCTCAAGACCAAGTGCACGGTTATATGGTCCGCACTATACATGTTTTAATTAAGCGTAGTCAGTTTAACTAGTAACGCTATCAATGATACGAACCGTATTATTTTCTGTAAGGATTAATTACACTTTAACTAAATACTTGAAACGTGTTTCGGATATCGGGAGGCATTTCGGGTTTCGTGTGAAGGCTTACAAGCTGAAGTAAAAACATTTTTAAGATCATCAGTGGCAAATCATTACTTCAAGATTTTAGAGGAAAGCTAGATGAGATAAAATAAGAGTAACGAAAAAACCTGGAGATCCTGTGAATTGGTACAAGTTATCGCCGCGCTTGACAGGGTTGCTTAGCTAAATTAGAACCGCTTCCGAATGGGATAAGGGGTGTGTTTAACCTCAACACCAACAATCTATGTGAGAAACATTGCGTTCAATGTGGATTATAATGTTTGACTAAGAGAAAATTATTTTAAACGATACCAAAACAATTTGAAACTAATGTTTAGGCCATTCACAAAACGTTTCTTGCACTTGGACAATAGAAGCATTTAAATTTCTACAAAGTAACTCCACTCTGATCCACTTTTTCTTGCAGTATATGCCATAACACAGTCTAGCACCACTTAGTTACATTTCTTTCTTTGCCAAAACTTTCCGGAATCGCTGCTTAGCCAAATCACTATATCTATGGGTTAGGGCTTACAAAGGCTTTTCCTATTTGATAGAACGTAACGAAAGCAACTACAAGAAACTTTCTTGTTCATTTTTCAACTCCGAATAGTTCACACTCTTCTTATACACACAAACACACACACACACACACACACACACACACACACACACACACACACACACACACACACACACACACACACACACACACACACACACACACACACACACACATATATATATATATATATATATATATATAAAGAACAAAAGTCAAAATACAAATACAAGAATTATATTTGAATTTACAATTCAAAGCTTTTCGTTGGCTAACAGTACCAACATCATCAGGAATATTAAAATTAACAGATATTAATTTTAATTGTTTAATATTCCTGATGATGTTGGTACTGTTAGCCAACGAAAAGCTTTGAATTGTAAATTCAAATATAATTCTTGTATTTGTATTTTGACTTTTGTTCTTTATTAATACACAAGAAAACATATTGCGATATATATATATATATATATATATATATATATATATATATATATATATATATAGAGAGAGAGAGAGAGAGAGAGAGAGAGAGAGAGAATGAGAGAAATAGGGGAGAGAGAGAGAGAGTACATCCGTTCATTTTGCAGTGCAATAAATCGCAGTTCCGACGTTTCACTACAATCTCATCTAGCATTGTCGAGGTGAACCCAACAACATCTGGTTTTTCAACTGTTGTTGGGTTCACCTCGTCACTGTTAGCTGAGATTCTAGCGAAACGTCTGAACTGCGATTTTATGCACTGCAGAATGAACGGATATACTCCAGATAATAACTATTCATCATATTTTTCTATCCGTGAAGGAATATCAGCATATATATATATATATATATATATATATATATATATATATATATATATATATATATATATTGCTAAAACTTTTAATCGTAAATAAAATACATTATATTCGTCCACTCTTGTCGAAATACATCTTTTTAAACCCGTAGTGGATGAAACTTGATTTTAATAAAGTTTTTAAAAATATTAATTCAGTAATTAAATTTGATAAATTATTTTTGTTTTATTTAAAGAAAAATTAACAAAAATGGTAAGTAATATAGTTATTTGGTCCAATTTGACTTAACATAAGTGATAACATATGACTTCATAAAACAGCTGATTTTATGTTATAGGTTATGTGGTAGAGCAGCTGTTTTAACGCATTAGTTATGTCTATTTATATTAATTGTAATTATTTAATAAAAAATAACTAAAATAACATTTTTCACTGTTGACCTAAGTAGTAAATGAGTTCAAACTTTTTTTATATTAGTTTTTTATATTATACGGTATAAAAAATTTGATTACTTCAGAAACGTATAATACTAATACGTCAAAATGTGTGTCCTTTGCCAGTATCTCAGGGTAATTTGATAATAACTTTTTTGTAACTTCACTTATATTTTGGTGTTACGCTACTCTCTTGTCATTTCTCTTTTGCTTTTAGTCTGTCTCTTTCCTTACATTCTCTTATATATTATTTAATTCTTTATATTGTGCTTTCCTTTCCTTATATTAGGCTTCCTGCTAGTTTCCTTATATTTTGAATGAAAGTTTCTTTCTTGTAAGATTCATCCTCATACTATCGCCATCTCGAATCTTCTATTGTTGATTTCCCTGTGAGCGTTTCGAGACATTTTCCACTTTCTCACATTCTGAATAGATTCTCCGTTCCACTCAAAGTGTGCAATATCACATGAAATTTGTTTAGTATGTCTTTTAGGAGATAGTGTTCGAGTGTAAGAGATCTCTACACCTTGCTGCAGTCAATCACCTACCAATTACAGCTGTAGGGGATTTCGAATATAAATTAGCCCTCCTAAACCAAGAGACACTTTAAGGACAGTATTGTTTGAAGAAATTGTATAAAGCAGCTACGTCGTCCATTTATTGAGTTTGCTCGCTTCTGAAACGTTTGAGTATTTGAATAAGTAAATTCATTAAATAATTAGCTTGCTCTTCTCGTGGAATGCTGACAGCATTTTTAATAAGTCGATATTTAATAAAAACTATGAACAATCGAATGAAATTTCTAGTCTATTGTTGCGTCATTTCACTCTATTGTTGAATAGTAAATTTATTTAGAAACTTTACAACGTTAACAATACACTGTGAACACATCTAATTCCACCCAAAGTAGTCTGTAACGTGTGTTGCAAAGGAATTACATCTGTGGTAATTTCGTTTTTTCAGAAATAAAATTACACGCCCTCTTGCACTCGGAAATAACTGGCGACACCCGCGCAGCCTTCGTCGGAGGTGAGTTGACTTGTGTTTACATCACTAAGCTAGTTAGCGTAGCCAGCACGTCAGTCTGAGAAAGTAGGTCAGCGTAGTACATGACTGTTCGTCTCTTAGATACGAGCTACTTTATTTAGTAGTAGCATATTAAAATTAGTAGTTACAAAAGAATCACCCTAACGGGGCCGTTCTTAGTCATGTTTCTGAAGTCATCTCGGAGACTCGAACAAATTAAACAATTGAAGTCTTAGGTAGAAGTTTTTAAACACAGATTTTATTAGAACAGTCTAATCGACTATTGTGCATTATTATTAAACAAAACTGTGTCTATACACATATACACACTTATTTTATAGGCATATTTG
Organism: Prosapia bicincta; assembly: GCA_036971475.1. Taxonomy (NCBI): domain Eukaryota; kingdom Metazoa; phylum Arthropoda; class Insecta; order Hemiptera; family Cercopidae; genus Prosapia; species Prosapia bicincta. The sequence continues at coordinate 23,746,162 of JBAIZL010000002.1, forward strand.
TATTTGTAGTGCACCTATAGTACAAGGTGTGTTTGTACGTAATATATTCGTGTTTGTTTCACCTGAATACTTTGCTCCCAGGTTGCGCCGAGAAAATAGGCAAATTGACCCACTTACAAAACCAATTTTATATGAAAAACTATTTTGCCCCTATAAAAAGAGTTAAACATTTTACTTATGAATGTTAATTAAAATAATCTAGTTTTAACTAAGTTTCCACAAAAAAATATTTACCTTATACTGGCAGTTATTTGTTTTTACTCATATAAGAATACCGTGGGGAAATCAGTGTTGCCAACTCTCCTAGGTAACAGTTGGTGTTTTAGAGCTAATTAGGCGCGCCCTACAAAGCTACAAAATATTACTTGTGCTTAAAAACGTTTTTGCTTCTGTAGTGTTACTGACAAAACAAAATATGTATATTTACAGATATAAAGCAAACGAAATAAAAAACAAAATAAACAAAACACTTTTAAAGTCAACTAATCTTTAGGTGAACACAGAAAAAAAATTTTCAGTTACTTTTTAATAAATAATTACAGCGATATAAATGATGTAACATAGCCTAAGCGTTAAAACAGTTGTTCAACTACATAACCTCTAACATAAAATCAGCTATTTTATGAAATCAAATGTTACCACTTATTTTAAGCCAATGTGCGAGATAACTATATTGCATACCTACCCCTTTTGTGAAAGAGTTTTCGCCCATAAAAAAACTAATATTATTCCTTTTATAACTTAATTAATTATTGTAATTATAATTTGAAAAACTGTAATAACATCAAGTGTCACCCACTACATGTTTAAAAAATTGTATTTAAACTTGAGTGGATGAATAAAAGTATTTTATTAAAGAATAACATTTGAACAAGATATGTACAAGAACAGTGTGAGGTAATAGAAGGAATTGAATAATACAGAAACATTTATGTTCGTTTTCTCTAAACTCTTTCTAGTATTCCTTTCGATTACTAAAAGAATTCGACGCTTATTGGGAGTTCATATTTCACACAGTGAAAGTCTGCAAAATTTATATTTCTTCTAACAAAATAATCTCATGCAAATAATAAGGAAAATGGCGGTTATTACTTGCCCTATAAAATCAACCTTTAAAGCATGTAACTGCAAGATAGAGGAGAACTATAACTCATCACCCCACTCGAACCCATGACACGAAAGCAGACAAGTATCTCCTCCAAGAGAATTGGAAATCAAATTTAAATTACAGATTTAATAGACCTGATCACGTGTCATACTATCGATTCTTCTTCAAGCACTTCTTCAATTCCTTCTTTAACTTCACGCTATCCTTATATATACCTTGTTCAAACTTTCAATCACTATTGAAATACTTTTTATTCATCCCCTCAAATTCAAATACTTTTTTTAAAACTTGTAGTAGATGTCACTAGATTTTAATATAGTTTTTCTAAATACTGTCACTAATTAAAATTAAATTAATTAATTTTAGTATTACACTGGGGAAAATCCTTTTACAAAAAGGAGCAAGTTATGCAATATAGTTACACCTGTCCACTTGGCTTAAAATAAGTGATAACGTATGATTACGTAAAACAGCTGATGTTATGTTATAGGTTATGTGGTAGATCAGCTGTTATAATGCATAGGTTATGTTAATCTATTTATATTATTTGTAATTATTTAATAAAAATAGCTAAGATAAAATATATTTTTTTGTTGACTTAAGTAGGAATTGACTTATTATTGCATATTTATACATACTGTCACAACAAAGTGGGCAGTTCATTGTCGTTTATGACTGCAGTAACAACAATAATATACTACTTATACCTGTCTTATCCACTGGTTAATATCTCTGTATATTTGTTTAGGTCTAGAGACGGCTAAAGGCCCAAGCTTAATGTCAAACGACAACTCGCATTCTGGCAAAGCTCCAGGACGACTCCTAAACTTTGATTATCTGCTAATGCTCATTGGGCTGTGGGTCCTGGACGCAAGATGACCACACACAATGGCCGCCCCTCTCATTGTTTAGTTTGCAGATTATAACTTGTTTTGTTTGTATAGATATAGAACAAAGTGTGTGTTATAAAAATGTGCAAAGGAAATGTATATTTTAATATTGATTTTATTCTATTAAATTGAAAGAATTTGACATTTTTATATGATTTATAGATTTTGCTCTCACATTCATACTTGTAAATGAAACCTTTGACTTGTATATTTCATTTACAAATTTTACTTCAGAGTTTAATTTTCAGTTTTTGTATAAGCACTAAACAAGATCTAAGTTACTTAAAAATCCGGATCCACAAATATTGAGCATTATTATCTAAATTCAGTAAAAACATAGATATATTAAACCCTAATCGATAAAATAGCTGGTGTATTCATAGCATAAACTGAAAACCTCCTATCAATTTAAATTTGGTGCCACAGACAAGGTTTTATTTTGATATTACTCAATCTCCCTGTGTGTGATGTAAACTACTATTTATAAAAACAATTTGTAAATAGGTGAAAATGTAATGCTTCGTGGAAAAATAATTGCTTTTTAAAGTTTGTAATTATTTATTTGAAAAGCATTTTTCAGATAAGACTTGATTTCAATTTTTTTCAAAATATTGACACAGACGTAAGCTTATTTCCACTGCATATGGTATTAAAATAAATATAATTCATCAATGATTTGTAAACGAAAAATAATAAGTCGTACAATTGAGGTAGCCACAAATCCAAGCATTTCTCTAAGGTAGAGTCAATGACCCTAATGATTTTCTCACTCATCGAATCATAGACAACATTATTTACACACTTTTAGTTATTCTAACAAACAATAATTAAACATAGAAATATGCTTACTTCTTGACTCATAAACGTTTTTAGTACATACTTTTTACTTCATCTAACAGTAAATAAACCTAAAATATTTTCAGTCACTTCTCGACTCATAGACAGAATTAATTACACACTTTAGTTATTCTAACGTACAATTTCTGAACCTAAAAATATCCTCAATCCTCGACTCATGTTGTTAGTACATATTTCGTTTATTATTGTTTTACTTCATATAACTCACATTTAATGAGCCTAATAATATGGACACTGCTAGACTCATAGACGACGTAAATTAAACACTTATTATATTTTCTAATATACAATTAATGAACAAAATATTATGCTCACTCCTCGACTCATAAACGCCGTTATTATCCCTACATACTTTTTAATTCCTCTAACAGACCGTTAATTAATCTAATGATATGTTCATTCCTCCACTCATAAACGCCATTATTATCCGTACATACATTTTAATTCCTCTAACAGACAGTTAATTAATCTAATGAGTTGCTCAATTCTCGACTCATAAACACCGTTAATATCCCTACATACTTTTTAATTCCTCTAACAGACAGTTAATTAACCTAATGGAATGCTTACTCCTTGACTCATATAATACGTTAACTACACAATTTTAGCTTTAATTATGAACCAAGAGATATGCTCACTCATATACTCACAGACTACGTTAATTATACAGTTTTAGTTATTCTACTACACCTATTAAACCTAAAGATATTTTCATTCCTCCACTTACTAATATTGTTTGAATAGACGCACCTATCTACTATACGTCTAAGGCGACATTTAAAAATCCTTTTTAAAATTTTTAGATAAAATAGGAGACTTTGCAAATGTTTCAGTACCTCTATTCAAACTGCTCTCCTATCTGTCCTCAGAGAAGAGTTAAAGCCTGAAAATGAAAATTAAATTTTTCATATAGAAAAGGTATATTAAAAAAATAACTATTTCCACGATTATTTCAAATCGCTTTTTACCCAGTACAAGTAAATGTAAAATACCTTATGCAGCATAATGACAAAATGGAATAAGCTGTAAGTATAAAGCGAAACTAGTTGCTATGGAAAAGTAAATATGTAACGTGCGGTACGTGGCGAATGTAACCTTAAAATGACTGAAAGCTTTGAAAAGTGTGTGTACTTGATTGTATTGTATAATTAGCCTAAAGTATTTTGTAAAAATTCATGTAAATAGTGAACGAAATTCTTTGACTAAGGTAATGTAAAAAATAAAATTATAAGTTGAAATTGTCGATGGCTATTGATTTATTTAAAATAATTTTCTGTAGGGAAATAATTTTCTGTTGGCAATTAGCTGTCATTGCCAAACTGAGAGCTGGGCTTGATTCTCGAGGCGGCCGTTATAAGAAAAATTAAATAGTATTATGACATTAAAGTCTTGTAATAAAATACAATGGTAGATATACTAATGGGAATTATTAATTTATTTTGTTAACGTTTCGAACATGATGTAAGGAAACAACTTTTTCACCTGATACCTATCAACACTTATCAAGTTTCATCGTACGTGGCTTGATAAGGGTCAAATGTAAAAGTTATTTTCTGATATCGTTGGAAAAATAAATTATTAAAACTATTAATTCTCTTGTGCTCTTTATTAATATTTCCACCATTAAATACGAAAAAATTTCCGCCATTTTGGTACGATCAACTGTTATAGAAAATAAGACAGGGGTTGTGCCGTGGTTATATTTGAGTTATATTTGTATGGTGCTCTATGGTGATTAAAAAAGATTTTATAATAAAAGCATGGTAAAGATATGGTAAGTACTGTGCATATAAATGTAAAGGTGTAAAACTTCCTTACGTATAGTGCGGAACACGTAACCGTGCATTTGCCCTTGAGAGATCGCAGTAGGCGAGACGAGAGATAGAGGGTCTGTATAATTACTTTCCTATAACCGTGTTAAGGACTACCGAAACAGTGACTTGTATCAGATGATCGATATTAGATAAACTAACCTCGGTATGAAGTAACCAACATCTCTGAAATATGTTTAGACATATCGGTTGCAGAAGCTGTTGATGCATAGAGCATTCTGAAAGTGTAACATGTTTTCAGAAGTGGTAGTACATTCAAAGCGCACGGTTACTTACTCCGTACTATAACACATAGGTAGAGATTATAGAATCGAGAGTGCAGAAGCACGGAGCATGGTCGGATCACGAAGAATGATACAAAAAGGTCTTGTTAGGTAAATCCTGTTCACCAAGACCCAATAAATTTAATCCCAAATTCATTTAACGTCCCTAGTATAGCATAAGTTAAATTATTAAATTTATATCACAATTTGTTTATGCGCACTAAACTACTATTAAGAGCCCTTTCACCATGCCATCTAGCGGCCGAATGAGGTAAAATACAGTGCACTGCGGTACGCTCTAAACCTAAACCAATTAAGTGCCTTATTAAGGCTCGTGTTGTTTCCTAGCGCTAACCACGCCTTGGCCACTTCCCATTTTTGGGATTAATTTATCAACGTCTACTTATGTCAAAAAAACTTTTCAATTTATTTTATAAGCTATGCTATGCGCAATCAAGTAGAATAAAGGTGGGCCGCAATGAAGGGTGCTTGGAATAAGAGAAAATAACATCTGACTGGAGCTGATTCTTTTACCAAAAGTAACATCAAAATGGGTCAGAGACAAGCAGCTAAAACACTCTATAAATATATATAATAGAGGTTGAAAATGATGTGACTTTTACTGTATTTTTGTTTTGAGAGGATTATTCTATTACTTGACTGAAGGAAATTAACCCGTTTTAGTAAGTTAGAAACAATGGATGAACTAATACTAATTCAGCTTTTTCAAATACTATTTCATTAATTAAATTTAAAATGAATTAATTTTAGTTTTTTATGAAAGAAAAATTATTCACAAAAGGAACAAGGTTATAGTTATTTCGTCTAATTTACTTAAAAAAAGTGATAACAAATGATTTCATAAAACAGCTGATTTTATATTATAGGTTGTGTGGTAGAGCAACAGATTTACCACATAGGTTGTGTTACATTATTTATATCAATTGTAGTTAGTTAATAAAAAGTAACTAAAATAAAATATTTCTTTGTTGACTTAAACGGGAATAAATGTTAAATTTTACTTTTGTGTATATTACTTGTTTTGCATATTTTAGTTAAAGAAATCTCTTAGTTTGTTGCAGAGACTATTTATTGTAAACACCAACTTTACATTAAAACAGCTTTAAACCTTTGAACGCTTCTACACACCATTTCAGCTACAGGCTGTTAACTTCACTAGAACAAATTGTAAATTTAGTAAACAATGACGTCGATAAACTAAGTCTTGTTTTAATACCATATAATCCATAAGAACATGTAAGGTTGATGTGAGAACTCACATCTCGACAGGCTCCATTTACTTCATTTGAATCCTGTTTACCTTTACGTGAAAACACTTTTGCAAAAACGAAAGTCGGAAAGCCTGTTATATTTAGGAATTAAAATCTAAATTATGTCGGCCGCAAAGCATGTATGAGTGGGAAGAATAACGCACTTGTAAACCCTGTGGCAGTCCATATATTTCCCACGCCAACTCTGCAATAAGGGCCACCTGAATGTATAATCAAGTGCGTATTACTTCCGTAAAGTGCTCTTGTAATGACGTCACTAGAGAATGAAGTGCCTTACTTTATGAAGCAGGATAATCACTACAGCAATCAATAAACCTTTCTTGTGTGACAGTAAGGTTGGGCTAGGAGAGATTGTACGATAGGAGAGGTAGAGCAGTCGCGTGACTTTAGGTAAAAAATTGGTACAAACTTGCTTCATAAGGTGTTAGTATACTAGCAGTTAGCCATTCAGTGGGAGTATTCAGCCGGTAGAGATCTTCTGTATTTGTCAGCAAGTTCGTCATATAACCATTTCAACCGATTTAAGATGACATTTTAAGATCAGGTGTCGCTATGATGACGCGTAGTATCTCGTACTGAAGGAAGAGATATTCCGCGAGCGTGACGTAAGAACGTTCAAGCAGATATTGCATTAAAGCATAGCATAGGAAAGATACAGCACAAAAATTCTGCTAATATATTATCATTCAAATTATAAAAATAATTTCTTTTGTAATAAAATACGGAAAATAGGCTATATTATGTCTAATTATTGAATTTTAACATAAAAGCAATTCAACATGAATATCTTCATATGTAAAAATGTTATGTTGGTTTGCGTATTCTTCAAAAACTCACAACGATTTGAAACGGTTGAGCTAAAATTTTAACATGACATACAACCTGCATGAAATACTGTTTTCACGTATTTTTTCTATCAGTTTTATAGAAGCAAAGGCGAGAAAACAGCTTTTCGAACGTTCAGCTGTGTACTACCGTGCCATCTGCCGTAAGCGAGGGGATCATACGCCATACTAGCTAACGATACCTTCTCAATTACATTGTTTATTACCAAATACAAACTTATCTACTTGCATCCCACGTAATTGTTCCAGAGTCCGTATTACATATTCACCTTGATCAAGGTACTTATGTGCGATCATGTCGTGATCGAGCTGCGTTCTTCTCTAAAGCGCAGATAGAGACATTTTGGGAATACCCGAGGTGCAACACAGTTACACCACCGGTGATCTCCAGTTATACGTCCAACCATGCACTCAAACTAACGCGGGCATAATTCCAATAATAAATGACGTAGTTGTAAGGAACTTCTACTTGGATGCGCCAGAAGGAACTGAGAAAACATTTCTTATCAGATTGATTCTGCCAACGGTTCGATGAAAACCTTGACCTCTGATTGTTGCAAAATTACCGTATGCTTTGTTAAATAAACCTCCAAGAAAGGCTTAAGGCTCCGCAACACACCATGCTAATAATACTAATAAAATGGTATGTTATTCTCTTTGCCACACAAGATCTATAACACAACAAGTACCGTCACTGGTGCAGAAAGCAACTATAACACAACCAGTACCGTCACTCGTGCAGAAAGCAACTATAACACAACCAGTACCGTCACTCGTGCAGAAAGCAACTATAACACAACCAGTACCGTCACTCGTGCAGAAAGCAACTATAACACAACCAGTACCGTCACTCGTGCAGAAAGCAACTATAACACAACCAGTACCGTCACTCGTGCAGAAAGCAACTATAACAACCAGTACCGTCACTCGTGCAGAAAGCAACTATAACACAACCAGTACCGTCACTCGTGCAGAAAGCAACTATAACACAACCAGTACCGTCACTCGTGCAGCAAGCAACTATAACACAACCAGTACCGTCACTCGTGGAGAAAGCAACTATAACACAACCAGTACCGTCACTCGGGCAGAAAGCAACTATAACACAACCAGTACCGTCACTCGTGCAGAAAGCAACTATAACACAACCAGTACCGTCACTCGTGCAGAAAGCAACTATAACACAACCAGTACCGTCACTCGTGCAGAAAGCAACTATAACACAACCAGTACCGTCACTCGTGCAGAAAGCAACTATAACACAACCAGTACCGTCACTCGTGCAGAAAGCAACTATAACAACCAGTACCGTCACTCGTGCAGAAAGCAACTATAACACAACCAGTACCGTGACTCGTGCAGAAAGCAACTATAACACAACCAGTACCGTCACTCGTGCAGAAAGCAACTATAACACAACCAGTACCGTCACTCGTGGAGAAAGCAACTATAACACAACCAGTACCGTCACTCGTGCAGAAAGCAACTATAACACAACCAGTACCGTCACTCGTGCAGAAAGCAACTATAGCACAACCAGTACCGTCACTCGTGCAGATAGCAACTATAACACAACCAGTACCGTCACTCGTGCATAAAGCAACTATAACACAACCAGTACCGTCACTCGTGCAGAAAGCAACTATAACACAACCAGTACCGCCACTCGTGCGGAAAGCAACTATAACACAACCAGTACCGTCACTCGTGCGGAAAGCAACTATAACACAACCAGTACCATCACTCGTGCAGAAAGCAACTATAACACAACCAGTACCGTCACTCGTGCGGAAAGCAACTATAACACAACCAGTACCGTCACTCGTGCAGAAAGCAACTATAACACAACCAGTACCGTCACTCGTGCAGAAAGCAACTATAACACAACCAGTACCGTCACTCGTGCAGAAAGCAACTATAGCACAACCAGTACCGTCACTCGTGGAGAAAGCAACTATAACACAACCAGTACCGTCACTCGGGCAGAAAGCAACTATAACACAACCAGTACCGTCACTCGTGCAGAAAGCAACTATAACACAACCAGTACCGTCACTCGTGCAGAAAGCAACTATAACACAACCAGTACCGTCACTCGTGCAGAAAGCAACTATAACACAACCAGTACCGTCACTCGTGCAGAAAGCAACTATAACACAACCAGTACCGTCACTCGTGCAGAAAGCAACTATAACAATCAGTACCGTCACTCGTGCAGAAAGCAACTATAACACAACCAGTACCGTGACTCGTGCAGAAAGCAGCTATAACACAACCAGTACCGTCACTCGTGCAGAAAGCAACTATAACACAGCCAGTACCGTCACTCGTGGAGAAAGCAACTATAACACAACCAGTACCGTCACTCGTGCAGAAAGCAACTATAACACAACCAGTACCGTCACTCGTGCAGAAAGCAACTATAGCACAACCAGTACCGTCACTCGTGCAGAAAGCAACTATAACACAACCAGTACCGTCACTCGTGCATAAAGCAACTATAACACAACCAGTACCGTCACTCGTGCAGAAAGCAACTATAACACAACCAGTACCGCCACTCGTGCGGAAAGCAACTATAACACAACCAGTACCGTCACTCGTGCGGAAAGCAACTATAACACAACCAGTACCGTCACTCGTGCAGAAAGCAACTATAACACAACCAGTACCGTCACTCGTGCGGAAAGCAACTATAACACAACCAGTACCGTCACTCGTGCAGAAAGCAACTATAACACAACCAGTACCGTCACTCGTGCAGAAAGCAACTATAACACAACCAGTACCGTCACTCGTGCGGAAAGCAATTATAACACAACCAGTACCGTCACTCGTGCAGAAAGAAACTATAACACAACCAGTACCGTCACTCGTACGGAAAGCAACTATAACACAACCAGTACCGTCACTCGTGCAGAAAGCAACTATAACACAACCAGTACCGTCACTCGTGCAGAAAGCAACTATAACACAACCAGTAACGTCACTCGTGCAGAAAGCAACTATAACACAACCAGTACCGTCACTCGTGCGGAAAGCAACTATAACACAACCAGTACCGTCACTCGTGCAGAAAGAAACTATAACACAACCAGTACCGTTACTCGTGCGGAAAGCAACTATAACACAACCAGTAACGTCACTCGTGCAGAAAGCAACTATAACACAACCAGTACCGTCCTCGTGCAGAAAGCAACTATAACACAACCAGTACCGTCACTCGTGCATAAAGCAACTAGAACACAACCAGTACCGTCACTCGTGCAGACAGCAACTATAACACAACCAGTACCGTCACTCCTGCAGAAAGCAACTATATTACAACCAGTACCGTCAATCGTGAAGAAAGCAACTATAACACAACCAGTACCGTCACTCGTGGAGAAAGCAACTATATTACAACCAGACCGTCAATCGTGAAGAAAGCAACTATAACACAACCAGTACTGTCACTCGTGCAGAAAGCAACTATAACACAACCAGTACCGTCACTCGTGCAGAAAGCAACTATATTACAACCAGTACCGTCAATCGTGAAGAAAGCAACTATAACACAACCAGTACCGTCACTCGTGCAGAAAGCAACTATAACACAACCAGTACCGTCATTCGTGCAGGAAGCAACTATAACACAACCAGTACCGTCACTCGTGCAGAAAGCAACTATAACAACCAGTACCGTCACTCGTGCATAAAGCAACTATAACACAACCAGTACCGTCACTCGTGCAGAAAGAAACTATAACACAACCAGTACCGTCACTCGTGCAGAAAGCAACTATAACACAACCAGTACCGTCATTCGTGCAGGAAGCAACTATAACACAACCAGTACCGTCACTCGTGCAGAAAGCAACTATAACAACCAGTACCGTCACTCGTGCATAAAGCAACTATAACACAACCAGTACCGTCACTCGTGCAGGAAGCAACTATATTACAACCAGTACCGTCACTCGTGCAGAAAGCAGCTATAACAACCAGTACCGTCACTCGTGCATAAAGCAACTATAACACAACCAGTACCGTCACTCGTGCAGGAAGCAACTATAATACAACCAGTACCGTCACTCCTGCAGGAAGCAACTATAACAACCAGTACCGTCACTCGTGCAGAAAGCAACTATAACAACCAGTACCGTCACTCGTGCATAAAGCAACTATAATACAACCAGTACCGTCACTCGTGCAGGAAGCAACTATAATACAACCAGTACCGTCACTCTAGTATACTGGAATTAATTAAATCTATTTCTATAACAGGTTTAATCTCGATGACACGAATGTATTAAAGGAATTTAGTGTATTGGATTTAATTCCGCAAACTTCCAACAGAATCGGTTTAACAGTTTAGCTTCGTCCAAACAAATGTTAAACCAGTGGAAGTGAAACAAAGCCAGGTTGTGTATTAACTATGAGGGGGGGGGGATTAAAAAACCTCCACACAAAATGTAAATATACAAAGTGTATGTAAGTACTTTTATAAAATAACAAAGCACTTGTTTGGAAAAACGCAGCGCGCAAGGAACAACGTGTTTATTTAAACCATTTATATTGTATTTAAATGTTTGCCAGTCACTAAGCTTTAAGTCTGCCAGTACGTGCAAAAATACCATGTTAACAATATTTGCTACATTCTTTTAATCTGCTTTAGGTTACATGTAATGTGTGAACGTTCTCTTGCTGCAAACCTATTGCTACGTATTGTATATTTGTATACATTTATTATATTTATTATAATATAACAATACTGAATTCATTAATGAAAAAAACTATTGGTGTATGTTACAAAATTATTTATAAAATAGAAATTAATAATTTAATTTAGTATAAGTTTTTCTTAACGTCTATGAATAATAAAAATTAATCAGTTTGATCAATATTATAACAGATCTGTTTGTTGGGCGCAAAATCTGTGTTTTGAAAAGATTATATTTAGTGGAAAACTATTAGGATTTCTGGAATTAACAATGAAAAAACTCGCTGATCACGAATATTTTTAAACTTTAAAACAATAAAAATAAATTTACAATATTTTGTTTATAAACAGTTTACATGTTGTATAATAGTAATAGTTGCCCTGCCAGCTAGCTTAGTAGCTAACAAAAACATTTTTATTGTTTACTGAACGCAAATATTTTAAAGAAATTCTGCTGAAATCAGTTCTTAAAATCTATCAGACCTCATAAGAATGTTTTCATTTAAAAAATTGGATTAAAATTACATAGCTTATTTTTAGGACACATATACTCATATTAAGCGAAAGTTGTCTTGTTGCATACGTATTGCTACATATTGTATCTTAATATAGGTTTAGCATATTTTTTTTATTACAACAATACTGAATTTGCTAATAAAAAAAACTATCGGTTTACAATGTTATACAATAAACTGTTTTAAAATATTTATTATTTTAATTTTCTATCAGTTATTTTTAATACCAATGCCTAGTGAAATTTATTTGGTTGGTTATTAAATTTACACATTGGCCGCTAAATCTGTATTTTGAATCGATTTATTCATGTTTATTACGAAACATTATATTCACAGCTATAAACAAATTTTTGTAAACGGAAAGACGGAAAAACGAATGTCGTACCTAATACAGGTAATTGCGGTTTTACCCTTGTTCTGCAGCCCTAAATTCGCAATTATGATGTTTCTCAAACACGAATTCTTTGTTCCATTTTATTGGTTATAGAGAATTGAAAGCACGTTTGATTGATTGGCGTATTTTGAGAAAATTTTTACATCCGAAAACATAAAACTTAAACTTGTAGTTGCATTAAGACAATGAATTAAAAGCTTGTAAGAGGTTTTGTGAGCGAGAGTAGAACCGATTGGAAGAAGACCAACACTGCATTGGAAACCTCTTCAGATGCGTAAAATGGATTTCCTACTTAAGTAATAAAGTTGTTACGTACAGTAGTACAATTGTTGGCTGTGAAAATTGTCAGAAAGCTTTCAAACATGTTCTGACAGGACGATGTTTTGGAGGGGCTATAGGGAGAATCCCTTGAGAAAATTTGAAAATGTTTATCTCTAGAAAGTTTTTTTGCTCTGGAAATTACACAATTGTCGATTTACCAAAAACATGGGAAATTGTTTTGGTAAAACCTATCGCTGTTTTATAGGTTAATATTTTTTGCTAAAATTAACTGATTTGGGAGGCACGTGACCCCCTGAATACGACTTGCTGGATTGCCCTGAAGTTAATCTTCTTGTGTCCATTAGCAAGATAAATGTTTAACTTTGATTCTTATTCCTACAAAGATCCATGAACGGAACAGCGTATCTGGATAGCTTTAGAGTGCCACAGATTGCTCGAGATAACCAAGAAGACGTTTTCACTTCATACAAGATTTACTTCATGCACTTACAACTACAATCCGGTGTTGTGTTTTTTAATATATATATATATATATATATATATATATATATATATATATATATATATATATTGTTTAATCCGAAGATTAAAAGGTTAGGATTAAAACCACGAGGTGCGGTAAACCCTATTGTTAACAAGGTTACTCTGGATTGCGTAATTTACGTTAATATTTAACATAGCAAGTTTAAGCACTGTTCTGAGCAAAACCGAGTCATTTAACAATAAAAACGCGACGACACTGAATTTAATACAAATAAATTATAAATTGTTCATATTCCTTAACTACGCACTTACCCTAGGTAAGAAGTGAAGCAACGTTTGAATCGAGGTTGAAGTCTCCACAGTACTGTGGTCGTCTCTGGCAGCACAGAAGTCTTGAAGGCATTCACGCAACTAAAAACTCAATTGAAGTCATGAGTAAAGTAAAAGTTAAAATTACAAAGCACTTAGGTTCTTGCCGCGAGTCCACGCACTGAGATTGCGCAACCGGCGAAATCGGGCGACACTTTGACTAAACGGCGAAAAATATAGTTTAAAATGTTCATCAACGCGGTCCGAACTTTAGGCGTATATTAATGCACGAAAACCGGTACTTTAAATTGTTTGAAACAAAGCCCATGCGGATTTTGCGTCGCGGTTAGCATAGGACTGCACTGGTCGAGGGACAAAACACTTCTTTCTTTGTGTGTCGAAAGGAAAAGCAGTACGTAAAATAATGAGGGGAGGGGGATGCGGAGCGTTCATCCAGAAAATCAATACTTGTTTCCAATATCGATTAGCGTGTCAGAGATCACGTGACCAATACGTCACGGCACAGCTGATAGGTAAATCAAGCAAGTTCAAAACTTCGAGCGCTGACTCGAACATACCGCCCACCAAAACGAATGTTTTTAATCCGCCAGGCGGGTAGGGGGCGAAGAACCATAAAGCACCGGAAACCGAAGGTGCCGAAGAAAAAAGTGGCAGGGAAAACGAAGAAGACCAAAAGAAACAACAGGGGCAAGAGCGCCGAAGAAAGAACCTGTAGGAAAGCGGTGAAGAATTAATGATGAAGCGGAAAGCCAACGAGCTTGTTGACTGGTCGCCTCAGCTGTCCGTGAGCGGTCTGGATCGTGTCTACTCTAGAGACGTGGTCTTTTCCAGGATGCAGACTGATGATCCTTCCCATAGGCCAATGAAGGGGGCTTGAGTGTTCTCCAGTTATGAAGACGAGTTGATTTTCCTTGAGTGGCGTCGAGTCCTTATTCCACTTGTGCCGTTGAATCTGAGTGTGTAGATACTGAGTGGACCAAATTTTCCAGAAGCGGTTGGACATCTGTTGGAGCATAGACCATCGAGATTTAAGCGGAGGTTCAGTATAACATTCTTCAGGAAGTGACAGTAGCGGACGGCCAATCAAAAAATGCCCAGGAGTGAGAAAGGACGCTCCTTCGCTGGGGTCTGGCGAAACTTCGAAAATAGGACTACTGTTCAAAATGGCTTCTATCCTGATGTACAGAGTAGATAGCTCTTCAGCGGTGAGGGTGGTGTTGCCTACAGTGCGTCGCAATAACAACTTAGCGGATTTGACAGCGGCTTCCCAAAGTCCTCCAAAATGAGGGGCAGCCGGAGGATTGAAATGCAAACTGATGCGTTGGTCAGCTAGCTTGCGTTCAATAAGCGAGTTAGAGCGGTCCAGAAACTTGTAGACATCGTTAAGTCGGTTAGCAGCGCCAGTAAAATTCGTGCCATTATCGGAATAAATTTCTGAAGGTAGACCTCGTCTAGCGGTGAAGCGGTGTAATGCGGCGAGGAAGGCATCAGTAGATAAGTCGGTCACCAATTCCAAATGAACTGCTTTAGTGGTCATACATACAAATAAACAGAGGTAAGCTTTCAATAGCTTGGAGGTGCGCAGATGGTTGGCCTTTGTGTCAAAAGGTCCAGCGAAATCTACTCCGACTCTATAGAAAGGTGGAGACGGCGTAACTCTTGATGAGAGCAAAGGTGCCATCATGGGCTGGCGTGGTTTAGTTTGCATGCGGAAACATCGAATGCACGCATGGATGCGTTGGCGAAGTAATGATCGCAGAGCTATGACCCAAAATTCACTATTTATCAAGGCTTGAGTGGTACGCGGTCCAGCATGCAAGGCCAGCTTGTGATAATGGTCACAGATGAGGTCAACGTAATGATGGCGCTTTGGTAACAGAAGCGGGTGTTTAGAATCATAACTAAGAGACGAATGATCAAGTCTACCGCCCACCCTGAGTAGACCATGAGTGTCGATAAATGGTGTTAGGCTACGTAAATGGTTGTTGACGCGTTTACCAGTTTGAAGCTTTTGCAGAGCTTCACTGAAGACAGAGGTTTGTACCAGTTTAACGCATACAGCTTTTGCGTTATCCAACTCCTGTACTGACAGCGGTCGTAGCGTAGGTTTAACTGAGGCTGCTTTGGCCTTATAGCGTGTGTTGTGATGATGGCCGATCGCCAGGCTCTTGTTGCGACAGTGGTCGATGAATCGTAAAACGTACGCGAAGACATGATGAAGAGTAGTTAAGCTCGAATGTTGCTCAATGATTTCCATAAGACGGTTGGGCTCTTGCACAGCGGCGCAATTAACCTTAGCCTCAACCTTTGTTTCCGTCTGATCCGGGTTAGTGCCTTTATGCCTAGACAGATTCCAAGTAGTAGGACAATGTAATAACCAAGGAGGTCCATGCCACCAAAGCGGGTGTGTGGCAAGTTGATCAGGCAAGCAACCGCGAGACGCAACGTCTGCGGGGTTATCAAGAGTCGAGACATAAAACCAATGATCCATGGAGGTGATTGACACAATCTCAGTGATGCGGTTAGCTACGAAAGTTTTCAATTGATGAGGCGGGGTCTGAATCCAATGAAGTACTATCTCAGAATCAGTAAAGAAGAGAGTGTTAGCGATTGGAATGAAATCAAGAGCTGGTTGAATTGATTTGTATAACTTAGCCAGCAGTACTGCGCCGCAAAGTTCCAAACGAGGTATGGTAAGTAATTTAACAGGGGCTACCTTACTTTTAGCTTTCAACAGGCTGGCGTTGACGAACCCGTTAAGCTCAGATCTCAAATAGATAGAAGCAGCATAGCCTGCTTTGGAACCATCACAAAACCCAACGATGCGATGACTGGCTGATCGCGTGCCTACATGGCGAGGAATTTGAATAGCAGACAAACAAGCGAAATGGACAATGAAACTGTCCCATTGATCGAGCAGAGGGGTTGGCAGAGGCTGGTCCCAGTCCAGTTTCTCCAACCACAAGCGTTTAAGAAAAGACTTAATCCAGAAGGTAATGGGCGTTAAGAAGCCAAGCGGGTTAAAAGTGCGAGCGACGTAGGATAAGATGGTGCGTTTTGTGGGCACCAGCGTAAAAGTTTGAGTTTGATACGAGAACGAGTCTGACGAGGGGTTCCATTGCAAGCCCAATATTTTAATTGCAGCGGATTCGTCTTGAAACAACAGCGGATTTTCCAAGTGAGAGGAAGGTAGCGCTGCGAGTAGCGAGGGTTCATTTGACGACCATTTTCTGAGTTCCAGGCCGGCGCGAGCGAAAATGTCGATAAGTTCTTGTATTAGCGTCTTAGCGGCCTCGGGCGTGTCGGCTCCAGCGACGACGTCATCTACGTAGGTCTGATGAAGGATTGCTTCGGAGGCTGTAGGATAGCGGGTTCCTTCATCCTTTACTAGTTGTTCCAGCGTTCGCAGAGCTAAGTAAGCGGAAGGGGTTAGGCCATAGGTGACCGTAGCAAGTTCATACTCGATTAACGGTGATTGAGGTGAAGACCTGTAAAGTATGTGTTGGTAAGAACGATCCTCAGGTCGGACCAAAATTTGACGGTACATCATCTTGATGTCGGTGCAGACAGCGTAAGTATATAAACGAAAAGATATGATTAAATTAGCCAAGTCCTTTTGCAGTTTAGGACCGGATAACATTTGCTGATTCAGAGTGTTTGCGTGGCAATCGGGTGATGACGCGTTGAATACCACTCTAAGCTTAGTAGTAGAGCTGGTGGTCTTAAATACGCAATGGTGCGGAATAAGATAGTCAGAAGCCTTGAGGGCAGGGTACATGTGCCCTAGAGCGATATACTCGGCCATAAACTGATGATATTGTATGGCTACCTCAGGCTGGCGGTTTAAACGCCTTTCTAACGCATGATAACTCGCAAGAACAGTGTTACGGTTAGACTTGAGCGAGATAGCTTCCGGCTTAAATGGGAGTGCTACGATGTATCTTCCCGTTGCGTCACGATCAGTAGTGGTTGCGAACAGTTCTTCACACAGTTGATCTTCAGGGCTGAGGTGATTTGCTAGAGCGACTTCCTCAACTTCCCAAAAGCGTCGAATGTTGTCATCAATTGACTCTAAGGTAGTGATAAATGCGCGCGGTTGATGAGGCATACTGTAGGGTATAGATCCCATGATGACCCAACCTAACCTAGTGTTAAGTGCTGAGGGTTGCCCTTGGATAATGGTGCGAGGTCCATTCGTGAGTATTTGGGTGAAAACATCTGCCCCCAGTATAATGTCAACACCGGCAGGCGAGTCGAAATGAGGGTCAGCTAAAGGTAGATGCTGGTATTGAGCCCTTATTTGAGAGGCTAACCTAGTAGCCGGCAGCGAGTCAGTAATGTGGTTGAGCACGGCGGCTTCAGTTGTTAGCATAACACCAGGGTCATGCCTCGAGAATAAAATCAACGTAACGTACTCGTGGATACGTGTAGTCTTGGCGGCGACACCAATCAAAGACATATTTGAACTCCGAGTAGGTAGGCTCAACAGGACGCTTGCTTTCTTAGTAATGGCGGATATCTGACTGCCGGGGTCAATAATAGCTCTAAATGGAAGCGGTCGGCCAAATTGGTCCTGAATGATGACCTGCGCGGTGCCTAACAGAGCGAGAGGAGCTTCAATATTACAAGAAAGAGCATGCGGTACCGATTGAGTAACGAGGTCAGGTCTAGCTGTTGAACGAGGGTGTCGCGGTGAAAATAGTCGTTGTCGTGCAGGAGAGTTGTTATGTAACAAAGTATGGTGTGCCTCGTTGCACTGCTTGCAGCGTTGGCTGGACTTACATTTAGCTTGGAAATGGGAGCCAAGACAATTGAAGCACCGTTGTAATTTCCTGATGGCATCCTGGCGTTCCACAAAAGTCAGTTCGAGAAAGGATTGACAGTTAATGATGCGATGTCCTTCTCCGCAATAATAACACATGCCTGCGTGTGTCGTAGAAACATGGGATTGATTCATGTGAAGCGGTGGTAATCGATGCCGGAATACTGACATCCTAGGAGTGTTCATAACAGGAGGTATATTTACGGGGCGCGGCCCGCTGAATGGCCGTGTAGGGCCTGACGCAGCACGTCTAGGCTCGTATACATAGTTCGTAGCCTTAGGTGTAATAGAATTGTCGGGCAAAACCGAAGGCTGGACAGTTGGACTATGTTCCGTGTTGAGGTTAGGTTCCATTCGGTCACAATTTAAATCACGGGCCCCTTGCGAATCAGGCTCATTCACTGACGACACCAGTATGCGGGGTTGTTGAGCAGCTCTCGCGTTAGTAGAAGCTGCGGCAGGTGGTTGATTCAACAACTCTAGAGCCCTGGCCTGTTCCGTAACAAAGTCATTTAACATTTTGTATGTGGGCATCGTATTAGTCCCTAGTATTGTTTCGAAGTTGAGACGAGTCTGTGAGTCCAAATTGTTGACAGACATTTGAAATAGGAGGAAATCTGCTAAGTCATCTAACTGAATAGCCTTTAAGGCGCACACGGCGTTGGAGTGCGCAGTCAAAAACCGGTTAAGTTCAGATTGAGAAGCGGTCTTAATAGACTTAAATTCTTTGATCAATTGAAAATAATGGTCAGCCAACCTACGAGGGTTTGCATAGCGGTTGCGTAGCGCCTGGTAAGCAATTTCGTAATTGCTTTCAGAGATAGTCAGTCCGGTAATAACTGCTAATGCATCACCTTTCAGAGTGGATTTCAGGTACTGAAATTTTTGCACCGCATTGATATTATTATTACCATGAATCATAGAGTCAAACATTGTGATGAAGTCAGTCCATTCGTGGCTATTACATGAGAAAACTGGTATTTGTAGGTTAGGTAGGCTTATACAATTGGTAGCAAGATTGCCTGGCGAGGTTGGTCTTACCTCCGTTTTAATGATATTGGGGTATTTCACTAACAGCGGTAAGTACATCTCTTGAAATTTAGCCTTCATTTCGAACGCTTTTTCCGCGAACTCGGCAACTTGTCTTTCAAAGGTCTTTTCCATGTAATCAAACGTTTCAAAAAAATTAGCCTGAATTCGCCTAAGTTCCAGAACAATTCCTTCCGGAATCTCATTTTCATTTAACACACTTTTCACTTGCTCTAAGTCAGTAATAATGTTCTTTAATTTTGCCAAATAGTAGTCAGTATTAATTTCCATTTTGAAATGTTCGAAAAATTTCAAATATAAAATTTCAAAAAATTTTAAATTTATAAATATTTTAAGTGGACTGTATATAAATTATCGTGAAACATTTAAAACCATTTATTGCTGAAATAATTCAACAAATGTTTAATTTGGTCACAAAGGAACCACGTGGTCACTAATACAATTATCGTGAAATTTAAAAGAACCATAGGTCGCTGAAATAATTCAAATAATCCGGCCCAGTGGGGACCAAATGTTTAATCCGAAGATTAAAAGGTTAGGATTAAAACCACGAGGTGCGGTAAACCCTATTGTTAACAAGGTTACTCTGGATTGCGTAATTTACGTTAATATTTAACATAGCAAGTTTAAGCACTGTTCTGAGCAAAACCGAGTCATTTAACAATAAAAACGCGACGACACTGAATTTAATACAAATAAATTATAAATTGTTCATATTCCTTAACTACGCACTTACCCTAGGTAAGAAGTGAAGCAACGTTTGAATCGAGGTTGAAGTCTCCACAGTACTGTGGTTGTCTCTGGCAGCACAGAAGTCTTGAAGGCGTTCACGCAACTAAAAACTCAATTGAAGTCATGAGTAAAGTAAAAGTTAAAATTACAAAGCACTTAGGTTCTTGCTGCGAGTCCACGCACTGAGATTGCGCACTGAGATTTTGCGTCGCGGTTAGCATAGGACTGCACTGGTCGAGGGACAAAACACTTTTTTCTTTGTGTGTCGAAAGGAAAAGCAGTACGTAAAATAATGAGGGGAGGGGGATGCGGAGCGTTCATCCAGAAAATCAATACTTGTTTCCAATATCGATTAGCGTGTCAGAGATCACGTGACCAATACGTCACGGCACAGCTGATAGGTAAATCAAGCAAGTTCAAAACTTCGAGCGCTGACTCGAACATATATATATATATATATATATATATATATATATATATATATATATATATATATATATATATATATATATATATCACTTTCACTTATGTACTTAAACAAGAATCTTACTTGGTATTTATGCTAGCGCTTTCAGAGACTAGTGAGTGCCTCCATCTTCTGGCATACTAAACGTATTTTTTGCCAAAAAAAAAAAAAAAAAAAAAAAAAAAAAAAATACGTTTAGTATGCCAGAAGATGGAGGCACTCACTAGTCTCTGAAAGCGCTCGCATAAATACCAAGTAAGATTCTTGTTTAAGTACATAAGTGAAAGTGATAAGTGTATACAAGAAAACAGTGTTGCATAATCTACAAATATATATATATATATATATATATATTTATATATATATATATATATATATATATATATATATATATATATTGATCGAGAGGCGCCAACCCTATGCCCTCATACATTTACCCGGTCAGATACCTCATCAAGGATGTTCTATTCATCCCACCTTTAACAGTCCAGGGCAAGAATGCACTTGGGAAAATTACACCTGAATTGCCTCAGCGAGTTGCGCATGTAACGGACATCGGAATAGACATGGAATCCTAAGACCAACGGAAGTCCCATTGGACCAGTTTACCTACAGAGTGCCACCTTTATCAGCTTCTCTAACAGAGCTCAGGGCAAGAATGCACTTTGGCAAGTTACACCTGAACTGCCTCAGCGAGGTGCGCAAGTAACCGACTTCGGAATAGGCATGGAATCCTAAGACCAACGGAAGTCCCATTGGACCAGTTTACCTACAGAGTGCCACCTTTATCAGCTTCTCTAACAGAGCCCAGGACAAGAATGCACTTTGGCAATTTACACCTGAATTGCCTCAGCGAGTTGCGCATGTAACGGACATCGGAATAGACATGGAATCCTAAGACCAACGGAAATCCCATTGGACCAGTTTACCTACAGAGTGCCACCTTTATCAGCTTCTCTAACAGAGCTCAGGGCAAGAATGCACTTTGGCAAGTTACACCTGAACTGCCTCAGCGAGGTGCGCAAGTAACCGACTTCGGAATAGGCATGGAATCCTAAGACCAACGGAAGTCCCATTGGATCTGTTTACCTACAGAGAGCCACCTTTATCAGCTTCTCTAACAGAGCTCAGGGCAACAATGCACTTTGGCGAGTTACACCTGAACTGCCTCAGCGAGGTGCGCAAGTAACCGACTTCGGAATAGACATGGAATCCTAAGACCAACGGAAGTCCCATTGGATCTGTTTACCTACAGAGAGCCACCTTTATCAGCTTCTCTAACAGAGCTCAGGGCAACAATGCACTTTGGCGAGTTACACCTGAACTGCCTCAGCGAGTTGCGCATGTAACCGACATCGGAATAGACATGGAATCCTAAGACCAACGGAAGTCCCATTGGACCAGTTTACCTACAGAGTTCCACCTTTATCAGCTTCTCTAACAGAGCTCAGGGCAAGAATGCACTTTGGCAAGTTACACCTGAACTGCCTCAGCGAGGTGCGCAAGTAACCGACTTCGGAATAGGCATGGAATCCTAAGACCAACGGAAGTCCCATTGGATCTGTTTACCTACAGAGTGCCACCTTTATCAGCTTCTCTAACAGAGCTCAGGGCAAGAATGCACTTTGGCGAGTTACACCTGAACTGCCTCAGCGAGTTGCGCATGTAACCGACATCGGAATAGACATGGAATCCTAAGACCAACGGAAGTCCCATTGGATCTGTTTACCTACAGAGTGCCACCTTTATCAGCTTCTCTAACAGAGCTCAGGGCAAGAATGCACTTTGGCGAGTTACACCTGAACTGCCTCAGCGAGGTGCGCATGTAACCGACATCGGAATAGACATGGAATCCTAAGACCAACGGAAGTCCCATTGGACCAGTTTACCTACAGAGTTCCACCTTTATCAGCTTCTCTAACAGAGCTCAGGGCAAGAATGCACTTTGGCAAGTTACACCTGAATTGCCTCAGCGAGTTGCGCAAGTAACCTACTTAGGAATAGACATGGAACCCCAAGACCAGCGGAAGTCCCATTGGATCTGTTTACCTACAGAGTTCCACCTTTATCAGCTTCTCTAACAGAGCCCAGGACAAGAATACAATTGGGCAATTGGGCAATTGGGCCTCAGCGAGTTGCGCAAGTAACCGACTTCGGAATAGACATGGAATCCTAAGACCAACGGAAGTCCCATTGGACCAGTTTACCTACAGAGTGCCATCTTTATCAGCTTCTCTAACAGAGCCCAGGGCAAGAATGCACTTTGGCGAGTTACACCTGAACTGCCTCAGCGAGTTGCGCAAGTAACCTACTTAGGAATAGACATGGAACCCCAAGACCAGCGAAAGTCCCATTGGATCTGTTTACCTACAGAGTTCCACCTTTATCAGCTTCTCTAACAGAGCCCAGGACAAGAATACAATTGGGCAATTTTGCAATTGGGCCTCAGCGAGTTGCGCAAGTAACCTACTTAGGAATAGACATGGAACCCCAAGACCAGCGGAAGTCCCATTGGATCTGTTTACCTACAGAGTTCCACCTTTATCAGCTTCTCTAACAGAGCCCAGGACAATAATACAATTGGGCAATTGGGCCTCAGCGAGTTGCGCAAGTAACCGACTTCGGAATAGACATGGAATCCTAAGACCAACGGAAGTCCCATTGGATCAGTTTACCTACAGAGAGCCACCTTTATCAGCTTCTCTAACAGAGCTCAGGGCAAGAATGCACTTTGGCAAGTTACACCTGAATTGCCTCAGCGAGTTGCGCAAGTAACCGACTTCGGAGTAGACATGGAACCCTAAGACCAACGGAAGTCCCATTGGATCACTTTACCTACAGAGTTCCACCTTTATCAGCTTCTCTAACAGAGCCCAGGACAAGAATACAATTGGGCAATTGGGCCTCAGCGAGTTGCGCAAGTAACCGACTTCGGAGTAGACATGGAATCCTAAGACCAACGGAAGTCCCATTGGATCACTTTACCTACAGAGTTCCACCTTTATCAGCTTCTCTAACAGAGCTCAGGGCAAGAATGCACTTTGGCAAGTTACACCTGAATTGCCTCAGCGAGTTGCGCAAGTAACCGACTTCGGAGTAGACATGGAACCCTAAGACCAACGGAAGTCCCATTGGATCACTTTACCTACAGAGTTCCACCTTTATCAGCTTCTCTAACAGAGCCCAGGACAAGAATATAATTGGGCAATTGGGCCTCAGCGAGTTGCGCAAGTAACCGACTTCGGAGTAGACATGGAATCCTAAGACCAACGGAAGTCCCATTGGATCACTTTACCTACAGAGTTCCACCTTTATCAGCTTCTCTAACAGAGCTCAGGGCAAGAATGCACTTTGGCAAGTTACACCTGAATTGCCTCAGCGAGTTGCGCAAGTAACCGACTTCGGAGTAGACATGGAACCCTAAGACCAACGGAAGTCCCATTGGATCACTTTACCTACAGAGTTCCACCTTTATCAGCTTCTCTAACAGAGCTCAGGGCAAGAATGCAATTGGGCAAGTTACACCTGAACTGCCTCAGCGAGTTGCGCAAGTAACCGACTTCGGAGTAGACATGGAACCCTAAGACCAACGGAAGTCCCATTGGATTACTTTACCTACAGAGTTCCACCTTTATCAGCTTCTCTAACAGAGCTCAGGGCAAGAATGCACTTTGGCAAGTTACACCTGAATTGCCTCAGCGAGTTGCGCAAGTAACCGACGTCGGAGTAGACATGGAATCCTAAGACCAACGGAAGTCCCATTGGATCACTTTACCTACAGAGTTCCACCTTTATCAGCTTCTCTAACAGAGCTCAGGGCAAGAATGCACTTTGGCAAGTTACACCTGAACTGCCTCAGCGAGTTGCGCAAGTAACCGACTTCGGAGTAGACATGGAACCCTAAGACCAACGGAAGTCCCATTGGACCAGTTTACCTACAGAGAGCCACCTTTATCAGCTTCTCTAACAGAGCCCAGGGCAAGAATGCACTTTGGCAAGTTACACCTGAATTGCCTCAGCGAGTTGCGCAAGTAACCTACTTAGGAATAGACATGGAACCCCAAGACCAGCGGAAGTCCCATTGGATCTGTTTACCTACAGAGTTCCACCTTTATCAGCTTCTCTAACAGAGCCCAGGACAAGAATACAATTGGGCAATTGGGCAATTGGGCCTCAGCGAGTTGCGCAAGTAACCGACTTCGGAATAGACATGGAATCCTAAGACCAACGGAAGTCCCATTGGACCAGTTTACCTACAGAGTGCCATCTTTATCAGCTTCTCTAACAGAGCCCAGGGCAAGAATGCACTTTGGCGAGTTACACCTGAACTGCCTTAGCGAGTTGCGCAAGTAACCTACTTAGGAATAGACATGGAACCCCAAGACCAGCGTAAGTCCCATTGGATCTGTTTACCTACAGAGTTCCACCTTTATCAGCTTCTCTAACAGAGCCCAGGACAAGAATACAATTGGGCAATTGGGCAATTGGGCCTCAGCGAGTTGCGCAAGTAACCTACTTAGGAATAGACATGGAACCCCAAGACCAGCGGAAGTCCCATTGGATCTGTTTACCTACAGAGTTCCACCTTTATCAGCTTCTCTAACAGAGCCCAGGACAATAATACAATTGGGCAATTGGGCCTCAGCGAGTTGCGCAAGTAACCGACTTCGGAATAGACATGGAATCCTAAGACCAACGGAAGTCCCATTGGATCAGTTTACCTACAGAGAGCCACCTTTATCAGCTTCTCTAACAGAGCTCAGGGCAAGAATGCACTTTGGCAAGTTACACCTGAATTGCCTCAGCGAGTTGCGCAAGTAACCGACTTCGGAGTAGACATGGAACCCTAAGACCAACGGAAGTCCCATTGGATCACTTTACCTACAGAGTTCCACCTTTATCAGCTTCTCTAACAGAGCCCAGGACAAGAATACAATTGGGCAATTGGGCCTCAGCGAGTTGCGCAAGTAACCGACTTCGGAGTAGACATGGAATCCTAAGACCAACGGAAGTCCCATTGGATCACTTTACCTACAGAGTTCCACCTTTATCAGCTTCTCTAACAGAGCTCAGGGCAAGAATGCACTTTGGCAAGTTACACCTGAATTGCCTCAGCGAGTTGCGCAAGTAACCGACTTCGGAGTAGACATGGAACCCTAAGACCAACGGAAGTCCCATTGGATCACTTTACCTACAGAGTTCCACCTTTATCAGCTTCTCTAACAGAGCCCAGGACAAGAATACAATTGGGCAATTGGGCCTCAGCGAGTTGCGCAAGTAACCGACTTCGGAGTAGACATGGAATCCTAAGACCAACGGAAGTCCTATTGGATCACTTTACCTACAGAGTTCCACCTTTATCAGCTTCTCTAACAGAGCTCAGGGCAAGAATGCACTTTGGCAAGTTACACCTGAATTGCCTCAGCGAGTTGCGCAAGTAACCGACTTCGGAGTAGACATGGAACCCTAAGACCAACGGAAGTCCCATTGGATCACTTTACCTACAGAGTTCCACCTTTATCAGCTTCTCTAACAGAGCTCAGGGCAAGAATGCAATTGGGCAAGTTACACCTGAACTGCCTCAGCGAGTTGCGCAAGTAACCGACTTCGGAGTAGACATGGAACCCTAAGACCAACGGAAGTCCCATTGGATTACTTTACCTACAGAGTTCCACCTTTATCAGCTTCTCTAACAGAGCTCAGGGCAAGAATGCACTTTGGCAAGTTACACCTGAACTGCCTCAGCGAGTTGCGCAAGTAACCGACTTCGGAGTAGACATGGAACCCTAAGACCAACGGAAGTCCCATTGGACCAGTTTACCTACAGAGAGCCACCTTTATCAGCTTCTCTAACAGAGCCCAGGGCAAGAATGCACTTTGGCAAGTTACACCTGAATTGCCTCAGCGAGTTGCGCAAGTAACCGACTTCGGAGTAGACATCGAACCCCATGACGAGCGGACCCCATATTTTACCTGTTTACTTATAGGCCAAAAAAACGTTGTTTTTCTTTAAAAAATAGCACTAAAATCAGCTCTGTAAGTCAGTTTAATGATTTTGTATGACTTTCCAAAGGCATAAAGTCCTTTTAGATACACCCTGTATTTTATTAATAATTTAATTAATTTTCTCTAATAGAACTTTAAGATTAAATGCAAACTTGTTTAAAGGGAGACGGGAATGTCACAAATTTACCCAATATTAAAAGGGCGTAGTGATATATCATAACAAGTTTCCGGCCTTTTCCAGTGCTGTGGCAAACCTTGCGCAACTCTTCGCCATGCGGTTGTATTTATTTTAAGGTTAACTTGATTTATCCTTGTTGAATACAAACGCGATGTTTTGAAATAGGTTTGTGGTTGGCTGAAAGCGAATTACGTTCGTAATAAGAAGTTCGGAACTGTGTTCAGAGGCATTCGAAAAGTTCAGCAAACAAGCCTGGTTCTGGGAACGGATGTCTTTTACTTTATGTCGACAAGTCTTTCTAATTGGATGTGGCGGTAATTCCACAAAAAGCAGTTGAAACGTTTTATTCAAAGTATGTTGTATTCAATTAATTCAAAAACAAATTACGGGGGCAGCTAATAAATCGCTCTGAAAATTAAAGCAGTTTAGTCGTCTAGGCTAGATAAGTGATGGAATTTGTTTACTCTACATCTCTCATTCCCTTGATATTTCTAAGACTGGAAAGTTAAATAATAAGATTAACAATGAGCTTACGGAAATAATTTCTTCGGGGAACGCTTCTAAGAGGGTCGAGAATGGAATCAATATTGCAACAAATGTATAACTGTTTACACTAGTGCACCGTTAGTGTTTGTTAGATATAAAAGAGTATTTTCCGAGGTGACATAGTCAGTCATTCACCCAGTCAGTAGGTAAGTTAGTCAGTCAATCAGACAGAAAGTCAGTCAAGCAGCTAGTCCGTACGTCAGTCAAGCAGCTAGTCAGTACGCCAGTCAAGCCGCTAGTCAGTAAGTCAGTCATTCAGTCTGTTAGGTAATCACTAAGTTTGAAAGTTAGTAGGTTAGACAGTCAATAAGTCTGCCATTCAGTCAGTGAGTTAGCCAGTCTGTCATACGGCTAATCAGCCAGCCAGTCGTTCAGTCAATCACCCAGTTAGTCAGCCAGTCAGTCAGTGAGTTAGCGACTGCCATTCAGCCAATCAGCCAGTCAGTCAGTGAGTTGGCCAGTCAGTCAGACAGCCAATCAGAGAGTCAGTCAGTGAGTTAGCCAGTCTGTCATACGGCTAATCAGCCAGCCAGTCGTTCAGTCAATCAGCCAGTCAGTCAGTGAATTAGCCAGTCAGTGAAGCAGCCAATCAGCCAGTCAATCAGACAATCAAACAACCAATCAGTCAAGCAGTCCGTCAGTGAGTTAAACAGCTAGTCTGTCAGACAATCAAACAGCCAGTGAATCATGAGTTAGCCACTCTGTCATTCAGCCAATCAGCCAGTCAGTTAGACAGTGAAACAAGCAATCAGTCAGTCTGTCTGTCGGTGAGTAAAACAGCCAGTCTGTTAGTGAGTTAACCTGTCTGTCAGTGAGTTAGCCTGTCTGTCAGTGAGTTAGCCTATCTTTCAGTGAGTTAGCCTGTCTGTCAGTGAGTTAGTCTGTCTGACAGTTAACCTGTCTGTCAGACAGTTGGAGTTCGGATAATAGGAGTTCTACTGTAGTTACATTGTAACATAGCAGTATATGTTAATGTAGACTAACACATTGCTGTTTTATAAAAGACGTTTGTGTCTATGACGTTTATTGTGTATTTTTAAAATGAGAATTTTTATTAATCTTTAGTTTAATACGACTTTACTATGAGCCAGGTAAATATTTTATTACAATCTCATTCAAGTACGACGTCTATACACTTACTATGTCATAACAATTCTTAATTTGAACTGCCTGCCTTATCTTTGTTACGTTAATATTGACTGGATTTGGGTCCAGCTACATTACTAGAGTCTGAGAACGGTGGGTTCGTGGGAGATCCTTTATATAGTTCCGGCGAGCAAGCTAGCGTGACTAATCTTACAAGTTTGTATTATTTACCCTTACACACCCCACCTGTTCCACAGAAGGTGACTGTCGTCTATACGTGCATGTTGCACATTGCTCCAACACATATAAACGATCACGTATTATTAATTTCGTATTCAAAGACTTATTTTTCAAATTTGAAATTTACGGTTCCTTTTAACTTTTGCAATATATTATTGTAATTACAATAATTGTAATAATTGCATCGATTTTGCATTAGAGAAGCGTGAGATTTTTCAATACCTTCTGTTACTTCTCACTTTGCCTATGTATATCTTGTTAAATATTATCAATCGTTGATAAAATACTTTTTAATCATTCACTCAAGTTCAAAACATTTTTTATCTTGTTAGTAGATGCCACTAGATTTAAATAGAGGTTTTCTATATTTTAATATTTTAATTAAAGTTATTGGATTAATTTTAGTTTTAGGGCCTTTATGGGAGACAAACTCCACACAAAAGGGGCATGGTATGCAATATAATTATTTCGTCCCATTTGCAGCTGTTTTAATGCATAGGTTATGTTACCTTATCTATATTGGTTGACATTATCTAATAAGAGGCATTAAAATAAAATGTTTCTTTGTCGACCTAAATAGGAGTTGACTCTGAAAAAGCTTTGTTTATATTACTTGGTTTTTTCTCTTTGTCAAAAATCCCCAGTCTCGTGCGTAATTTTAAATTTTTATTTTTGTAATTGTTTTTATTTCAGCCAGTAAAGTATATCGCTCATAACAGATCACAGAAAAGAGTTACTTGCGGGCTGCATGACAGCAATGGACTACATAATGACGTGCAGGAGCTCGGAAAACAATCTTTAAAGCATGAGTTGCCAAACACGGGAGGGGGAACCCACTTTGGGAACGTGAAGGCAAGTCAGAGGGAGCACGAAACCAGGTGGAAAATAATAAGATAAAATAAATATAATAAATATTATAGATACAAACCTGATGTTGCTAATGACTTGCATTGTGCCCTTAATAAAATACAACCTCAGGCAATCGGCATGCTAGTGTAAAAAATGCAAAATACTGCTGAAGATGCAGCTCAATCAGTTCACTAACAAATTTCTCTTGCAAATTAAAACTTTAAATGGTTTATAATGTTTCTTGTGAAAGTAGTATGTATAAATAAATAAATTGTTTTCAATATGGGATATAATATTTGATTCTTTTTCATATGTCCATACCATTTATTTATAGTATAAACTAGAGGAAGGATTTCATCTCAAGTTGAGGGGGCGTGGACACAAAACGTTTGGGAACCCGTGGTTTAAAGGCACTGGGCAAAGGGAAAAGACTTTGACGCAAGAAAGAAGGACGAGTAGAAATTTAAAACCTTGGAACGCTGCAGAGGCTGGGAATAACTCGGCAGTACTTGTTGGTTAGTTAGAGAAGGAGTGTTTCTTTGCACACATTAGCGTCAAGTAACCACCACAAACAGTTCAGTACAAAAGAACGTCTTGTTCACACTTCGAGCTATACTTTTGAAACAATGGAAGCTTTTAGCGCTAAAGGCGGATTGATTTTTACAAACACTCGTCACAAGCGCCAGCGAATAGCTTTGTAAGTTAAAGAAAACAGACCGTATTAAATTCCCGACGATGCTTGAAACACTTGACCCGAAAACGTGACGCGAGATGTTGCGGAATCGGAACGGGGCCCGGGATTGTGCTGTTCCGTCGATCAAACGCGATAAAAACCTGTGATGTGGATTCAATGCTTTGTGCAGTTGTGTGAAATCCGGAATTGTTGATTTAGTTTTAAACATTCCTCAGGCATTCAAATCAAGTGAACAATATAACATGTAACCTAAATAAACATACAAACATTTGGAGCTGGAGAGGGAGGTGTGACTGAAGGATGGAGTTGGAGGAGTCTAGTGCTGAGAGTTGAAGATGAAGAAAGTAAAGGAATGAAGACCTGACATCAAGATGGCAGGTGACTGTAGAATCGGGGAAACCTGAGAATTAGATATTCCGAAGGATCCCCATTCCACCGACCAAGAAGGGAGTGCGGTGAGAATTGATCAATCCTACTCTTAACTTATTGAAATTTAGAAGAAATGGACAGAATGATACAAGATGTGAATGATTAAAGAAGTTGGAAATGGTGAGAGGATGGATCTACTTCCATAGATCCTTGAATAGAGTCTACACTAGCATGGGGATGGCTTTTCACGAAACCTTTCCTTAAACCATCTACACGGAGGACGGAACCTGGAGTACAATTTATTACTTTCAAAATAAAATTACATTCTTAAAAAGAGCAACGCAGATCCAGGGAAGCGTCTAATAGCTAATTTTACGACAAGCCATCATCCACTAACGCTACGTCTATTACATGCAATTAATTGTATCTTCTTAGTAGAGATAAAACATTAAACGAATTTCTGTTTCCGTTCTTTTACAGCTGAAACGTTACAAAAACACGATAACAATAAACTATGTATGCATTAACCAATTTTTACCATAAGAACATTCTCAGGCACGACTGATAGTTCTTAAGAACTGATTTCAATAGAATAGCTTTAAAATATTAATATTCAATAAACATCCAGTAAATGTTTCTATTAACTACATTATTTAACTACTAAGCTAGCTGGCAGGGCAACTATTACTATTATACAACATGTAAACTGTATATAAACAAAATATTGTATATTGATTGTTGCTGGTTAAACTCATTTGAACATTTAGGGGAGGGGGTTATTGTTAAACCAAGAAATTCTAATAATTTTCCACTAAATTTAAACTTTTCAAAACACAGATTTGACGCCCAACAAACAGATTTGTTATAATATTGATCAACCGGATTAATTTTTATTATTCATAGAAGTTAAGAAAAACTGATACTAAATTAAATTAATAATTTTTATTTCATAGATTATTTTTTAACGTACACCATAGTTTTTATATTAGCAAAACTACTGTTATGCTATTATATATAACTATTAAATATAATAAATGTATACAAATATACAATACGTAGCAATAGGTATGCAGCAAGAGAACATTCACACATTACATGTAACCTAAAGCAGATTAAATTATTGTAAGAAATATTGTTAACATTGGTATTTTTGCCAAGTAGATCTACTGGCAGACTTGAAGCTTAGTGACTGGCAATACATTTAAATACAATATAAGTCAACAACTTAAAGCAACTGTGGCGTAAATGTTTATATTAATTAAAACAACCTCTCACCACAAATTCAACAAATTTTATTTTAACCTTATGTACATTTCGACTACAAAGTAATGATTTTCAGAGGTAATTTTACAAATAACTGTTATTTGTAAAAATACCTCTGAAGATGATTACTTTGTAGTCGAAATGTACATAAGGTAAAAATAAAATTTGTTGAATTTGTGGTGAGAGGTTGTTTTAATTAATATATACAATATAAGTGGTTGTATTAAAAACACATTATTTCCTTGTAGGTTGCATTTTTCGTAGCAACTCCCTTGTTATTTTATAAAGGTACTTACATGCACTTTGTATATTCACATGTTGTGTAGAGCTTCTCCTCTCATAGTTAATACACAACGTCGGTTTGTTTCACTCCCACTGGTACAACATTTGTTTGGACGAAGCTAAACTGTTGAACTGATTCTGATGAAAATTTGCGGAATTAAATCAAGTATAACAAATTCTTTTAATGCATTAGTGTCATTGAGATTAAACCTGTCATAGAAATAGATTTAATAAATTCTAGTATAATCCAGAAACTTTGTTTCTAAACTATGTTTTAGAGCAACAATTGATTTAGAGTATAAATAACGTGATTCCCATTATTTTATCGATTTGACCCACATTTGACCCATATGTTTAACCCAGTTTTGACCCGGATTTTTATCTCAAATCCAACCCAGATCTACGCGCCACATCTAATCGGATCGGAATAGTTGCGCAGGAATGTACAGAGCGTGTAAAAGGCAAAATAAAATGAATTTTTCATTTTATTTTAAATATTAAGTTTTAAATCAATTTATAATATTTGGAAAATTAAAAAAAAAAAAATTCTAAGATAATGCAAATTATTGTAAAACAATGTACATTTTGCGTTTTAATCAGATCCGTAGCACGGATCTAAGCCAGATTTATAACTCAGATCTGAGCAACATACAAGCCTATATCTATAACCATGATTATGCCGAATGGAATGAAGTAAAACCAACGGTTTCTTCTGGTTTATGGTCATTGTAAAAGGAAAATAAAAATAGGAATCAAGAATTGTAAATACTAGGAGTCATAACAGAACTACAATCTAATGTTTTGTTTCAGGGTCATTGGATAACAACTAGAAAATGTATAAAGCAAATTCTGTCGCATACTAAAAGTAAAATGAATTCGAAACTAATACGAACAAACAATAAACGTTACAAGAAACTTAGAGACCAAAGAGAAGAAAACTTCTTGGCTTCTGACCTTGGATATCTAACATTCAGGTTTATCTAATTAATGGCCACTGCAGCAGGAGAAACTCTACACGTTACCAATACTCTACATTGGTCATAGTATTTATTGAAAAAAACTCAAAGAAACAAGAAGGAAAACCCGGATGGTTATAGGCCCAGATGATAATGAAAACCATAAACACATGGAAATATACCAATATACCGGAAATAACCATTGATGAAATAATACGCGTGATTAGTAGAAGACTGTCGCCTTCCGGTGGCATTGAGTGGATGGTTAAACAGGTACCGCGAACATGTCCTTGTTGAACAAAACGTAGAGAGTAAATTAATTATAGTTTCCATAAACAGATTAGAGCCAAATCAGACTTGAGACCGAAATTAAATAGACTCACACAGCCTCACACACACACACACACACACACTTACAAAACTGCTTCGCACGACCACAATGATTTCTTTTGAAAAGTATTATCAAAGAAGAAACAAACAATGGTTTATGAACATGCTCTTGAATTCGTGCCCATTCTGCATTAAATCCCATCCCCATTAGATGCTGCGCACATATAAAGTATTAAACCTTATGCAACTGAACTCGCGCACACGCTGTATTTGCTACATCCGCATTAGATGCTGCGCACATGTAGTGCATTAAACCTTAAACATTACTCTTGCGTACACAGAACAAAAGAGCTTTTGTTATACAAATTGCTTGCTTTTCTGCCTCATAACAATTGCCTGATTAAAATTCTATTGTTTCAGATTATTCTTTGAAAATGGTGTGATAAAGCCTTTTCGCCATCGGTCTAGCATAACGTGGACGCTTTAACAATTAAATACTGGAAGCTTGTGTATTTCTTGAAACGAACCGTGAATTCTTACGGCGTGGTGTAGGCTAACTGAACCGTATTTACCCTTTCACATGTTACTGGCGTATAAAGTATCCAACACAGGTATGTGGCCCTACACAAGCAGGTCGGTTCTCCCAACGTTTCGTTCCCCTTCCTTAGCCCCCCTGTTCATGCCACATCTCCCTCGTCCCTTATATTACCCAGGTGTGCTTCATATAGAGAAACTGTCAATGTGTTAACTTCAAACGCATTTAAAGGCTCTCGAATACGAAGTTTCTATTTAAACAGCATTAATACGAACAACGATTGCCTCAACCGTTATAACTCCTTTTAACCCTATACCTGACAAGAGCCTTACCTATAATTACCGTGGCAATGTGTTTTTTGTATGTGGCGACTACGACTATTTACTTTAAGTAAACATACTACTGGAAACCAATTTACCCTTCTGTCTAGTGGAACACATATATACTATTTTACTCAGCTTGGTATCAACAAAATAGTTATATATATATACATATATATATATATATATATATATATATATATATATATATATATATATATAATTTATTATAATATATTACATATATATATATATATATATATATATATAAATGTATGTATGTATGCATGTGTGTATGTATGAGCCTTATCCATTACTAA
The DNA here is from genome assembly GCA_036971475.1 of Prosapia bicincta. Lineage (NCBI taxonomy): Eukaryota > Metazoa > Arthropoda > Insecta > Hemiptera > Cercopidae > Prosapia > Prosapia bicincta. The sequence goes on from JBAIZL010000002.1 coordinate 23,781,000, forward strand.
ACTACTTATCCGATGGACATGAAACTTTGGCAAATTGTTGACTACAATCCTGGTCCTTTTGAAACAACCAAATATTTCAATAACCATAAAAATACGAAGGTGAAGGAACTTCTGAGGCAAATGTAAATTAAAAATGGTTCTTAAGTCCCTTTAAGTATTCGTCACTAACTACCGGACCTCATGATTTAAATTTACACTTTATAAAGAAAGAAGGTGTTTGTCAGCATTAGCGAGAACGTCTTCCAACCTAAAGTAACTCAACCAGAACTTAGGTGCGATATTTTCACTTCATAATGAAAAAAAAATCCAGCAATATTTGGATTAATGCTATCCAACCATATTTCAAGTCCTAGCCTAACCTAACCTAATTTTACCTAACCTAACCGAACCAGAACTTATGTTTAATATTTTCACTTCATAATGAAAGAAAACGTTCGCCAATATTTGCATAATTAACGCCTTCCAACCTGACCTAACCTAGTCAGAACTTATGTATAATATTTTCGCTTCATAACAAAAGAAAACGTCCAACAATATTTGCAATAACGCCTTCCAAATTAACCTAGTCCAATACAACTTAACCTAGCCTGAACTTAAGTGTGACAGTGTTACTCAATAATTGGACAAGTTCCTCCAGTATTAGTGTGAAAGAAATCGTCCGCCAATATTTTCATTAATCCCTTAAAACCATATTTAACCTAACCTAACAAACCTTACTTTACCTAACCTGAAATAACCAGAACTTAGGTTTAACATTCCCAATTCATAGTAAATGAAAACGTCCGACAAAATTTGCGTAAACGCCTTCCAACCTAACCTAACCTAACTAGAACTTAGGTTTAACATTTTCACTTCATAATGAAAGAAACCCTCCGCCAGTATTAGCGAACGCCTTCCATTTCCACTCGGGATGCGCCAAATTGAACAAGCGACGTCACTGAACACGTGACCTGGATGTAATGACATTACGTGACTAGGGTGGAATTAACGCCAGGTACACTGAGTATTGCAACCGATTTCGATCGAACTAATGCCCAAGTTATTACGTCATTTCGCAAGAGAGAGCCCTTACTCCTGATCTATTTGTTTGAGACGGCTAGCTTTCATCCCATATATAAGGCCCCCACCTGGTCACTAAAGCTGTTCTAGCCTCCGACTAATATACTATAGGAGCTCTATGTATTCTTCTTTCGTTACCTTCCTTCTTTTCCCTTCCTTCCTATCCAACCTCCAACAAACAACCCTTCTTATACTAGCAAGACGAATTTATTTTTTAGTTTCAGTATATTTCTTTTTCACTAACTCTTTCACAATTCATTTCTATTTTATCCGGTCACAATGGGCTCCGCCCCTGCGAAAGAGGTTTGCATCCATATTGGTACCCCATACAACCTACCTACAATACCTTACATAATAGTTTAGGGTAGGTTAGGTTAGGTAAGGCTAGGTAATAAATTTCCTCACTTTCATATACACTTATAGACGGTGGGAGGATATTAATCCTTTGATTCCAGTAGACTTAAGGGAAAAAGGAAAATAAATATTTATAGGGCCTACATTACTTATTTGCATCTACTCACATTACCAATCAATCCCTTTAAAAACATTCCTAGTTCTATCACCTCCATATTAAATATCACCCCTTACAAATTGGTGCAAAGGATAGATAACTCCTCTACTTGCTCTCAATACATGGTAGCGCGACAGTTAGGCGACCCTGCATACATGAGCTTTCCTTTAGATACGAGTTTATGCCTTGGAAGCAGTTTGCCAGAGGACCACTCCCACGAAGGTTGGTTACATTCGAGAGGGTCAGATCCGGCCAAATGAGTCAAAAAAACAGAACTCTAATAATTTTCCTGCCCTTCATAAAATCAATAGTCAAATCGACTAACCACTGATAGTCTAAACTTCTTTCGCCTGTGCCTTTACACAGTCCCCCTCTTCTATTCTCATCTCCCCATGAACTTGACTCAGCACTAAACAAAACTTCCACGTGGAATACATTACATTCCCCTTATTATTTATCAAGAGGTTGACGATACTTCTTTATTCCTCTACTCCGTGCTCCTTAAAGTCCTTTTCATCTACATTTCACTGGTCTCTACACCTGGTCGAGTATTTCATGTTTTTCACTTATTCAAACTCCTTCTACGCGAAGAAAAATATTAGAAATATAACCGGATTACAAAACGCGTCAGTGGATACCCTTATATACAGTTTTTCAAGTCTTTAAAATTAATTATTTTATTTTGCAAAAGAAAAAAATAAACTCTTGAAGCTTCAAAGGCAAGAATAATCCCTTTAAATTAAACAATAAAGAAAGAGAGTAGCAAAGAGACTTATGCCTTTATAACGTAAAGCTTGTTTCCTTACTTTGACTGGAGAAAGCAGCTTTATCTAATTTGTTTGTTTCTTTTATATTTCTTTGTAACTGATACTTTCTCATCTTATTGTTCTTGCCTCGGAAACGGAATTAGTGCTTTTGTGCAACTACTTTCATTCCGCGATGCTTTTAATCACAGTAAAACCATCTTCAGAGATCACGGTGCAAAACCTAATTAAAAATGTATTTATGTTACGCGTTGTGCATTCACTTACCTTTGATACATTTATGCCTTTACAGTGTTGCGTTCTTTAAATAATCCTGTAAAGGAAATTCATCATCTGACTAAAATTGTATAAATGGAACGGAGAACCTGAGTGCGCTCCTTATCGCCTTTGTAGATTTCCAAGTTGTATTAATTACTTCTCCATTGAAATGATTGGAACACCACACGCAGCGAAAGAAGAATTAAAAAGTGATTTAAACAACTACAAACGTATAAAAAGTGAATAAAAAGAAACTATAAACACCAAAGTAGAGGATCAGAGACTTGGAACAATGTGAAGCATAAATGTAGAAGTAAGACGACAGGAAATGTTACAGGCGAAAGATATAAAAACAGCAAGAGCTAAAAAATAGAAGCAATAGAAAGGAAGATCCAGAAGCGAGAGAAGGAAAGGGTTATGATTAAAGCAGAAAGACATGGGCTGACTCAAGGTAAATGCAACAGTACTGTCAACTGTAGTATTACTATAGATCCACGTCTGAATATCAAGATGTTTACTCGAGTGTTTTCTTAAAGTGAATATGGAAACAGTTGCGGCAATAGCAACAAAAAATATGTGGATCTACAATGAAAACATAACAAGGCCTGATGATGGAAATAAACCAAATTCCGAAACGTCGCCAATGAGAAAAAGTATATATATTTGCCTCGCAAATCAACAGATGTTTTTCATTATATTGCTGGGAGTGCATACAATAACTACAACATAATTATGGCTCGTGTGTGTAGGCTCGTCGCCTGAGGAAATCGGACTCTCAGGGAATTTAAAAGTGTCTACCTGTTTCATCAAGGCGTAGGTAAAGTAAGGCATTAGGTTAGAGAAAATAATAGAAACAAGGGGTGCAGTATAATCCCAATCTACTTACAGGACAAAGTGTGGAGTATTTTTACTAAACATAGCGAGGGAGTTGCGTTTTATCTGTAACTTTTTTGTTTTACACAAATAAAGCATTTGAGAAAATCTCAAATGTTAAAGACTTAAAAAGCGTTACTTTATTTTGAACCGTAAATCCATTTTGTGTAAATCATTATGAAGGCGATATCGTCGCCGAAACTAGTAAGTATTATTGAAAATGTTGTAGTTAGATTTTGAATAAACTCTTTTAATATTTACTTTTACATATTTCTGCTAATTTTACTTTTACTGAACTTTAAATTAATACTGAATCAATAAATCAAAAGGCTGTTAGCAACGAATCTAGTTAAACCCTTTTTTTCAATAAAATTAACGCGTAACTCAGTAGAAATGCGAGCAGTCAAAAATAAGAAATATTGACATGTTCTTAGAACAAAATGTCACGTACACAAAATACCATCTTAATATAAAGTGTCGAAGGTAGTTTTTCATTCATCATATTAGGTCATTAATTTTCACTAAATAATTTCTCTCTCCAGTTTATCCATCACAGTTATATCCACATCCCAAAACTTTCCTACAACAGAGTTTGAATTTAGTTTGCGAAAGCTACTACAGATGGCTCTGTAATCGGACAATGATCAGCGAAGCGAGCTTCTATTAATTACAAAGTAGGGACAACGATAATGTTACCTCTAATTTACTGAATGCGGAATCCACTGCCAAAAGGGAAGTGTTTGTTTCAGAAGTAGTTACGGCTTAAGTGGTTGATTTCAGCCCGACCGACTGACTCTAGTATTATAATACAGGACTGGGCAAAAGGTATGGGACAGTGTTAGATATTGTGTGTGTGTGTGTGTGTGTGTGTGTGTGTGTGTGTGTGTGTGTGTGTGTGTGTGTGTGTGTGTGTGTGTGTATGTGTGTGTGTGTGTGTGTTTGTGTGTGTGTGTGTGTGTGTGTTTGTGTTGTGTGTGTGTGTATGTGTGTGTGTGTGTTTGTGTGTGTGTGTGTGTGTGTGTGTGCGTGTGTCCGGGTGTAAATCTTTGGTAAGGAAGGGAGAGCCCTTGTGGTAAGGAGGGGTCCATGATTAAAAGGAAGTAGTGCTTGTGGTGGGAAGGCAGAAGTGTCCGAGTTAAAGATCGAGTGGGGTCCCTGGTAAGCAGAGTGTAGTGCAGATAGTTACTATTGCAATGAGTCGCTTTCAGTCACCCATATTTTTGAGAAATATTTCTATATATATATTTATTTATGTATTTTCTTTCATTTATGTTCCTGTATTATTCTTTGCTTAACTATATTCGTTTTAGTTTTTTTTATATACGTTCAAGTCTTAGTTTTTGTAATGCTCAGTAACTTCAACTTGAAAATGAAGGCTGTTACAGAAACCAGAACAATATAATATAATCACAATATTTTAGTAATAGGGCAGTATTATTCCTCTAGTTACCTTTAAACAGGTTTGGATTTAGAACAAGAAGTTAGAAAATCCACAAATTCTTACACCTTCCTTTCCGAGGATCTGAGCAAAAGCTTCGTATTGGGAATTTTAGGGTGTGAGGAATGGTTTCGAGTTTCGCCTTCTCGCTTCTCCCAAAGCAATAGATTAATGATTACAGTTATCTCCGGTGACTTGCTTTATCATCTTGCTGGCCTATATACATTCCTCCCGTCCTTCCCTAAAACGCCGGGTCTTGTAACATGTCCGTTCTTCAGTGGAAACAAATATAGAAAAGTTTTATTTTTCGAATAGGTCTGTCGAAGTTGCTCTATTAGAATTGATGCGGTCATTTTGTACTTAAATACGAAAAGCCATTTTGCCTTTGAAGTAAGAAACTGTCACACAGTAAAATTTCTTAAGTTCTAATTAATAAACAACATAAGTTTAACTGAAGAACAAAAGACTGGAGATAGAAGAATCTTCTGCAAGGCTTCGCCCAAGCCTCAATTTAATTATGGATATACTGACCCTCCTTTTCTTGACATTACAGGATATATTCAACAAAATTGCTGACAGATGACGAATCAGGCAAATAAATTGTCTAATGACAAAACTATTGCAAGCATTGATCGGCTTAGCAAACGCCTGAGCAAAAAGCACAACGAAATCTGGCTTAGAGAGTTTTGTTTTCACTATAGTCAGATATTACATACAATAGCTAGGATTTCCAAGGAGGCCAGTGCCTGGGAGAATGTCATGGAGAAGCGAAACATAGTTATTTCATTGCAACCGAATTTTCACCTATTTCGCTAAAATGATATAAGGAACGCACCAAGCAATCAAAGTTGTGTCACCTTATCGTCTTAAATTGATACAACGTTCAATTTAAACTAAAAATATCGTCTGTATTAAATGCAATACATTGGAGGCATAGTTCCTCTCTTACAGTGATGCTTTCTTTAAAGCAAAAATACTAAAAATAATTTAAATAAAACCAAGAAGATTATTTTAAAATTAAATCGTGTAAATAAAAGATCTTTATCAAAAGTAACATTTACCTCGACACTTTAACTTGGTTTTAATATCTCCTGTTTATCCGAACCGTCCAAGAAGAGAAATTTTCCACTTTTATCGTCTTTAATTTACTTTAAGGATACCCCATAAAGTGAGAATATTACCCGCATTGCGTCCAAATGACTTCCTTTACAGGAGTGCCAACGTTTGGAAATTAAACTTTAAAACAATGTAGATACAAATTTCTTGAATTATAATTGATATTTTTTTATGTCAGCTCCTATAAATTTCGACTTTGAAGAAATGAAAGCAACGACGTAAATTGAGACGCTGGATAAATAACAAATTAACGAATCTTGTCCACAAGTCAATTAACAAATTAAGTCTTATTTTGTTTTAACTCTTAAGAGTTATTTTGTGCCTGCTTAAATGCACAATACTATGTCTGGAGAACAATATGCGAAACTCTGTAAGCAGTGACAGTAACTAATAAAATTTTATACTTTATCAATAAGACTATGAACCAAAAATCACCAACAAAATGCGTTAAAATAAAATCATAACAATACATATAATAAATACAAACACAATATAATAATCAATAAATAGGTAAATAGAAACACAACATTATCAAAAAAAATAAGTAAAATAGAAACACGTTATCAACAATAAGTGAAACAAATACCAACTCAACAACAGAAATACGTGTAATAGAAAAAAATACACCGACAAAAAATAGGATAAATACAAACACAGCATCATCAGTAACAAATTGGGAAAATAAAACTACATCATTATCAATAAAAATAGGATAAATACAAACACAACATCAAGAACAGATATAGGTTAAACACAAAAATATTATCATTAACAAATTGTTAGGTAAATAGAAACACTACAATACCAACAAAAATATGTTAAACACAAACCTAATATCATCAAACAAATATTTTAAATACAAACACATCATCAACACACACATAAGAAATAGGTAGAATACAAACATACCGTCAACTAAAAAAGGTTAAATACAAACCATACCTTCAACATAAAATAGAATATGTAGCCGCACATCATCGACAAGAATAAGTCACTGCTCACCTGAAACAGTAAATTGTCCTTACAATGTCTTATCTATTAATAAATAATAAAATTATTTAGATAATTAGATGCACAAAATACCTTAGTTTACAATAGCAGCGATTTTATTTCTTAGATTACAAGAACATAAGCTGAGGTTTATCAGAACGTATTCAATTTTTTGTTCAACATATCCAAGGAGACGTCAGGTAGAAATGTGAAACCTCAAACATGTGCGTAGCACTGAATCCTTCAGGTAAGGACAAGAATCCTAGCCCATGTGCGTAGCACTGAATCCTTCAGGTAAGGACAAGAATCCTAGCCCATGTGCGTAGCACTGAATCCTTCAGGTAAGGACAAGAATCCTATCCCATGTGCGTAGCACTGAATCCTTCAGGTAAGGACAAGAATCCTAGCCCATGTGTGCAGGATTGAATCATTCATTACGATTTCTCTGCAGCAAGGCAAAGGAAGAACCATTCCTCACATATTCAAGGTGCTAAAACGGGTTTACAAATTCAGATCGGAAGATCTCTGTACATGTGTAGGCAATTCCGTATACTAATGACTAACGCAACGTCAAGTTAGGGTGGAGTGGGTAAAGTACAACAATCAAACGCCGGAAGTCAATCAACGTGTGTAGCTCCCGTGTTGGGTCGGCAATTATCCCTTTATGTCCGCCCGGGATAAAATATCTACGTAGCACGAGTAGGTAAATGTAAGGGTTTTAAAAATAAGAGATGATTCGTCGGGCATTACCATTACAGTTTAGGAGATGCTAGGTTTTACTAATGTCCCTTGGTAAACATCGGTTTTGGGAATAAAATATCATTAATCCCAGCTTATCACAATAGTAAATACTCTCTTGATCCTCTCAAACTGTATCAGTTTTTTTTATTAAGTATTACTTAAGAAAAACAATATTCTGTTCGGGAAGGATAGGATAAGTGGCATTTAGGATATCGTGCCTGAAGTAGCGTACGCTTCAAAATAAACAGTACTGAAACTGAGTCAGCTGTAGTTGCTTTCTCGATCTGCTGTGCCAGCAAAAGCTCGAGAAGGCAACTACAGCTGATTAACAATCAAAAGATTGATTTTTCATTCTTTCATTCATCAAAAGATGATTCTTTCGTTTTAACGTATTTCATTTGAGGTTAGTTTTTGGTGACATGGTGCTGACTACTGCAGAGGGAACTTTTATCGTAGAGCATTATTTTCGCTCATCGTCAGGAATTGGACGTGCGGGTAGCCCAAGTTTCTGACACACTGCATTCCATCTTCAAGAATAAGGGGCGTAAACATATGATGCTCTGCCCAGGGGGAGGCATACTTAACTGATCCGTACTTTGTTAGAGACAATTATTATGGAAATCCTCTTACTGTAAATCGTGACCGATGTTGGTCATTCTAGGTTATTTTATAGGAGACCTCAGGGGGAGAAGGCGTAGAGTCAAAACCTGGCTTTTCTTTGTCAATGGTTCCAGCAAGATAGCGCATTTAGCCACACAGTCTTAGACAACCTTTGCTTTCCTTCAAGAAACGTTTGACAACCGCCTAATCTCTGCTAGAACAAACTTTCCTTACCCAGCCCACTCACCCGATCTTACACCACCTGACGCCAACTAATGGAGAATAATGAAGGGATTTTCCGTGATGACCCACCAACCACCGTCGTCCAACTAAAGCAAAACAGGCCACGTGAATAACGAGCACGCAAATTGAACGAAGATCATATAGAACATATTTATGCCCGAGTCTAACCGATTTAGCTGCGTTTTACTCTAGTTACCTTAGAGCAGTATTCATGATATTGTAACCATGGCAACAGTTTGAGGTTGTACAATGGAGGTTTTGACGATAACCAGATGGGGGAAAATAATTTATTATAGGGTTTAGAGATATATTTCTAGGTAATGGAAAGTTTGTGCAGTGCTGTCTCGCTAGACTTCGAACATAAAGATTCTCAGTACGAGTCCGGCTGCACCCTATAAATTTTATAATTTAATTATTGAATAAATATTTGAAAAAACTGTATTAACAAAAATTGTCATCCCCTATGAGATAAAAAAATGTATTTGAACTTAATTGGATGAATATAAACGTATTTTATTAACGATTGAAAATTTGTACAAGATATAGGCCTATATCGGGAGAGATGAGTTAATACAAGGAATTTAATAATAGAATTTACTAGAATCTTACAATTATTTCAGTACTATTTACTTTAGCTCATATGGTAAAGATAAGATTTACCGACTGTATGTTGGTAAAAGTTCGAAAAGAACGATGATCACAGAAGAGTTGGTAAATCTTTGGTTTTAGTGGAAAATCTTAAAGAGTTACCATATGGAAGAACATCACTTTTAATGTAACGTTTTTTCGTTTTAAAATATGTTATAGGGTACTTCCCTTTATTTAATCAAAATGTACAGTTGGTAAGATTTACAGACACTTTTAAACAAAGCTGCAATTCGATACTAAGATGGTACACGAATGCGCAAAACACTAGCATCGTCGTAGTACGTTACACGTCATTTACAACGCTATCGTAACAGCGTTAATCGGCTGACCTCTATCATTAATTAGATGAACTCTAGCAACGCGAAGCGTCACTTTAATTAGTTAATTACACTTGGAATAGATCAAACGTCGTCAGCGTGATTGCAGCACGAGTTTCCGGAACTGTGTTTGATGATAAGCTTATCCGTGATCAAATTACATTACAAAACTCAAAATTCTATACATGATCAAAGCGAAAGCTAGGTTAGAGGCAGTGAGAATGAGAGTGTTATTAGATAGGTAAAGAATATTATAGAAAGAGATGCAATAGGAGATAGTGTGGTAAAAATAAAATAAAGACAGAATTCTTTCTAGAGATAATTGGAGGAAAGGAAGTTGCAGCGGTTTGGACACGTAAAATAAGGGTTAATTAGAATGATAAAAAAAAGACAGAATATGTGGAAGAAAGTCAAGGGAAAGCTGTATACAGAGGATAAACAAGACAGCTTTCCAAAGAAGGCAGGGGAGATTCTTGGAATTATAGGAGAGAACTATTTTTAAGAATGACTGCTCACGGGAGTGAACACGTGGGAGAAGAATAACAGTCTAGCTTAGGGGGGAGTGTGAAGGTGGATTTAGGGGGTCGCCAAGTGCTGCAGCAATGGCATGCAGATCCTGCGAGACTACGCCTGTAGATTTAATTTAGTTAACCAAACACCCTACCGGGTGTACTACTATGTACTCTACACACAAGATAACATAAATAATCAGTAATATGGATCGACCACCACTACTCAAAGACGGCTGTGGCTATGTTAGAAAAAAATTCAATTATATATATATATTTTTTAATATTGTGTTATTGCAAAGCTTATTAATAAAAAAATGTTTCCAATTTAGCGAGAAATAAGTCTGATATTCCTCCAGACAATTAATCATCCTGTTTAAAATTCGCCAGACTACTCAGTGCTTCATCTAGAAATAAATGTTAGTTTTTAAATGCAGAAATGCTTTTATGCAAAATGTTTTTATATACACTAAATGAAAAGGGTATGTAGAATGTTTAAAAATCAATGTACGGTAATTTTTCTCTACATTACTAACACAAATTATTCCTTTGTATTAGAAAGCTCGTTCCTTACGCTAAACATGCCCCGCTCGTGATTAAAGTTTTAGAGATCCACGTCTGGACCTTTATCCCTAGGAACATAAAGGATAGAATATCAAAGGCAATACAGATCCTGCTTTCTTTTCACCCTTTCACAGACGTCCACGATGTTATTAAGGATTCACGAATAATGAAAAGTTTTTTTACAACTGACGACTCATTCACTGCTGTAATGTCACTGCATCTGGCTGCACTTTATTGTTGTTTTTACTTACAATGTACATTTAACGGGACAGAAGATATGCAATTATAAATAACATTTTGTTGATACGAGTATAAAGCTCACACACCACACACACACACCACACACACACACACACACACACACACACACACACACACACAACACACACACACACACACACACACACACACACACACACACACACACACACACACACACACACACACACACACACACACACACACACACACACACACACACACACACATACTTGCCTGCATACACATAAAGACGCACAGACATAGGCTACTAACGCAATATACCATCCCTCCAGCCAGAATGCTGTTAATGGCAAGATAACAGAGCTCTTTGCACATATCTATGTTTTACAAATACTTGTCAGATCAGTTCTTTCTAAAGCTACTGTATTGAAACCCTACAGATTTCCAAAACCGTGTCTTTTCAAATATTAATTTAAAAGAAAGACAGAAAGAGACTAAACAATGATAAGTTGGAGGGGTGGCAAGAATAGGCAGTTATGTTTCCACGCTGAACCTAACCGGGCAAAACGTTGTCCTGTTGTCCTAGTCAGGAATAAAAGCAAAATGTTTGAAATAGGTGGCATTAAATAAAAAATCTTCCATTATTGGACTATTTCACTCTATAAAAGTTGCATTATCTTGAAAATATTTTATCTCGAGCAGAGTCATAAAGTTTTGCAAACGATCGGCCCGATAAAGCTTTTACCTAACAAAATGTCTCCGTTAAAACTTTAGCAGCTAACGGCGACGGAACAAAACACTGCAGGTTTATGGTCGTCATAAAGCCTTCCATTCATCAACAAGATGTTCTATAAAGTCATAAAGTCGGAAATGTATGCAGTATTGCGTTTCAAATATTAAACAGCCCGCGTCACTTCCCGATACGCGAAACGTAAACTGTGACACTGTAAGAGAACAGTTATTCGTCGGTGCAAGCGGGTAGGAATTCACGAATCTTCAAGTGGATTTCGTTGTAAGTGCAATAACTGCATAAAATGATTGCTCAATATTATGAACGCCTCTCCTTACCCTAGCTAAAGAGTTGTTATACTTTCCAGCTGTACACCCGACTCGTGTCCTTCATTCAGACTATTAGAATGAAAACTGTTACAACCGGATTTGTACAACATAACTGAAAGGGGGGAGTAGCAAAAGGTTTTTCTTGTAGTCATATTCTACGTAGGAGACATTTTGGGAACGTTAACTCGGTGTCATTTGCTGTAAGCTTAGTGCAGCTGCAGGTGCTAGAATAGCATTTCCCGTTGTAGACAGCACCAAATGTAGAATTGAAGATTATTTATAATGAACTTGAAGCAATTAGTATTGACTGTAGAAATTTAGAAGCAAGTAGCTGGGTGGTGTTGAGGTATTTTTAAAAACTAATGAGCGATCAAAAACTAACTCAATCAGTAAATATGGCTCGCCAAAAAGTAAAAGACGCAAAGAACATATTAAATAATGGCAAAGGCCCGTAACTTAATTGTACTACTCGTACTAAAAATTGAAAAAAAACTATTTAATATTCCTTAACATGAACTAACTCTTTAATGTTTTCCACATTGTAGTCGTTTGAAAGAAATAGATATTTATGTAAAGAAATCATTAACACAAATTACACTAATTTAGCCTCCAAAACAATCTTGTAAGTTCACAAATGAAGGCGTTCCTTTTGCCGCACCTACCTTTTCACAAACAACTGCACCATATTCCACTTTGTCAAGATGCTTCAATCGCTACGGTATTGAACAAGGATCGAGCATAAAACGGAGCCAGGACGTGACTTAGCATAGATTTTCTGTAGAACAAACATTGCTCCCGCTCAGCCGATATCGTGTTCCGTATTAAGCCTAACGTACAACATGTCGTTGGTATTGTTGTCTATAGCGTCCGGTGTATATACACGATAAAAACTTTGTGGGTGACAATTTAAACGATTTTAAAATTATGTAAATGTGTATAAAAACGCACACAGACATAACGTTTACAATTCTATTTATTAGCAATCAAAAATTATTATCTTTGTTGTTTGATAAAAATTGTTTGTTTATATGTTGAGAATAGCCGGTAAAAAAACTGGTTTTTGTCTGTGTGTTTGTGTGTGTGTGCGCGCATTATAAGTCAATCTCTTAGAAAGGTAGACAGAATAAGGGTTGTTGTGGCTAGAGAGCTTTAAACTTCTCTGGTGTAGAAAACTGACTATAGGAACAGTGTGTGTGTGTGTGTGTGTGTGTGTGTGTGTGTGTGTGTGTGTGTGTGTGTGTGTGTGTGTGTGTATGTGTGTGTGTGTGTGTGTGTGTGTGTGTGTGTGTGTGTTTGATGACGTTAACAATGGTCATCGCACACGAAATACGTAAACCGAGCGTTAAACATTGCCTCACCAACCTTTCCGCTAACCACGGCTTTCAGGTACGTATTACCATGATCTACATCGTGTACAGCTAGTGAGGCAGAGTAAGGGCAATCAGTAGGTGAGGGGGAGGGGGGTCGTCGACTAGTTAAGGTGCAAGTGAGCCTACAACTCCATCACACATCTATGCAAGGTTGGGAACAAGACACAGTGATGGGGGGAGACCATTTCGTATAGCATCGAAGTTCGTCAAACATGGTCCCCAACAAAATGAATGTTATGTAGACTGCTGCGCTTATCCCTTGCTATGACTCTCGGCTGAAGCCGCTGACCTTTGATTTTTTGAGCCTTAACTTGCTTTAACGCAATCACCGACGCGCTAAGCACGGAACTTTTTTTTAACCCTGCCCCTACGCAATACTCTCTTAGTATAACGCTCTTTCACTCGTACATTCGGCAGGGGGTTACGCGAAAAGTTTAAGAAGAAAGAATGATGGTGAAAATAAGAAGATGGTGACAAGAACTACCTGTCTGTTGACTCCATCTCCTTGTCAAAGATTGAAAGATAGATCTTTAGTTTGTATCATCTCTGGTTTAGTGTATGAAAACATTATTATCCTCACGATGTCGACCTCAAACTCGTTGCCAGTGGCTAGTGTCAGATCCAAGACAGGGGGCTTGTGACCTTACTATAAGACCTGGACTGGTGACTGGGACAACAAAACACTACGGTATTGACCGCTTTTCCAGAACTACTCGGGACCAGTGGGACGCCAATACCCCTCTAACCAGGGGTTGCAATTAGAACTTTATGCCTCTCGGTTAATCTTGAACAAGGGCCAGACCCTAAAACTCGGGACTTGGTCCTAGGTGGTCATAGGCTCATCCCGTGAGACCTTGAGAGCTTCACTCAGTGCAGATCTTCATCTCTCCTGCAGCTCTAACACATTCTCCTGTCTTACAGCTATTCTCGTAATACCGCCAGCTGACGCTATCCTTTCGCCGTCTTGTCGATGTTAGATTCCTCAAATACTCTCTCGAATGAACCGATAGAAGGACAGGAAATAAGGAAATGTATAAATATCCTTGCAATAGTTTCGCCTTTGGTAACTGCAAACCCTACAAGTTTGTTGCTCTACTGGCCACAGGTAGTAACATTTTAAATAGTTACAAATTCTATATATCCTACCATAATATATGTTTACTTCAGGTCAATATATACTCTCTTTGTATAATATTAGTATTTTTTACTAATAACGTCTGAAATTAATTGCTTCATTACTTACTTTATTTGATGCAGTTTCCATTTTAAACAATTTATATTTATTTAAACAAACCATTAATCCTTTTCTTGAAATTTATTCGTCGTTTATCAATATATTCTTAACTTTCAACTATTTATTTCTATTATTATAATACAATATTTTAAATAAATTCATCAATAATTACAAAATTTATTTAAATAAAGATTTATATATCCATATATATATAATACTTTTTATTGCCTATTTAGAGCTTGGCTAACATTAATTATTCTACAAAACATTTAAAATGTATTGCTTTTATTTATTTGTTAATACCATTATTATTTTCATCTTTCATTATATTATTATTATTTAATTTTTTATATAGGGTCTACTACCACTTCAACCTCTCATTGTTGAGTACTATCTAAAACAATAGTTAACAAAGCACTTCTTCTTTTACACATGCTTCTTCTCGTGCGCATGCGTGGGAGACAAAAATTTACCGAAATTATTTAACTAGTCAGTGAATGTTGCTCATTCTCGGAAATATACGAGGGAGACTAGATATCCATCCTGTCCATCTCACATACATTACGATAGCAAACCCACGGGGAATACACGTCATAGCTGACAGTTACGGCCTCTATTTTGTACCCGTCCACGTAACGTAACTTTCAATAATTTCTCTGACGATTCCGATTTCATAAAGGTTTGGTTGTTTTTTAATGAAAAACATTATGACATCTATTTTTTCTTTTTTGTTTTATGATGCGAGGTTTGTATTTCATGTTCAGGTTATTTATTGAATTTCTGAAACGTGAAAACTCGATTTTCCTTCCGGATGAATCATTTCTTTTTAAAATGTTTTGGAGACGTTATTCGTGAAATAATAATCCCAATAATATTATTGCATAAAATCTAATACAAGAGAAATTTTTGTAAAAAAATATAAATGTATTTTTTTCATTTAAAAACTTAGTTTTTACCTTCGTGAGTATAGGTCTAACTTACACAATAATCCTTGCTCAAATAAACCGTGATCTTCTCCTCTTGATTTGTATCATTATATTATTGCGAAGTAGACCTATATTCTTCCGAGACATAGAAAGAGATCTGTCGGACCAAAGGCAGTTGCCTACTTGATTTAGTGTTTGATCTCGCTGCTTATAGGTATCGGTGTGCCACAACCACTGTGCCTAAATGCTTCGTCTTTTCCCTCCACTAGTCAGCACTCTCAAGTCCCTCACTATGTCTCGAAAGTTATTAATTTGCAGGTCGAATATGAGCCAACAATCAACGGTAAAAATACACCTATGGGTTTATAAAACAACCTACATAAACAAACAATTTGTACTACTCACTAACAAAACTACACCCTATTTCGTCTCGTAAAAATTAAAAATGTTGTTATTAATTTTGCTTTTTATTTAATTGTTCTGTACCAGTTAAATAAAAAAAAAAATTACTAATTTAAGATCGCCAGCTACGTATTTGACGTTTGTATTCTCAGGTGAAAGTAAAGTGCTATAACTTGATCGCAAACACAGATGAGCGTGTTAATAACAAAAGCGAGTCCTTGAACTGTCTGAAAGATACAAGAGCCCATCCATAATGGTGCCAGAGGCCAAAGTCTTAAGAACGCAATGTTTCCAGAATCTTGTTAAATTAATTTTCTCGCAGACTGAATTTACATTTACAAGTAGAAATCGGTTGAAGAGAAAACTTGTTCAAACACGACGTTGCCAAGTCACAACTTTGCGCAAAGCAAGTGGCGCTGTAACAGAAGCTTTGACATAGCAGTGCAAGTTTACAGCTTTACCAATACTGTGGCGCAAACTTTGCGCAACTTCCTTTCTCCGGAACTGTGTTTATTTTAAGTTTAACTTCATTATTCATTTACAAGAACGAAAGTTTTAAATTCAGTTTGAGGTTAGTTCAGTGTGAATTAGTTTTAATGAATCGTATATTAGACCTATGTGACAAGAACAAAACGAAAAACCAATAAAAATTTGTTATAAAGAAATAACAAACTACGAGGATCATAATAACTCTGTTATTGTATACGTTGATAATAACACTGTATTCTTGTATTGCTTGAGTAAGAGCTCTTCAAAACCACAAAATATATTTAGCTAAGTTGGCCTAATACATACATACATAATATATTTATATATTATAAATAAATTTTTACAATAAACTCGTTAAAAGCAAGAAGATAGAACTTATTTTTTTTAATTTATACAAATATGACTAAATAATCATTTTTTAATACGAAGAAAACCATTTTAACTGTCTTGAAATTTAAAAATAACCGTAATTTCATGCACCAAACACATGAAACTATATAATCCCATTATTTCCTTACAAAACAACATTGTATACTACATGAAATTATTAAATCCCTATTTTACAATCTAGCAACAAAATATCACGTTATTATAAGGTTGGGTTTGTTAAAAGTAACTTTGTTGTTCGCTAGCATCGGATTGAGCAACCGGTTAGGTTACTTCAAGATTTATTTTTATTATTAAACCTAATCTCACCTATTATTAGACATTCCTGCAGAATATCCTCGTAAGAAAATTTGTTTATAAAGTGACGTTAGGTTTCTATAGACATAAACCTCTATTTAAGTATTGCAAAATTGAAAATACCTTTCTTCGTGTTTAGAATATACTGTCCGGTTCACATTAATTAATATTCACATCCCGGTTCACAGTCTATTAACGGTACGTCTAGCCTGTACACTCTAGAAATCATTCCAGCTTTCCAAAAGTAAACCTAAAGACACAAAATTATTTTCACTCCTCTGACAGTTTTTATTAGGCTACTTTCGATTTTTTTCCCCCATTAAAAAAATTTAAATTCTCTTTCATTGCCCAGTTTGAGAGCAAAGCTAACACTGGGAGGATGCAAAGGCTCTCGCAGTAAATGTGAATCTAAAAGTAAGAACGATTTAATGTAAATCCAGGATTAAGCCTTGTATTTGCATATGATAATCCTGCGCTTAACATTCATGTATTCCTGTAAGGCTGTGTGGCGGCCCTAACTTGCAGGTTTTACACTAAAATACGATTTCATATTTGGAAAGCATTTTTTATAATTTTGAACTTGCTTAAAATATTTCTTTTTAAATGCACGAACACAAAAAAATAAATTTTGAATTCCAGCTAAAAGATTCTATTTGTTGATTTCCATACGCACGTCAGCAAATAGAAATGTGTTCAATTTCGGCCTTCACTCAAAAAAAGCCCGATTAAGACTTTTTGAGTATTATTTCATTAATTAAATTTATTTAATTAATTATAGTTGTATATACGTTCTGCGAGAAAAACGTTTCACAAAAGGAGCAAGGTATGCAATAAAGTTATTTCGTCCCATACTACTTAACATAAGTGATAACATATGATTTCATAAAACAGCTGATTTTATGTTATAGGTTATGTGGTAGAACAGTTGTTTTAACGCATAGGTTATGTTACTTTATTTATATTAATGGTAATTATTTAAAAAAATTAAATTGATTAAAAACTTTCATTCTTAACCGAAGTAGGAGTTAACTTTGAACGAATTTTTGTTTATATTACTTGTTTTTAATACAAACACATTTCTAAGTCTGTTGAAAAGTTTTTTGAACACAATTATAAAGTAACCTATACTGGTATTTCGTTCTGGGTGGAATACTCCGTCCATTTACTGTTCCTCATGGTTTAAAACCACAACTATGATGTTGTGCTTTGATACCAATAAGGCTCCATTCGATTCTGATATTTTTTTCTTTTACCTTACAATATCGCGCCTGTTTTCGTATTATACTTATTTAATCGCGGCTATGGTATAACTTGCACCAATATATTGGCATTAGATGAGTCGTCATTTATCTTTGTAAACAATTTTCCCATTTTTATTTTTTATACTCCCGGTTTTATGTAAAACGTTTTACACGATTTACATAAAATTAAACTAAAAATTTTCAAATTATTTTCATAACATAAATTTGGAAGTATAAATACGCAACCATGCTTTAAAATCATTTTACCGAAATAAAGTCAGCCGCAACGAAACCGGAAACACCCCTAATCAATCTCCACCCGTCACAGCTGTTAATAAAACCCTCGGCGTTGATCAATGCACATGTTACGCTGTGGGTTAATCACATAAATTGTAGTTCAATGAATGGACACGGGGAGCGACACTGTGATATATTGCGGCTATATATTATGCGCTGTGAATAATTAGCGAACGGTGGTCTTGTGTATTCAAATATTGGTTTAAATCCAAAACAGCTTTGTATATTAGTGTTAGAATTTATATTGATGACTTAATTGTTTCTGTCCAAAGAGTGTGATGGACCGCTCTAAAAGTATTTACGCCACGTAATGCTTTCTAAACTTTCTTCTTAACTTTCTAATTTGGTTAAATTTGCAAAAATTTATGTATAATATATATATATATATATATATATATATATATATATATATATATTATACATATATTTATATATATATTTATATATTATATATATATATATATATATATATATATATATATATAACTTAGAAACAATAATTTCTTTTATTCAAACACTTCCTACACTTTAATGTACTTAAACAAGAACCTTACTAGGTATATTTGCAAGTAACATTCGAAAGCTTTTCAATTACCGTGCTCTCATTTTCGAGCTTTGTAAGGGTTAATCGACTCATAAACATACCTAGTAAAATTCTTGTTTAAGTATATTAAAGTGCAAGTAATTATGTATGTACATATATATATATATATATATATATATATATATATATATATATATATATATATATATATATATGGATGGAATAATATGATGAATAGCTATTATCAGGAGTAGGCCTACATCAGATCATTTTGCAGTGCATAAAATCGCAGTTCCAACGTTTCGCTAGAATCTCATGTAGCATTGACGAGGTGAACCCAGATTCTAGCTAAACGTCGGAACTGCGATTTTATGCACTGCAAAATGAACGGTTGAATTCCGCATATTAGCTATTCATTATATATATATATATATATATATATATATATATATATATAATAGTTACATTTTTCTCGTATTCACTCACGAAGGTCCTAATATAGGTTTGAGTACATTGTTCTGCTTTTGCTAACTTTTCAATATATTCCTCTGTTGTCGCGTTTCGGATTAACTCCATTTTCAAAACTTCAATCGTACTGTTTTCCCAAATTTTGAGATTGTCTTTATATACCGTTAGTCACGCCCCCTCACTTCCAGACCTCACTACCTATAGGTGCACCTCTACTCTTGCCTCTTGCGTCCACCTACTTAATAATTTTATACAAATCTTTTTCCGCTTTTTGAATGACATATCTGGAAGCAAAACTATTTACTCTATTCTTGATTCTTTAAAATTTTTAAGTAGGTGGACGCAAGAAGCAAAATTAGGCGTGCGCCAATAGGAAGTGAGGTATGGAAGTGGTGGGGTCGTGGCTAACGGTATATAAAGACGATCTCAAAATTTGGGCGAACAGTACGATTGACGTTTTGGAAATGGAGTTAATCCGAAACGCACCAACAAAGGAGAATATTGACAGGTTAAGAATGGCAGAAAAATGTACTCAAACATATAGAAATATTCCTAACAGAAATGAAGATGAGTATATTAATAATTTCGAAGATCCTAAGTTTAAAAAACAGGATTTTTCTAAAACAGTGAATTTTTAAAATTTAGTATACCCAAAAATACAATTTTACTCAATTCTCAAAACAAAGTTTACTTTCAGCAAAGACGTTTCGGCCCTTACGCTGCCGTCTTCAGTGACTTAGAAACATTAACTAACAATGAGTTAGTGTATGTTATGGTTGATAGAACGTAGTTTCCGAAACATGTTTTTTTTATATTTTCATTGTCGTGTTTCATTTTTAAAATAAAATTTTAATTTTTAACGATTCTTTTTTTTAACTTCATATTTTTTAGTTTTCTTTGTTCATTATTTATTACGTGAGAAATGTCAGTTTATTAGCTGTTAAGCCTTTTCCACCTACCCACGTTGTACTGATGGTATAATCAATGAATAAGCGGATACTTCAGTGAATAGTCGAGTGGTAGAGGGACGTACAATCCTATCTAACCTAGCTATTAGACCGCACTACCAGTGGTCAATTGTGTACGATTTTAACCCGGCTTTGGCAAATCCGAAGAGAATAGAAGCACTCTCTTTCATTGCCACTACTATAGGGATCCAATGCTACTACTATGCGTCAGCTAATTGGTCCAAAATTCTATTGGTTTCTGTGGCGTGTTTGCACGAATTCTTTTTGAAGTCTCTGTCTCTAATAAAAACTGAACAGCGTACACCTACTTCGATAAAGAATACCCTTTTCCTTTGTAAGTTACATGTATTATGCAGAATATAAACACCAGGAAATAGCTTTGTTATAATATATATATATATATATATATATATATATATATATATATATATATATATATATATATATATACTGTCAATTCTTCTACTGTCAATTCCCCTGGAGCACCTTCTTCCTCAACATTCTGGATTAGTAAGTCATACCTTCTCCACATCTGGTGGGACCTTTTTTCTGCAGGTGTCTGGAACAAGTGCAACTGATTCAGCCCTATTTTGTATTTATTACTCAATCCCAGTTGATTTTTAACCGACTATCGCTTGTAGGTCCTGTGTCTGAGGATAAATTTTCTTCAAGTATAGATCTTTTTTGTTGATTAAATTTGGGCCAAATGAATGTTGTTAAGTGTTTTTCATATTTGATTATTATGTGGTTTTCCACCGTCAGTTTCTGTTAACCTTCATCGAATTGACGCTACGGCCAGTATCCTGAACCGAATACTGTCGGGCCTCTTAACGCTTTATGTTTATTAGTACTGCTCAGCTGGTGTTGCTACTTTTGGAAATATTAATGCACAGTATTTAACAACAAGCTTTACACAACTTACAGATGTAATTACGATGGTTTTTGTTTGATAGATAAACGCCGACGGGATAAAAAACATGTTATTCTAAGAGCTTTTTGTCCGTAGTTACGGGCCGACACACATATTTGTTATAACGCATTGTAATGATTTTCACTACTGTTTTCAATATTTCACAAAACCTTAAAATAAGTCGGAAATATTGACTAAATATTTAGTTGTAAAATAATCCTTAAAACGGACTAGGTCAAAGTTAAGTACAAACATTGGTACACTTAGATAAACTCATCCTTACTAGGAAGTAAATTATAACGTAAATTCCTTAACAAGTAAATTATTTGGTGTTAAAACTTTTACTTACTATGAATCTTGGATAGTATTTACTGGACCTGTAGCA
The DNA here is from genome assembly GCA_036971475.1 of Prosapia bicincta. Lineage (NCBI taxonomy): Eukaryota > Metazoa > Arthropoda > Insecta > Hemiptera > Cercopidae > Prosapia > Prosapia bicincta. The sequence goes on from JBAIZL010000002.1 coordinate 23,802,830, forward strand.
TTAATTATCAGAGAGAGAATATATTACACTTTAGTTCTATATTCAAAATATTTTTAAACTCACAAATCAATCACATGTGACACGTTTACGTGTCTTAGTGATAGGCGCAAAAACACTTTTATCACCATTATTTGGGTAACCGGGACATGAAATTATGGTTTTGTTGTTTCTTGCTAACACAAAACACAAAAAATATCAAAACAGTGTTGCACAGATAATAAAATTGAATTAAATCAAAAACAATGTCGGGCCAATTGGTACGACGGAGTTTATTTACGTTTCATTTACGGTAGGAAAAAACTATGTTGGGCCAGTTGGTCCGACACGTATTTTTATAAATATTATGATAAGAAACGTATATTCATACTTAGATATGATAGGGGAACAAAGTATAAGAACACATTATTTAAAAATGAGCTTAAAATATTTTGGCAATTCTCTATGAAAACGCCGATATTGTGGCTGGCAGCTAAAGTATTAAGGTGCAGTGACGCGTTCGCTTTGTTAAACTACACGAACTATTTCACCTGTAAGTTTATATTACTGCACATTATTTTGCTACATTTGTAGCTACTGTGCGGATCTGTTTATCATGTAATAAATAGTTCATTTGCTATTACAATCATGTTTATTTTCTTTTCGCTCCCAAATATATTACATTACTGGGAGAGTGATATCTGTCTATATTATAATTTACTGAGGTTGTTTCGGAGGAATAATACAGTGTTTCTGTTATCCGTCTATTCGCACAACCATTATGGCCACGGTTAATTGAGTTTTTACTGTACTTTTTTGTGTTTTGTTCTGACATCTATAAATCAGTGGCAGTAAGACAAGTGGGAGATAGAGAGAGAGAGAGAGAGAGAGAGAGAGTATCGAACCCGCTCTAGTGAGAGAGAGAAAGAGAGAGAGACGAGCGATGTCAAACGACCAGAAATGTTTACGATCTTGATTGCAGTTGTTTCATAAATAATAATATTTTCGTTCACTTTTATCATTTAATTCATTCAAATCAACTTATATATAAATAAGACATAGTTGGTAATTAATTATTTTTCCAATAAATTACTCCACACACATATTTTAATAGTTAACAAAATAGGAATCGGAATCGAGACTTTTGTGATAAAGAATCGAGTATCGACGATTCCTCGATACCACCTAGAATCGACGATTCTTGGAATCGAGAATCAGAATCGGCCCATCCCTAATTTTTATTTGTTGCTATTTAAACGCTTTCTTTTTTCTTCGCTTCCATTGTGTTGTAGTTTCTTTTCGCTATACTTTCACATTCTCCGTTAGTGAATTAAGGTACAATAACGTTAATACAGTTTGTTTAGTTATTTTATTATTTTCATTTATTTTTAATCCTAGAGCATTTTTATGACAATGTGATATCATTGCAATAATAAGGTTATACAATGGAGGTTTTTCTTGTAAATCTATGAGAATTTCATTTCTAGCTATGGAAAATTGGCAAAGTGCTAGACCTCGAACATGAATATAGTCATTTCAAATCCGCCCACAAATTTTTAAAATTTATTTATTGAATAAATATTTTAAAAAACTGTATTTGCATCAGTTGTAACCCACTATTGATTTGAAATAATATATGTGAACTTGATTGGATAAATAAAATCGTATTTTATCAACGATTAAATATTTGTACAATAAATATACCACGAGAGTGTCAGCTAATACAAGTAATTTAATTATGTTAATGCAAATCCGCTTCACACTTTGACTTTCAAATTATTTTGAATCTTATTTTTAAATATGAACTCTTAAGGATGAACTCTGCTTTCCTTTATTTTGTCTTTGTTTTTTCTCTAATAATTTCCCAGTATTGTTTTGTCATATTATTATTTGTATTCAAAAATATTTGCCACTTTGTAACGACTTGTGACACGCTTTCTGTTTATAACGTGCAAGTCCCGGCCCCCAATGTAGACACGCATTAAGGTCTCTACCCTCTAGAACATATTATGCCATGACCGTCATAGGACCGTGTCAGGCACGAGAAAAGCCATTTCGGTCACTACTATGCCCACTGCAACGGACCGACAGCGTTCTATATCCGTAAAGAGCGTGTATGATAAAGCGTTGAGTCCTGCTTATGTAGTGTACATTTCTTGCGTCATGAGACTACTTTAACAGTGTATACTGATTTAATGTTATTTATCTTTATAAATTGAATTATTATTCACATTTTATTTAGTCGTGTTGTGAATTGTGAACTAACTTTAGGGGTTTTTATGTGAAAACATAAAATATGGCGATAGGCGATTGTCATTAACAGAATTGACAAAGTTTGCCATTATTTTGAACGAGTAAGGGGAAAACGGAACTTTATAAATTGAATTAATATTCACATTTTATTTAGTCGTGTTGTGAATTGTGAACTAACTTTAGGGGTTTTTATGTGTAAACATAAAATATGGCGATAGGCGATTGTCATTAACAGAATTGACAAAGTTTGCCATTATTTTGAACAAATAAGGGGAAAACGGAACTTTATAAATTGAATTAATATTTACATTTTATTTAGTCGTGTTGTGAATTGTGAACTAACTTTAGGGGTTTTTATGTGAAAACATAAAATATGGCGATAGGCGATTGTCGTTAACAGAATTGACAAAGTTTGCCATTATTTTGAACGAGTAAGGGGAAAACGGAACTTTATAAATTGAATTAATATTTACATTTTATTTAGTCGTGTTGTGAATTGTGAACTAACTTTAGGGGTTTTTATGTGAAAACATAAAATATGGCGATAGGCGATTGTCATTAACAGAATTGACAATGTTTGCCATTATTTTAACGAGGAAGGGGGAAACGGAAACAAGATTCGGGGAAGCTACTGAATTAACAAATGTCTAAAAGCAAGGTAATGTGAGGGAAGTACTGGACGTTATATAAACACAGTTGATAATAGTACTTAGGCCTAACACAACCTATAATTGCTCAGAGCTTCCTAAAAAGAAGGAGGCGCATCTAAACGCTTGATTCAGGGAAGTCGTGCATCGCGTATTTCTTTAAGGGAAAGCTTATTTTGTTTTCAGCAGTAGGTTCGCTTTGTTTGTTCGAGCTTAAAACCGAATCTATAAGAGAAGTACGAGGAACGGGGTTGAATAAATAATGAAGAAAACACTCATGAATACAAAATGAGACGCGTTCCACAGTCTTTGTGCCGTAGCTATTTGCTGTCTTGCGTTCAGATTTCATGACTTGCGCGTCCGACACATGTTCACCGAGATACGACTAATAATGGTAAAATACTGATTTACATGAACGTTTTATGTGACGCGCCGGAAACCATTGCTCATCCGACGCTTGTATTCACGCGCTCGTGGCTGAGATTCGACGTTTTACGGTGAAAGTACGAGATTCCTTATTGCAGAGGGTACTTTCATACTAAATGTGTACGCAGTTGAACAATCAATCGATATCATTAATTATATCGCCTTAAAACTTCAACTATTATTCTACAGGGTTTTTTAATAGAAAATTATAGTTATCTCGCATAAGTTATTAAGTTTATACGTGTATCGTGTCCTCTCTTAATATCCGGGTCTCAAAATATCCGGACACGAAACCGACAGAAATTGGTCTCAAGTGTAAGGAAAATTGACCCTTATATTAAGTTTCAAAATATCCGTGAGGTCTATTTTACGGTCTCAGAATATCCGCAAGAAAGGAAGATGAGGCCTAATCTACCAGCATGGGCACCCATACACCGTAGCTCCCAGAAAAATACAAATTAAAATTATTAAGACTTTCGTACAAATATTTCTTTTTTATTTTCAGCTGATGTGGAAGAACTATATTTTAATTAAAATAAATTTTCACAGTATTAACAATATAAATAGTATATTTATGCGATTCTGCTATATTAACACCTTGACTGAACGAAGTAGGTTTTAAAGTCAGAAACTATCGAATATCCATATTATGTGATTATGTCAATGTGGACCAGTTAATGGTTGCGTCAATTAAAGGAAAACAGCTAAACAGGACACGACTAATATCCTAAACGCTGACACAGCGAGCCAGCTATCCCAATGATAAGGAAAACGTGACAAGAAGGACAACCTAGGCCCTTCCGACTGACTCTGCATTTCTTCTCTGTTGCATGTCATCTGCGTTCGACATTGTAGTACTGTATTGGGTGCAAGTAGGAAGCAGGGAGATTATATATTGACTATAGTGTACGGTACCGTGTTACGATTTACAAAATTGATAAATTATTAGCCTAATTGGTAAGTGTAAACATTTTCTAATAACGAAACATAACAAACGTCAAGGATCAATTTCAAAAGAATTCCTATGTATATTAATACGATACATAGATATTAGGTATATTTCCGTTAAGTTAAACAAAACATACCATTTTGTCCACTATTAATTTTAATAGTTTATTATATGTTATAGTCTATGTTACATTACCTTTAATTGAATTGGAGAAATTGACGTTTTAATTTGATTTATCTTTAATATTAGTCCAGGAAACGAAGCTTAAAATAGGAAAAAACTTCGCAAAATTTTCGGAAAAGACCAATTTGCATACAAATTTGGGATTAAGTTCAACTTACCCTCTACTTCAAAATCTATATAGTGCCTACGGGTGCTTTTTATTTTTTAAGCGTGAAAACTACCCCTTATTGTCAAAATCTATAAAAAAGCGTAAAAAGAGTGAAATTTGGTCGAGATGAATTAAAAATAATGATTGCCTGATACTCTAATTGTAATTGTTAAATATTTCGACCCTCTGAAAATTCATTTTCAAGGGTGAAAACTACCCCTAACTGCTCATATTTATAGAAAAAGCTTGAAGAGGATAAAATTTGAATCTGAAAATTAGGGTAATAATAGTTTGATATTCTTAATATAATTTCTGAGTATTTCAATCCTTAAAAGACATTTTTTAAGGGTGAAACTACCCCTTATTTCGAACTACAACAAACCAAAATAAAAACACAATTTTCAATTTTTCACCCAAACCGATATATTGTCATAACTATTTAATATACAAAATTAAACTATTTATGATAAATTGGTGCAGCACGTAGAGTGTGTTTAGATCTTAGAACAATACTGGCGAGTTGCTCCAAAATGAAAAAGATACTTACATAAGTAAATACATCAGCAGATGTTTCAACTCTCATCTGGCCCTGCGGGCGTAGATTCGTCCCGCCTATATATACGTACTCGTATGTGCCCTATGGTTCCATGAGTCGAGTATGAATGAATGTATGCATGCATATAAGTTTCTATCGTACAGAATACAAAAAAACAACGCTAACGTACATTATTATGCTTCCAATTGGACTTCTCCATTTGTTTCAAAAAATATATATTGGATTTTTAACCGGAATCTTTTATTATTTTTTTACTTTAGAAAATTCTGTAAAAAAGCATTTTGTAGGTTTTTACAATAGATACAAAGCTATTATTATTAAATCCTTTTGAAACCCTCAGTTTCAAAAAGGGGTGACTTTGAAAGGGTTGTAAAGGTAGTTTTTGCTTTGCAAGTTGGTACAAATTTTAATTGTCAATATCTCACTCAATTTTTGCGTACAAAAAATTTTTGCAAACCAAATTCTTGGAAATTAAACAAGCTACAATTTTATATATGAATTTTTTTTCGTATCTCTGGTGCTAATCATTCTATTTTGAAGAAAAGAGCATTTATACCAAACTACAAAAAATCGTTATTCGCTTTCAACTCTAGTTTTTTAAAAACTAATGTAGAATGTGCATATGTGATGGTCCAATGGTGGACGTTTCCGAACTTCTTTAGCCATACAAACAACAGTTGAAATAATCAGGAATAGTTAAAAAGAAAGATAATTGTGTATAAAGTGATAAACTCATCTACAAGATAGTAAGAGGGGAATTTAGATAATCTACAGCTCGTCGACCAGTAGTAAACGAGGAATTCGGAAAATCTGAGACTCGTGACCAAATAGTAAACAGGGAATTTGGATAATCTGACACTCGACGACCAGATAGTAAAGCAGGGAGTTCGGATGATCTGAGATTAGACGACCAGATAGTAAGCGAGGAATTTGGATAATCTAAGACTCGTCGACCAGATAGTGAGCAAGGAATTCGGATAATCGAGACTCGTCCACCAGATAGTAAGCGGGGAGTTCAGATAGGGTTCTTACGAAATTCGGATTTTCTAATATTTTGAGACGTACGCAATCACATGTTATTTTCTGTTGCTATGTTATGTTGTACCTATTGTAGGTCTATCGTCTGATAGGAATACGGTAAGGTCAGTGAGTCAAGGGTAGGATTTAGTTAGGGATATGTAGCGCTTCCTTTGAAAAAGGAATCAAGTTTATTGATCCCTGGTACAAAACCATATAGATGTAGACAGGTATCTTCCTATTGACAGGTATAAAGCAGCTAAAATTTGCATGGTTTTTTCACCCTCCTCTTTTTCTCTCACCTCCTACATATCTTTCTATTCCTCTATCTATCTTTCTACCTATCTATCTATAAGCTATATTTATCTATTAATATATGCATATATATATATATATATATATATATATATATATATATATATATATTCTTTTATGTTCCTTCAATGTATTTGCCTGTCTGGTTACCAACAATTGTAGGGAATGACCGATGCCTCTAGGTGTCCTTTGGTTAAATTAAAACAAATTTCAGAATAAAAGCAACAATTATCTTTTTTCTTCCTTTTCCCCTACTCTCTCTCCCATCTCTCTCTCTCTCTCTCTTTCTGTCTCTCTCTCTCTCTCTCTCTCTCTCTCTCTATATATATATATATATATATATATATATATATATATATATATATATATATATACATACATATATATATATATATATATATATATATATATATATATATATATATATCTGCTTGTCTGTTCGCCTATTTTTTCATCTCTCTAGATGTCTAGACGCTTCCTTCACGCTCTACCTTTCTTTCTAAACTTTGTCTCAATCTCTGGCATGCTCTCTCACTCTCTTTTTTCTTTCTCTCTCTCTCTCTCTCTCTCTCTCTCTCTCGAAAGATACATGATACTTATTACAATTTTGCTATTATTTGCGACCAGACTTTTTGTTAACTAAAAGTTGTCAAATTGTTAACTTACACTTGGAGGAAACGTTTTCGTCTTACGACTTCTTCAGCTCCGTATGTATGATAGTATGACTATCTACGTCCTATCCTTTTCTTCCGAATCGTTACTCTCCCTTCTCCCTTATTCTCTCTAAATTCTTATGTTGTCTCGCTCTCCCCCTCTCTCTTTTCCTCCCTCTCTACTTTCTCTATTCTCGTTGTATGTTAAGAATTAATGTGTTAAAATGGAGAAATTATAATTTCCTGTTAACAAAATATTGTGATACATTTCTGTAATTCCTGGATTTTCTAGTCATCTTCATTATCAAGTTGATATTACTTAAAATTGTACCTCTCTCTCTCACTCTCTCTCTCTCTGTATGTCTGTATTTCTGTCTGTCTATCAGTCTGTATGTCTCTGTAATTGTAATTAATCTGGTTTTTAAATTAATGTACTAGACTGAATTCTATGTATTGTATTGTTAACCTAAATATAGTCACAATCTATGTAACATATTGCTATGTGTTAAGTAGCTTTTTTTAACAACTTCTTAAAACAAACTTCTGGACGAATTTTACCACAAAACCATTAGAACTTGAATAGACTGTTCACAGTATAATTAAAACATTTCTAAACAAAACAACCTCGCCACATTCGTCTTCCAGCACGGCAATCTCGGATCTGTATGTGTGTGGGTAAGGAGGAAGTTTTAGAGCGGAACCCGTGGCACCGAAGCGTGGCCGAAACCCGCGTTACAGATAATAAAGCAAGACTTTCTCTACAATACAAGCTCGGTCTGCAGTAACTATTCTTTTGTCTGTGTGTTTGTCCGGTTGGGTAGTTTTTAATACTGCAGCACAGTGGATGTTCGGTTTATAATCACGCTGCCATGTACCGTTGCCCGTTCCGTATAATAACCAGTACTACTTATATCTTATCACTAGTCCCAGTTCCATTCCGTGTGTAGCAGCCGTTCTGAAAATATTAGCAACACCAGATTAAATGTTATTCGAATCCAATAGTCGTGTGTATGTAGGGCTGCCCAGAGCTGAGCTGAGCCCTGGGCCTAAGTTTGGCCAGCGCTCACCCAAAGCGAAACGCCCAATAACTCTGACTGACCTCCCCGGTCTTACTTTACGTAAGTAGAACACTGATTTAGAATCTTTTGACTATTGCTCTATATTTAGGAATATAATACTGGATATTATACAAGGGTCCAGGACATGAAAATATATAGTTTTTACAATCTACTTAAATGTTACTTTTCTTATTTTTTCAGAATATGTTTGGATGAAATCGCCGTATAAAGATTACGGCTATAAATATATATATATATATATGTATATATATATATATATATATATATATATATATATATACGTATATTTTACAATAATAGTATATATATTCTTGTTTCCCCTTCGTAACATTTAATAAGCAATATAAATTCAACATTTTTAAGTCAATTCTTACTTGGGTCAACTGAGAAAAACCTTATTTTAGTTACTTTTTATTAAATAATTACAATTATAAATAAAGTAACATAACCCACGAGTTAAAACAGCTGTTCTTCCACATAACCTGTAAACATAAAATCAGCCTTTTTATGAAATCATTTGTTATCAATTATTTTAAGCTAAATGGGAAGAAATAACTATATTGCATACCTTGCCCTTTCTGTGAAAAGTTTTTCTCACATATAAAACTAAAAATTAATTTTTAAAATTTAATGATTTAATTAATATTTTTTAAAATTTATTACATCAATTGTCATCCCCTACAAGTTTAAGAAAATGTATTTGAACATGAGTGGAGGAATAACAAATATTTTAATAACAATATGAACAAGGTACAGTGCGTGAAGATTAACCGTGTCTCTGACCTTGAGATCGCTATAGTGGACTGGGCTGCAGTGCGGGGTCAAAACCCAACACTTCAGAAAAAATCAGTGTGTGTTTAAAGTGTAAACAGCTCTAATTAACTAAATTATAATACTGTAATAGATTGATGTAGACATGATCTTTAAATGTGTTGCTCTACTTCTGCAGAGAAATAGACGCGATTAAGAAAGAGACGATATATGTATTGTATAATGTTTTCAGTTAGGCTAGGAGTCAAACGCTAGGGCAGAACGAGGGACACTGTTAAACCTCAGGCACTGTATATATAAGGGGAGTGTATATTAATATAAGGAATTGAGAAATTAGGATGCATATAAACAACTTAAATTAAACTTAGATATACCACTACATAGACCAGCCACAGTAATTTAGTCGTTAGAAACACAAATTACGTAAACTCTATTTCTACGGTGTCGAAATTCCATAAAATTCGAAAATATGTTTTATTTATTTTACAGTTAAAAATGCAAAACCTATGATGAATAATACATCATTAGCCGTGGGTAGTAGTTACTTCATTCACGTAATAGCAATAACATCTGAGTATTAGGCCGGTTTCACAAGGATCACAAAACGTCGACGAACCGTTGGAAAGCCCTGTTGGCTGTGGCAATGAAATCGCGGGTTCCTTTCAAACGGCAAACGCGAGTTTCGGCGTTCTACTGCGATTCTTCCCACCTTAACTCAGTAACCTTCATTCAGCAGTCGCCTGTTGACGAGACAACATGATTAGGATAATGAAGAAGGTTTATTTTGTAGAATGCTTCGCCGTGCTATAAGGCGGTGCAGAAAAATGATAGACAATTTTGGGTTCATCCTATCTTGAGTTCTAGGCTTCTATCTAGTAAGTTTTATCGACTTCACGCAGAGCTTAGGGAAGATGAAAAAAAGGTTTTTACTTATTATCGTATGTCCGAAAGATCTTACAATGAACTTTAGAGCCTAATTAGAAATGACATAAAGGGAAATACTACTAACATGCGACTGTCCATCACACCCGAAGAAAAGATTAAGTCTCACACTTAGATTGTAGGAGTTATAAGACTTTTAAGAAGAGGCGATAGAAATTGTGGAGACTTTTCAATTTATCGTATAGGCACTAATTTATAAAAATTAAAGATCTTACTATATGGGCGTTTTTTTATGTCTAGCAAACAGTTTTGATTATTTTTAAAACAAATTTAATATAATTCAGAGTTAAATACAAGATTATATATTATTAAATGTCATCATTTACCAAAGTTTTAAATATATGGTTCGTAGTGCTGAGATTGAAAGTTGAAACTTATTAAAACAAATTAAAAAGAAATAAGCGTTTAACTACAACATTATATCTTATTACATGTCATTAGTTTAATTTGAAAAACCACAAAACAGCAGAACTGAAAAAAGACTGTATTCGAGCAGAGTCGAGACGCGACACGCGCCAGCAAACGCCAAAACTGCCGAGTTCACGGCCATTGCAAGCGGTCGTGGTGCTTTCTAGCTTTAAACGCTGGAAACTGCCACTCCGTGTGAAAGCACCAATGGCTGCCTATTGCTTACAACTCCACAACTCCAGCCGGTGAGCAGTCGGCGACTGAACGTTGCGTTCGGCGTTTCGTTGGCGTTTAGTGGTACGTGTGAAACCGGCTGAAGACTTGTGTGCTGAAAGAAATGGTATCTGTACTTTTAAGACTTCGCTATTACTGGCACACTATGTTTTCCGCTCTGGTGAGGCCGCTCCTAGCTAGTCTGAGTACTACGACTCTCGCCCTCCTCCCGCCGCGTATTCAGGCTGTACTGACTCTACTTCCAACATTACCTAAACGTGTATAACTCGAGCACTATAAGTTCTGCTCTGGCTCGCCACTACTAGCCAGTCTGAGTACTACGACTCTCGTCCACCTCCCTCTGCATCTTTAGCCTATGCTGATTCTACTTCCAACGTTACCTAAACGTGTATAACTTGCGCACTATAAGTTCCGCCCTGCTTCGGCCGCTACTAGCCAGTCTGAGTACTACGACTCTCGCCCTCCTCCCACCGCATCTTTAGCCTATTCTGACTCTACTTCCAACGTTACCTAAACGTGTATAACTCGCGCACTATAAGTTCCGCCCTGCTTCGGCCGCTACTAGCCATTCTGAGTACTACGACTCTCGCGCTCCTCCCACTGCATCTTTAGCCTATTCTGACTCTACTTCCAACGTTACCTAAACGTGTATAACTCGCGCACTATAAGTTCCGAGCTGCTTCGGCCGCTACTAGCCAGTCTGAGTACTACGACTCTCGCCCTCCTCCCTCCGCATTTTTAGCCTATGCTGACTCTACTTCCAATGTTACCTAAACGTGTATAACTCGCGCACTATACGTTTCGCTCTGCGTCGGTTGCTACTAGCCAGTCTGCGTACTACGACCATCGCCCTCCTCCCTCCGCAGCTTCAGGCTATGCTGACTCTACTTCCAACGTTACCTAAACAGGTATAACTCGAGCACTATAAGTTCCGCTCTGGCTCGCCGCTAATAGCCAGTCTTAGTACTACGACTCTCGCCCTCCTCCCTCCGCATTTTTAGACTATGCTGACTCTACTTCCAACGTTACCTAAACGTGTATAACTCGCGCACTATACGTTTCGCTCTGCGTCGGTCGCTACTAGCCAGTCTGAGTACTACGACTCTCGCCCTCCTCCCACCGCGTATTCAGGCTATACTGACTCTACTTCCAACGTTACCTAAACGTGTATAACTCGCGCACTATACGTTTCGCTCTGCGTCGGCCGCTACTAGCCAGTCTGAGTACTACGACTCTCGCCCTCCTCCCACCGCGTATTCAGGCTATGCTGACTCTACTTCCAACGTTACCTAAACGTGTATAACTCGCGCACTATACGTTTCGCTCTGCGTCGGTCGCTACTAGCCAGTCTGAGTACTACGACTCTCGCCCTCCTCCCACCGCGTATTCAGGCTATACTGACTCTACTTCCAACGTTACCTAAACGTGTATAACTCGCGCACTATACGTTTCGCTCTGCGTCGGCCGCTACTAGCCAGTCTGGGTACTACGACCCTCGCCCTCCTCCCTCCGCAGCTTTAAGCTGTGCTAACTATACTTCCAACGTTACCTAAACGTGTATAACTCGCGCACTATAAGTTCCGCCCTGCGTCAGCCGTTACTAGCCAGTCTGCGTACTACGACTCTCGCCCTCCTCCCGCCGCGTATTCAAGCTGTACTGACTCTACACCAAACGTTCGCAAGAACGTGTACAGCTGCATGTTTTGAAATTCCGCTTCATTAGATTATCAAAGTCGTTCAATACTGTCACTTATTATGCTTTTACGCGTGTTTTATCTGGATTTGTAAGCAGTTGCCCATCCAAATTGCATTTCCTACTTGTTGTCAGTGTCCAGTGACACTCCAGTCGCCCAACTTCACCGCTTCTGACACTGTTTTACTGGAATCAAGAGGGTTTCATCATTACCGGTTCGACATTCCTTTTCACAAAACTCTAGTAGGCCTACACTCAAAACTATCTCACGGGCATGACTATGAATTCTTTTTAAATTTAACTCATTATAGGAGGCATAATAACGGTACCCGACAGCATCAACAGTACCGAATGTATATATATATATATATCAACAGCAGCTACACAATGAACTTGACCATTGGCAGTAAGAAACTGACTAAAATAGCCTAGCCATAAGACAAGTGACATTAATTCGGTTAGAATTGCAAAACAAAATTAATGTTTGCAGAAAAGCACTGATTTTTTCCTCCCTCACCACCGGCGCGCCTTCACTCGCCTCTCGAAGGTCAGAGAGGAACTTATAGTGCGCCAGTTATACCTTCTCTCACTGTAAAGTCCAAACCCCACAACCTTTCCCTTGTCAACATTACTTCCTTAAGTTTTGCCTACCCTTCTCAGCGGATCTGTGTTCAGAGGTGTGACATATGTTTACTAACTAAAATAGCATCTCTGACTACAGAATAAGTTCCCTCTCCTTTCACATGTTCCCAAAATACTCCAGAATTTTCCAACATCTTCCGCCCAAACAGTAGAAGAAGATAATATCCTTCATAACAATCATCAAAATCAGTAAGTTTGAATACGAATAGTAGAAATTAATATATATTATTACATTGTTTCAACTTTTTCAAGCGTTTCCGTTGCTGGTAATTGTATTTCCTGAGTGTATTATAAACACAGAAATTAATAATGCTCACCCAAACAAACACTTTGATGCTAACAAGTTGAACGCTTTGCACATAGGAAAGCAAAATTGGAATGTTTAATACTTGAAGCACAATACTGCATTCATTTCTGACTTTATGACTTTATAAAATAACTTTTAGATGAATGGAAGGCTTTATGACGACAGTAAACTGAGAGTGTTTTGTTCCAAAAGCTGTTAACTTGTAAAGTTTTAACAGAGATATTCACGAAAGAGAGAGGTAAAACTTTATTGGCTGACTTCAACAGGGCCACATCCGAACGATTTTAATACACGATCAAGAACAGGTTTGTTTTATAAAAATAATACTACTTTGTGATAGGCCTAAATATAACTTTTTTTGGAATTATTTGTTCTCGTGGTTTATAAACCTATATTTAAATGGTTTTCAAACAATATAAATTTTATGTTATTTAAGGGTTTGAAATATTATTTAACCACCACTGCTCACAAAGATCATATAAAAACTCAATACGTTCGATATTTGTCAAGCGTAAAAACCGTTTTGAGGAAGATTGTTTCACGGATCACGAAAGTTGCCGCTTGCATTCGTTATTCGTTCAGAAGCTCCTAAGATTAGAATTCTAAAAGAATAAAATTTGTTTCAGAATGAAATTGAAGAATAAAAGTGGAAGAAGGCTGTAGGTAAGGAAATGGAGGACATAAATGTAACTAGGAAGTCGGATTGGAGATTCAGAGCGTTAGATCAAATTATTAGAGGACAGAAGACGTTGGACGAGAAAAGGGGCCATTGGAGATGAAGAGGGGCGTAAAGATTATTACCAGGATGAACAGAAGTAAAGATAAGAGAGGAAAAAGAAAAAGGCTGCGATCATACAGATAGCTGGTGATCGCAACGCAACGTAAACTTCAAGATATTAGAAAAGTTGCTGGTCTGTTTACAAGATTGTTCGTATAAAGTTGCTAGTTTATTGTTAGTATATCGTCGTCAGCGGAGGATGCCGTCCTTGTCTATATTTTAAGAAAGAAACTACAAAAACGTTTCAATAAAAGACAATTCATGCGAGACAAAGTCAATATATTGCTGTGCTAAATTCACGAAATTACCCAGACCAACTTTATAAAATTATTATCGTATGAGCATTAGCAGTTACGACTACTTTTTAAGTCATGTATTTTATAACATCAAGAAAAAAGCAACTAATTGGCGAGAAACGATTTCAACTGGAGAGAGATTTACAGTAACACTCAGCTAAGCTTAATTGCTCATTTATGTATTTCTTTTTATGTATAGCTGCAAAACTTTAAATAATTTTACATCACAATAAAATAAAAATTAATTTTAAAAAAAAATTAAATTTTATAGTTCAAGCGCCGATTTTATATATTTTGAAAAAAATGATGGCAATCATTCGTATCGTCTTGAAGTTGTTGGATACACAAATCATGCCCAGAACCAACAATATTTTGTTTTTCTGACATAATATACTATTATAATAAAAGACTATTCAAAGAAACAGAAGCAACAAAAAATACAAATAAAAATAATTATTATTTAAATACGTAACACTCTTGAGAAACGCATACACAACACAACAAATACTGTTGTGCAACTGAGAAATTGAGCAAAGAGTTTACAGCATGTAGTGACCGGAGAAACTGAAGTTTCTGTGTCACTCGCTAGTCGCATGCTATCACTTCGCGATGAATATGTGCATGCAACTCTATACACTGTGAAGAAAGCAACTTCAGTTTGCGTTGCGTTGCCGTCACCAGTTGAATTCTGTATGTCCGCAGCCAAAGAGAAGTCTCGGGTCGAAGGAGGGCAGAAATGGAAGGCCTAGGAGATTACATCGGAGTATGAGAGAGAGAAGTAACATAAGGATCAGATAATGAGGAAAAAGAAGAGAGAAAGTAAACTGGGGGAGGGGGGAAAGACGTCACTTGACATCAGTTAAAGAAATCTGCAAGATATGTCGGCATACCTCAAGATAAACAATGTATATTTGAGGGAAACCGTTACTAAAAGCCCGCGATTGGTTTTTAATGTAAAAGCAATGTCGATATGAATGTAATTTTCATTTACTTTTCAATAAAAAAAATAAATAGTTCTTAAATAAACATTATTATTTGCATTTCAATATTATTTGAAATAAACAAATATTAATGGAAGATTTTCCTTTATACTGCAGGCTGTTAGCTAAGTATACTTTAAGATTGAACATTGTGTTTAATAAAGAAAAACTTTACACATCAACGTCTAACTATACGTAGAGCTCCAGCTTTAAAACTCCAGCTTGATGGATGCAATTATTCCATTTATATTTAATAAAGCAAACGGCATTTACAGGTTGTCGTGCGGTTTGACTTTCACAGATATCCTCAGTTTGTTAGCATTTAGGTAGGTATATAAATCGGCAGGTGACCTAATGATTAATGGGGTATAATACTTCGGGATGACAATTTACTAACTTAGAAGTCACAGGTTCAATCCCCGTAACGGGCTAACTTTTTCAGTACTGTCGGAAGAGACGATTCTGATGTCGGTCTGGATACGTTCGGCGCAGGAGACAAGTCGTGCTAAAAAGGACATACCTGGTCACCTACAATTCCTCCTAGAGATCAAGAGTTGTTTTCAATTCATTCTATTAGTTCACATTCCTCCTGTATACATTTATAAATCTTGTTTAAATTTCGTTAATAAAATACTTTTTATTCATCCGCTCAAGTTCAAGTATACAAGTATATTTTTTTAAACTCGTAGCGGATGACACTAGATGAAAACAAATTTTTAAAACCGTCATTAGTTCTTATATATTTAAATTTATTATAAGAATAATTTTAGTTTTATATGGGAGAAACACTTTTCACAAAAGGGGCAAGGTAAGCAATATTGTTATTACTTCACATTTGGCTTAAAATAAATGATAACATATGATTCCATAAAATAGCTAGTTTTATGTTTCAGGTTATGTGATAGAACAGCTGTTTTAACGCGTAGGTTATGTTACTTTCTTTATAATAATTGTAATTATTTATTAAATAGTAACTAAAATAAAATTTGTCTTTGTTGATATGAGTAGGAATGACTAATTTTTTTAATATATATTACTTGTTTTATGTGTCTAGTAAAAACTATATTCCAAAGTGTTTTTAAAAAAATATTTGATCCTCTAAACACGCACTTTCACACTTTGTAAATAAAATAAAACCTCCCCCCCTTTGGCCCGACCTGTATTACATTACGAACGTGAGTTGGTCGCGCTGGAACCAGCCAGTGAAGCTTTAACTACTTCTGAAACAAATACTTCCCTTTTGGCAGTTAATTCCCCATTCAGTAAATTAGAGGGAACATTATCGTTGTCCCTACTTTGTAATTAATAGAATCTCGCTTCGCTGATCATTGTTCGATTACAGAGCCATCTGTAGTAGCTTTCGCTAACTTAATTTAAACTCTCTTTAAGGGCGGTCTGAGGGTGTGGAAATGACTGCGACGGAAAATCTCTTCGGTAATTTTATTCAGTGTGAAAGTGATAAATTAGTAATTTGTAAGTAAGTTAGAGAAAAATTAATCTACACACACTACACATTACAACCACAGCATATCAGAACCTCATGACGTCATTATTGATCTAAATCTTCTAGTAGAATGGTAGATTCTATTAACGCAGGGTTGGTTAATTTATGTATTTTTAATGATTGCCAACTACTATTTTAGTTATTCCTGTTAAATAATATTGGTTCTAATAGTTATACATAAATCCTGTTTTTTTTTACTTTAAGTGTTGAATGACACTTATATAAGGGAAATAATGTAAGTACTGTCACCGGCGCACGAGAAGAGCCCTGGTGTAGAAATGAGTCACGCTCGGTTTTCAGTTCTGCTCAGTAGATGTATTCCTGACCTAAAAACATAGCCTAACAGTACGGTAGTTTCTTAGTAGTTTTGTTTTAGTAACATAACTATTTACAGGTAGGTAAAAGTACTAATTTTAATAAGAAAGTGTGCACAAAATAAATTATATATGATCCCGTTTCTACATTGAAATTTTCTGTAAATCTGAAGTTTTGTGTTATAAATGTTTTTGGAAATTACCTCATCGTTTTGAGCCAGGGTTCTTCTCGTGATAGTACTTCGTAAGATAATATAAGAAACTATAAGATTTTACTATTTAATTGAAACTTTAGATATATGTTAAAACTAGGTTCTTTATCTGTTTCTTTAGAAACCAAAAACAGATAGTTTCATTCTTAAAATATACTGACAAAGCTTTGATGGATTCCAATGCTCAGAATGTCAAGTGTGTTAATCTGATTATGACTATAAATTCGCAGTTTTTTTAACTTACAGACTGAGGAGATTTAACATAATTGTGGTTATTTTATTTCTAAGGGATGATGCCAGCGGAGGCAGGCGATGTAGTCAAATATTGCACTGACTGGGCTTCTAGCTGCACGGACATATAAAACCTTTTTACTAAAATATGACTATAACGGTTTGACATCATTAGGAAACTCTGCGTCGCATTAGGTCCGCCTTGACGAGCTGCCTAGCCACTGTCTACCACTCTGTATTATACAGTAGTAGTAGTAACACTATTCGAAAAAAAGTTTATGTCTGTCTTTGTTTTGTGATTTAAAGAACACAGTGAAGCGCAATGGCCTGTTTACGGGAGACAAGACTGTGTGGACAAGAAACTAGTTTTGCCGTGCGGGGAAATCAGCTCGATTGTGATACGGAATAGATCGGAAATGTGTAATTTCACGTTACTAAGACTTCTTCGGAGGGGTAAGGGGGTGGAAAGGTATTATTGGCTTCATCCAGTAAGTCACAAGAAGGATAAAAACAAGTTTTCAATCTATTTCATTCTTAGATGAAATAAAGATCCAATCGGGAGATGTTTTCAGCGTGATACTATAAACGTTTCATCATGGAAGTAAAATGTTATACGTTCCAAGGCCCTATTACACTAGTCACGGACGACTCATTGTCATTTAAATGCTCTATTTTACTACAAAATTTTAAAAAAACTACACAACATTTACTGTTTTAAAGACGCTGGTAAAAATACGAATGTTAGTTTCAAAAATAAAAAATTATTTTTAATTTTAGATTTAAATAGGAGTGAAAGTAATTCTTTATAGCTTAATAACTCATTTTTTTACAAATCAGTAATATTTTGAATAATTTAAAACTAGGACATATATCAATATATAATTTACTTGATTTTAGTAAAACTTACTTAGTGTGTTAACGAGGGCGGACATTTCGGGAGATGTATCCCATTGTGAACCCAGACCGTAACTTTACGTAAATTGTATATTGTAAAATTGAACAAAAAAGTCCAGCAAGTCCCTCCAATTTCAAAATAAACAATTTTTCAGAACAATAAAGGCTAAAGTCTGTCACATCCATAAAAATCCTGCCACTTTCACAACCTAACCCCCCCCCCTCCTAAACCAGACATTACCGAAATGCCTGATCCCGTCTTCTAGCGCAGCCAGTGTTGAAGACGAACTCTGTAAAACATTTTGGCCAAAAGCATTACTGTTCTTTTGACTGAGAGACAGTTACTGACCTCTTGGATAGGATGGGAGTTGATTATTATTTATTTTACTCTTCCGTGTTTCGTTGCGAATTGTTGCGAAGACGTTATTGAGGAAAATATAGCGGAACATTTAGTTACTATAAGGTTAACGTTTTAATGTTGAGGAGTAAAGAAATTCGGGATGCATGTAAGCTCATATAGGGTATATATATATAAAGAACAAAAGTCAAAATACAAATACAAATACAAAATAAAAAAATTTTAACAACATTGTAATTGATTTGGCATAACTATTTATTTGATCTAATTTGCACATATGTTAATTTTAATTGTTTAATATTCCTGATGATGTTGGTACTGTTAGCCAACGAAAAGCTTTGAATTGTATTTGTATTTTGACTTTTGTTCTTTATTAATACACAAGAAAACATATTGCGATATTTATATATATATATATATATATATATATATATATATATATATATATATATATATATATATTAGAACCCTCCCTATATTTAAACAAGAGACAAAGTCAGTTTGACTCTGAGATACTAAATGACCGTCCTCATTT
Source organism: Prosapia bicincta (assembly GCA_036971475.1). Classification (NCBI taxonomy): domain Eukaryota; kingdom Metazoa; phylum Arthropoda; class Insecta; order Hemiptera; family Cercopidae; genus Prosapia; species Prosapia bicincta. The sequence continues at coordinate 23,822,131 of JBAIZL010000002.1, forward strand.
AGACAAAAAATTATGGCTTCTACAGCCAAGTGTTTAGACAGTGATTTATTTAAAGTGTGACATTGTAAATTAGAAGCTGAAGTTGAAGTGAATAAAAGTAGGCCTAATTTTTCTGAATAGTTTGATGAAGTGAATATAGAAAGCCCCCATCTAGATTGCACTGCATTGATGTTTTCCGACGCCCTTACTTGGACCTATTGGTCAATTATACTTTGCCGTAATATTATGTTTGACAAATTTTAATTAACACTCAACATTAATACACCATTTGGGTACTGGTGGATGTTTAATTCAGTTCAGTAACCAACAATGGCTAAAATATAACAAAACATAACATTTAAAAAGAAAACACTGTTAAACGGACTCAAAAACAAACTAAAAAGTCCTTCGTGACAAAATTAAGATTTAGATCATTAAAAGTTATAAATTAGAAAATTTTAAGGTGGCTGTGTATCGAGCCCCGAGCCAAGGTCGGGCATTTTGTTCAATAGGGAACTATACATTTGCATGTCATGTTGTGAGGCAAACTCAATTACTTATAGATAGTCATTCTTGGAAATTAAGAAATGGTGAAAGGGTTTGGTTTTCTCTACTTCGTTTTCCTAAAGGGGTGTATTTATTTAATTCTGGGTCTATCTATACAGGTTCCTATAAGCTATCAGTAGAGAAGGCTACAGGGTAGACGGGTCGCTTGGGAGGGAGCCAATAGGAAAGCCGGATTTGTTACCCCCACCACTTTCTAAGATGGCGGCGCCCATATGGCGGGAACAAGATGGCGTCTCACTCTAGTGTCCTAACCTAAGAAAAAGTGTTGTATGTTTAGAGTGTATTTTGGCTAGATGTGGGGTGAGGTCGCCGCGGGGGTTGTATTTAATAATATATGAAATTGCCAAAAAATGATCGGTTAGATCAAATGACCAACGTTTCAACTAAACAACATTAAAAAACTGTTTTACGCTAAGTTTAACCGACCAATTTACACTCATTTCAATCGGCCGACAATTTCATTGAGTTCAAATAGTCAACACTCTGTGCGGGGAATCGACCTATCACATTGCAGGGGCTCGGTATGCTTACGCCTGCCGGACGCCTCGCATGCGGTCTCAGTAAGACGTGTAAGCTTACATACTATGTTAAGCCAACATGCATGATAGCCCTATATAGTATGTTAAACAAGTATGCATGTAAACCTACATTGATTTATATACTACGTTAAGCCAATATGTATGATAGCCCACATACTGTGTTAAACAAATATGCATGTAAGCCTACATACATACTACGCTAAGCCGACATAGACGAATCCCTACATGGGCCTACTATAAGGCCTACTATGTCGGTAAACCACTGGCCAAAGCCTTTATGATCTGAGCTATACACTCATTTACACCTCTTCTAGGTATTTTCTATCAGGTAGAGTCTCAGGCAGGCAACCGTATAGTTCATATGGGAAGTACTATATGGTATAGCTACCAATGCATACCACTATAGCTATGTAAAGGCAGCTACCAATGCATAACCTATTACGCCCACGTGGGTGACGGTCAACAAATACTACAATATAATTTAAAAAAGTCACGCAACCTATATACATACAGTGTTAAGCCAACATTCATGTTAACCTATATAAGCTTATATACTATGTTATGCCAGCATGCAATATACTCTAAATAGCCCTATATACTCTGTTAAACTAATATGCAGGCCTATATCAAGCCAATATCCCCGTTACCCACATAGGCCTATATACTCTGTCAAACCAGCATGCATGATAGCCTATATAGTGTGTTAAACAAATATGCGTGTAAACCTACATAAATACTATGCTAAGCCAACATGCATGCTATCCTACATAGACTTATATACTATGTTAAGCCAACATACATGATAGCCCTATATAATGTGTTAAACAAATGTGCGTGTAAACCTACATAAATACTACGCTAAGCCAACATGTATGCTATCCTACATAAGCGTATATACTATGTTAAGCCTACATACATGATAGCCCTATATAGTGTGTTAAACAAATTTGCGTGTAAACCTACATAAATATGGTTGTCTAGCTATGTATTGGTTGTCAGGCTATGTATTTCTTGTCAGGCTAGGTATCTGTTGTTAGGCTATGTATCTGTTGTCAGAGTAAGTGTTGTCAGGTTAGGTATCTGTTGTCGTGCTATGTATTTGTTGTCGAGGTATGTATCTGTTGTCTAGCTATGTATCGGTTATCAGGCTAGGTATCTGTTGTCAGGCTATGTGTTTGTTTTCAGGTTAGGTATCTGTTGTCAGGCTATGTATCTGTTATCAAGCTATGTGTTTGTTGTCAGGTTAGGTATCTGTTGTCAGGCTATGTATCCGTTGTCATGCTATGTATCTGTTGTCTAGCTATGTATCGGTTATCAGGCTAGGTATCTGTTGTCAGGCTATGTATCTGTTGTCAGACTATGTGTTTGTTTTCAGGTTAGGTATCTGTTGTCAGACTATGTATTTGTTGTCAAGTTATGTGTTTGTTGTCAGGTTAGGTATCTGTTATCAGGCTATGTATCCGTTGTCATGCTATGTATCTGTTGTCAGGCTATGTATCGGTTGTCAGGCTATGTATCGGTTGTCAGGCTAGGTATCTGTTGTCAGGGTGTGGGTTACACTTGAGGTTACTCTTGCATTGTCGTAGGTCTGTGTCTAGTACCTGATGATTAACCGGCTTAGCATACATATTGGCTTAACACAGAATGTAGGCTAACTATATGTTGAACATTACCCTAGCTATTCGTTGGATATTATGTGTTAACTTGTATTCAAGCCTCTCATCGGATACTATGTGATAACCCATAGTCAAGTTGTTGATAACCCATAGTCAATCTATGTATCGGATACTATGTGTTAGCCCTAGTCAAGTTATGCATCTTCTACTACGTATTACACATTAGCCTAGCTTTGCATCAGATACTATGTGTTACCATTAGCTAAGCTATGCATTGGATATTATGTATTACCTTGTAGGCAAGCTATGCAATGGATATTATGTGTTAACCATTAGTCAATCTACTTATCGGATACTATTTGTTAAACCATAGTCAAGCTATGTTTTGGATACCATGTGTTAACCATTAGTCAATCTACGCCTCGAATACTATGTGTTTGCCCTAGTCAATCTATGCATCGGGTACTATGTGTTAACCATTAGGCTAGCTATGCAACAGGTACTATGTGTTAAGCATTAGCTAAGCTACACATCGGATATTATGTGTTAACCCGTAGTCACGCTAACCATTACTTAACCATTAGCCTAGCTATGCATCGGATACTATATGTTAACCCTTCGTCTAGCTATGCATTACTATGCGTTAATGATTAGCTAGGTTATGTATCGGGTATTATGTGGTAATTTGTAGGCGAGATACTCATCTGATACTATGTGATGATTAGCCAGGCTATGCATCGGATACTATGTGTTAACTTGTAGTCAGGCTACTCGTCGGATACTGCATGATAACCATTAGCTAAACTATGCATTGGATATAATGTGTTATATTATAATTTGTAGGCCCATATAGGGAATCATGTATGTCGGCTTAGCATCATATGTATGCAGGCTTACACACATATTTGTTTAACACAGTATGTAGGCTATCATGTATGTAGGCTTAACATAATATATATGCCTATGTAGGGTAGCATATATGTTGACTTAGCATAGTATTTATGTAGGTTTACACGCATATTTGTTTAACACACTATATAGGGCTATCATGTATGTTGGCTTAACGTAGTATATAAGCCTATGTAGGATAGCATGCTTGTTGGCTTAGCATAGTATTTATGTAGGTTTACACGCATATTTGTTTAACACACTATATAGGCTATCATGCATGCTGGTTTAACAGAGTATATAGGCCTATGTGGGTAACGGGGATACTGGCTTAATATAGAATGTATATAGATTAACCTGCATATTGGTTTAACACAGTATATAGGGCTATTTAGAGTATATTGTATGCCAGCTTAACATAGTATATAAGCCTATATAGGTTAACATGAATGTTGGCTAAACACTGTATGTATATAGGTTGCGTGACTTTTTTAAATTATATTGTAATATTTGTTGACTGTCACCTACGTGGGCGTAATAAGTTATGCATTTGTAGCTGCCTTTACATAGCTATGGTGGTATGCATTGGTAGCTATACCATATAGTACTTCCCATATGAACTATACGGTTGCCAGCCTGAGACTCTACCTGATAGAAAATACCTAGAAGAGGTGTAAATGTGTGTATAGCTCAGATCATAAAGGCTTTGGCCAGTGGTTTACCGACATAGTAGGCCCATGTATGTTGGCTTAGCGTAGTATGTAAGTAGGCTTACATGCATATTTGTTTAACACAGTATGTGGGCTATCATACATATTCGCATGCGAGGCGTCCGGCAGGCGTAAGCATACCGAGCCCCTGCAATGTGATAGGTCAATTCCCCGCACACAGTGTTGACTATTTGAACTCAATGTAATTGTCGGCCGATTGATATGAGTGTAAATTGGTCGGTTAAACTTAGCATAAAACAGTTTTTCAATGTTGTTTAGTTGAAACGTTGGTCATTTGATCCAACCGATCATTTTTTGCCAATTTCATATATTATTAAATACAACCCCCGGGGCGACCTCACCCCACATCTAGCCAAAATACACTCTAAACATACAACACCTTTTCTTAGGTTAGGACACTAGAGTGAGACGCCATCTTGTTCCAGCCAAATAGGCGCCGCCATCTTGTTCCTGCCATATGGGCGCCGCCATCTTAGTAAGTGGTGGGGGTAACACATCCGGCTTTCCTATTGGCTCTCTCCCAAGCGACCCGTCTACCCTGTAGCCTTCTCTACTACTATCCTTGCATTGCAATATCGCATATGACATTATGAGCTTTTCCACCCCCATCTGATGTTTATTCTCTGTAATGTCTTTGGAACGGTCACAATACACAAGTCACGCCCAGAGACATAAAATAATTGAGAGTTTTGTTGGATCGAGTAGCTGTTCCGCGCATGCGCTAACGTTTTCTATGATCCTGCCGTTCCCTAGTTGAGAGTATGATCACTCGCCTCACTAGCTATAGTTAGGGATAGTCATCAGCTGTGATAAAGGCTTCTACAGACACTTTACAAAACACTTCTTTATCTGCACTTCTACGGTAAATATGTTTATATTATATTCACAACTAATTTAATGTATTTACTGCTTTATAACTTTGTTTGAAATAGTCTTCTCACCCTGCTGACACTATGGTTCCTTTTAGGATTATTAGAAGTATGCATGTGATATTTTGAAAGTATTTTGAGTACAGCATAGGTTTATACTTTGGGTAAGTGTAGACGCCTAAAAAATTATGAAACAAGAGTATTGAAGCCCAAACTTTTATGAAACAAAGTTTATTGACGTAAAAAATTTTATGAAACAACGTTTATTGACGTCCAACATGTTATGAAACAACGTTTATTGACATCCAAAATGTTATAAAACAAAGTTTATTGAAGACCAAAATGTTATGAAACAAAGTTTATTGACATCCAAAATGTTATTAGGTCAAAAAACTTATGGAACAAGGTGAACAACAGAAGTTAATGGATTTAAATATAAAGATTACCTTCTAAAAACATCTGTAGTTATGACTCACCGGCTGAATATTATACAGAGCTTTAGAGACTGGCGAGTTTAAGGCCGTAACTATTACGTCCGACCAACTCGAAAATATACAACATATACTATTCTTATAAATTATGTGCTCTAAGTGAGCATCTGTGTAGTAACGCAGATTCTACCAGCGTGTATCTATACCGTCAACATTTAGTAAACAGCCCTCGACTATATAGGGAGAATAGTACCGAATTGGCTTAGCTTTTGTACAAAAGGCCTGCGCAGCTTCTATTGATCCTTCCATATCATTACAGTTATGAAATAACTTTGTCATATAATTCAAGAACAAATATCGTAATATTTACTACATCAAGACGGTTCTAAAAAACGTAAACGATATACAAACTCAAAGATTAAAAAAATAATATTAACCACCCCACACGTAACAAGACGAATAACGTCCAGTTATTATACAGCCGTGCTCAGATGCGGTTTACAAAATTGGAATTTATTCCTGGAAAGTCGAAGCCGTCGTAGGCACTGTACAATGGGGAAGAGATAAATGAAGGATGTTTACTCCCTTAAGGAGATTTATTGCCTCCCTTATCCCCTTGGTTACCTTTCACCCCTAAGCCTGATCATGATTTTGGTTAACACTTAATGCTCTATTCATAATGAACGTATCACGGTTCAAAGCACTGTATAAGAAGCCTAGTTTGGGGCTTATCACAGTTCTTCATATTTAGAGGAAAGCTTTCTCAGATTTGTTTCATATCGTCTGTTCTTTATCCAAATGTAACTTTGTCCTAATATTATAATGGTACATTCATGGTAATAAGTTTGCAGACATATAGGCAAAGTAGGCTAGAAGTCTGAACTATATACAATGTGACTCTATTGGACGCAAATGCCTTGACTAAACTGGGGCAGAATACAATTCCAAAGATAGAACATCTCTAGAGCATCAATGAGGATCGAAGAGGTGTCACAAACCAGAATCAAACTATGAACCGGCATTCACAGAGGAATGGTCATGAGACAGAGAGGAATAGGTAACCTACCGGAACTGCCAAAGCTGCCCAGACACAGAACTAACGCCAACACACATTTTCAACCTATTTAGAATTTTATATTCGGAAGTGATCTGTGGCGACAACATAAGACAGATTTCAAAAGTCGTGCCCACGGCATAATGTGAAGAAAGTCTGACATGAACAGGGCATCATCGTCAAAAAAGAACGTATCTATCTGTTAAAGAGTCAATAGGGAAATGCCCCTACGTGCCATGATTCTCTTACCATTTTTATATACATATCAATTATTTTTCTTTATTCCCATCTTTATATGGGACATAACACTTGAAGTGTTTCCATGTACCCTCGGCAATATCCTTGACCACTGAAGTTACTTCTCTTTACAATAGCTTTACCCACAATGCCAAGTGGCAAGGCTCTAAGTTGACGCTTTGTCTTAAGAAGCATGAAATAACAAAGAATTCATTTAATACCCAAATATTTCTCCTAATAGGGAGGGCTGTTAGTATGTAGTGTATTCGAAAGATAGTCTGTACTATGGTATACTGAAGTATAGTAGATTCGTTATCTGTAGCGTGACAAGACAGGTGATGTGTAGTGTGGCAGAATCTGGTCTGCAGTGTGGCAGAATCTTGTCTATATAGTATGGCAGAATATGGTTTATAGTTTGGCAGTATCCGGTCGATAGTATGGTCCAATACCGTTTGTACTGGGCCAGTATCTGTTGTGTAGTGCAGCCCAATCTAGTGTGTAAGGTGTCAGAATCTTTTTTGTTGTGTGGCAGACTCGGGTCTGTAGTGTGGCAGAATCTGGTCTGCAATGCGGCAGACTGTGATCTGTACTGTGCCAGAATGTTTTCTGTAGTGTGGCAGACTCTGGTATGTAGTGTGACAGAATATTGTCTGTAGTACGGCAGACTCTGGTCTTTACTGTGGCAGAATCTATCCTGTAGTGTGGCAGACTATGGTCTGTACTATGGTAGACACTGGTCTGTAGTGTGGCAGACTCTGGTTTTTAGTGTGGCAGAATCTCGTCTGTAGTGTAGCAGAATCTGGTATGTAGGGCGGCAGACTCTAATCTTTACTGTGGCAGAATCTATACTGTAGTGTGGCAGACTATGGTCTGTAGTGTAGCAGAATCAGGTCTGTAGTGTGGCATAATCTGGTATGTAGTGAGGCAGACTCTTATATTTACTGTGGCAGAATCTGTCCTGTAGTGTAGTAGACTCTGTCTGTAGAGTGTGGCAGAATCTGTCCTGTAGTGTAGTAGACTCTGTCTGTAGAGTGTGGCAGACTGTGGTCGGTAGTATGGTAAATCGGTGGGGTTTGTGGTGTGACAGATGGTTTGTAGTTAATAAGACTGATGGTGTGTCGTGTAGCTGTATGAATGATAGCGGTGTAGTAGACAGCTGTTCGTTAAGTTCGTTTCCTTGTTTACCATGGGGTATCTATAATTGTTTTATTCTTTAGATGTTTTCAAATTATACTGTGAATTAAATTTTTATAACAATCTTTTGTAAGGTAGGTGAGAATATAAAAGTGGTTAGCAAAGTAGTATAGATAATGATATTATCATTTCACTGGCTCTGTTGTTAATAAGACTGATATCACCGTTGTAGAGTTGACAATAACATGATACGGAGCAACTAGTTTCAAAGAATTGACAAAAGCCGTGAATTTAGAAATGTAACATGTTTCTTTAATGTATAAAAGCTGAAAGATTTATCGTACTTGCAAATGTATTGTTAGAACAAAATTCATGGACGATGGAAGGTAAAGTTAGTTTCCATGGTTCGGCAAGGACAAGTAGCCGTACATAACTAATTAGGCCTAACTATATAGGCTCTGACGTCACTTCCATTACACAATTACATTCCGATTACATCAGATATCAATGATGGCGTAAATACCATGGTATTTGTAACCAACCTATTAAAATTCGTTTAACATTATTTTAATTATACTCCTGTATATGATACACATTTTGAGTTCGTTATTTACACATTAAAAACTTTAAAATACAACATTAAATACAATTTTTTGAATAACTGACAAGCTCGTATACTCCCTCATTATTGGTGGCGAATATCGATTGTAAAATTATTGTACCTAAAATTTAAAAAAATTAATAATATATACGTTCAGACACTCAATAAAACGTTACTGAAGCCCACACACACACACACACATACACGCACACACGCACACACGCACACACACTCACGTACACACACACACACACACACACACACACTCACACTCACGTACACACACACACAAGTACACATACGCGTATCGCAGTAGTAGTTTTTAATTCCTTATCGGCCATACAGTTTTACACAAATGTCGACTAAAGGGTAAGTCCCTCGTCTGGGATATAAGGAGGAAACTTCCCCTAAACTGTAGAAAAGAAGAGGCAGAGTAAAAATATGATTAATGAAAGGACATAATTCTAGACCTAGAGTTAATGTAGGCCTTTACTATCCAGGCCCTGTGAGATATAGGCCTCACCTCTAGCCTGGGTCGTAAAGACATCAACTTTGGTGCCCTCCAGTATTATGTAGATGGTATCATTACGATATATCAATTTAAGTAATTCTAGGTTTGTTTTCACGTTTCAACCACCTTTCGGTAAAAATAAAATAACAAAAATGTGTGCTTTTTTAATGGAAAGCTTGCTTTCTACTTTATTTCGAATCCAACAAATCTATGTTCAGGAAATAATGAGGTTGCGTTTAATAAGCCAGTCATTGGTTTAAAACGCGGAATGATGAGTAATTGCATTCTTTTGATTCGTCATTACAATTTATCTCTTATTTCTTGCAAGGGTATCCAAAGAAGTGTTTTTATGTCGATAATTTAACAGAAGCTCGTTGAATATGAAATTTTAGTAAATATTTTCTCTTAGTCTGTATTGTCTTATTCATAACAACACAAGATATCTACGGTGTGGCTTTTCGTCGAATCTTTCAATGAAATTCCCTTCGTATTTAAAAACAAAAATTTGCGCCAAATAATTAACCCCAATGTCCTGAAATTAAAACTTCTGTATATTTGCTTTAAATGTAATCCTGACATAATAAAAAAATAAATTTCATAGGAAAGACGAAAGAATTTTAAACAGACTAGTAAGACGTAGGCCAGAACTAATTTGTTAATTGACTTGTTGATAAGATCTGTTAGTTTATTATTATTTAGCTTTGCTATCTGTTTCATCAAACTCGCAATTCATAGTCGGCAAATCTCAAAAAAAATATCAATTAGGCCTATAATTTAAGAAATTTGTATCTTCATTGGTTTAAAGTTTAATTTCCAAACGTTGGCACTTCTGTAAAGGAAGTAATTTGACGCAATGCGGGTAATATTCTCACCTTATGGGGTGTCCTTAAAAAAAATTAAAGACGATAAAAAAGGAAGTTTCCCTTCTTGGACGGTTCGGATGAGCAGGAGATATTAAAACCAGGTTAAAGTGTCGAGGTAAATGTTGCCTTTGATAAAGATCTTTCATTTACACGATTTAATTTTTTAAAAAAATCTTCTTGGTTTTATTTAAATTATTTTTAGTATTTTTGCTTTAAAGAAAGCATCACTGTAAGAGAGGAACTATGCCTCCAATGTATTGCATTTAATACAGACGATATTTTTAGTTTAAATTGAACGTTGTATCAATTTAAGACGATAAGGTGACACAACTTTGATTGCTTAGTGCGTACTTTATATCATTTTAGCGAAATATGCTAAAATAAGGTTGCCATGAAATGTCTTTGTTTAGCTCTTTCCTGACATTTTCCCAGGGAATCCATTGGGAATCAGGTGCTGTATGTATTGTCTGACTCCTTTTGCTTTTGTTCCTTTTGCTTTTTGTTTAGGCGTTTGCTAAACTGATCATTGCTTACGGTAGTTTTGTCGTAAAATTATTTATTTGCCTGATTCGTCATGTATATGTAAACTTATAGCATCTGTAATCATAATATCATGTGTAACATCATGAAAAGGAGGGTCCATGCGTTAACTGAACCCTTGCACAAGATTGTCCTCTCCCCAGTCTCGAGTTCTTCTGTCAAACTTGTGTTATTCTTTAATAAGAACGTAACACATTTCTCACTTCAAAGACAAATTTGTGTTTCGTCTTTGAATGCAAAATGACAGTATCAACTTTAAAACAGTAACTTTGATAAACAAAGCTTTTCTTTGTTTGCTTCCACTGCAGCCCTGACATGTTACAAAACTAGGCCTTTTAGGGAAGGCCGGGAGGAGTGTATATAGGTCAGCAAGGCGATAAGGCAAGACACTGGACATAGCTGTAATCATTTATTTAATGCTCTTGAAAGAAGAGGGAAGGCGAAACTCGAAACCATCCCTCTCACTCTTACGTAGTTTTTGTTCAAATTCTCGGAAGGGAGGTGTAAGAATTTGTCGAATTTCTAACTTCTTGTTCTAAATCCAAACCCTTAAAATAGCTCAATGTTATACATGAAGGTAATTAAATTTGCATAAGAATGATTTAGTTGTAACTTTTAGTTTCCCTACCTCTCTTAATCCCTTTCTTCTCTCTGTCTGTCTGTCTGCTGTCTCTCTCTCTCACTCACGCCCTCCACCTCTTGTTTGTTTGGTATTAAAAACAAGCCTATGATATTTTTCCTTTATTGAACCATTTAGATTTTTTTTTTACTGGTTTCGCCCTTCCAGTCATCTTTCTCGTCATGTTAGTGTTACTCAAAATTCAAAAATCTATTGCTTTATATATAAGTACAGGTACACAATTAAGGCACAAAAAT
>JBAIZL010000002.1:23841066-23846066 GCA_036971475.1 Prosapia bicincta
ATCATAGGCAAGCAGGTAGTTCAATGAATTTCCACTGTACTTGAACTGGATCCAGGTGATTCCTTAATACGTACAGCTCTTCTTTTAGTTGTTAAATGACCTCCATAATATCATCGATTTGACAGCTCATAATAATGCTTGTGCTTCTCCGTTCCGTAACTTATCCGTTACTCGCATTGATCTATGCTTTGTTAAATATTCTCAACGTAATGTTTGGTTTTATGCTTGTATAGGCTGTGATGCGAGAGTTAAAGCTCTCTCTGAGCTAGAGGGGAGGTAAGAGATTGGGAGAATGCTCACTGAGAAGGTGGGGGTTGGTTACTGTTGTATTACTCATGTGCCGAATATTGGCTCGTTGCTATAGGCAGTGAGGCGAGTGATGAAACTTTCTCTGAGCTAGAGGGGAGCTTACAGTTTGAGGGAAAGCTCCCTGAGAAAGTAGGGGTTGGTTACTGTTGTACTAGCCATGTGCCGAAAATTGGTTCTTTGCTATAGGAGTGATGCGAGGGATGAAACACTCTCTCTCTCTCTCTCTCTCTCTCTCTCTCTCTCTCTCTCTCTCTCTCTATGAGCTAGAGGGGAGGTTACAGTTTGAGAGAAAGCTCACTAGGCCCGGGAGGGGGGTTACTGTTGTACTACCCATGTGCCGAATACTGGTTCTTTGCTATAGGCAGTGATGCGAAGGATGAATCTCTCTCTCTCTCTCTCTCTGAGCAAGAGGGGGGGTTACAGTTTGAGAAAATGCTCATTAAATCGGCGAGGGTTGATTACTATTGTACTACCCATGTGCTGAATATTGGCTCGTTGCTTTAGGCAGTGAGGCGAGTGATAGAACTCTCTTTCTCTCTCTCTCTCTCTCTCTCTCTCTGAGCATAGAAGGGCAGATAGCAGTTTAAGAGAAAGCCTACTCAGCTGAAGTGGGTGGCCAATAGTTGTACTATCCACCTGGCGAATATCGGCTCTTTGCTATAGGTAGTGGTGTGAGTGATAGAACTCTCTCTGCGCATAGGAGGGGAGGTACTAGTTTGAGAGAAAGCCTACTCAGCTGGAGTGCGTGGCCAATTGTTATACTATCAACTTGGCGAATACTCTGAGCATAGGAGGGGAGATAGCAGTTTGAGAGAAAGCCTACACAGCTGAAGTGGGTGGCCAATAGTTGTACTATCCACCTGGCGAATATCGGCTCTTTGCTATTGGTAGTGGTGTGAGTGATGAAACTCTCTCTGCGCATAGGAGGGGAGGTAGTAGTTTGAGAGAAAGCCTACTCAGCTGGAGTGCGTGGCCAATTGTTATACTATCAACTTGGCGAATAATCTGAGCATAGGAGAGGAGGTAGTAGTTTGAGAGAAAGCCTACTCAGCTGGAGTGCGTGGCCAATTGTTATACTATCAACTTGGAGAATACTCTGAGCATAGGAGGGGAGATAGCAGTTTGAGAGAAAGCCTACTCAGCTGAAGTGGGTGGCCAATAGTTGTACTATCCACCTGGCGCATATCGGCTCTTTGCTATAGGTAGTGGTGTGAGTGATGAAACTCTCTCTGCGCATAGGAGAGGAGGTAGTAGTTCGAGAGAAAGCCTACTCAGCTGGAGTGCGTGGCCAATTATAATACTATCAACTCGGAGAATACTCTGAGCATAGGAGGGGAGATAGCAGTTTGAGAGAAAGCCTACTCAGCTGAAGTGGGTGGCCAATAGTTGTACTATCCACCTGGCGCATATCGGCTCTTTGCTATAGGTAGTGGTGTGAGTGATGAAACTCTCTCTGCGCATAGGAGAGGAGGTAGTAGTTCGAGAGAAAGCCTACTCAGCTGGAGTAGGTTTCCAATTGTTATACTATCCACCTGGCGAATATCGACTCTTTGCTATTAGTAGTGATGTGAGTGATGAAACTCTCTCTGCGGATAGGAGGGCAGGTTGCAGTTCGAGAGTAAGCCTACTCAGTCACATTGGGTTGGCTACTGTTCAACATTAGTTCTTTGTTATAAAATCTAATAGCTTTCTTGCTCTGGCGGTCAGACACTTTTCTACCGACAAACTTACTTGCTGACCTGTTATGTAACAATGCACTACTGAAATGTATTTGGAAAGACCACAACTCAAACGACACGCACCGTGACATGAAACTAATAATTTTTTTGGACCGTGCAGTGTTTTCGCGCATATTACCCCTGTCAATCCCAAGGGAGTTGCATTGCTTGCATCACAAGCTATAGTTAATCCCCTTCCGTCTAAAATAATCAAGTTTCTTCATATATATATATATATATATATATATATATATATATTTTATATGAGAACCAACCCAACCTTGTACAATATTTTTCCCCGCTATAGAAACGAATATCTTGCTACACAGGGCATTTAATCTCGCAACACATCATTAACATTAATAAAGAAAGTTTATTCATTATTTCATCTCTAATATAATTTTCAAAGCTATCATCGAGATTCATGTTCATAAAAAGTCCATTACAATCTGACCACAGGTATCCCAGTGCAATAACGAAGATTTACGCCAGTTTTAATAAAATATTTATGGCGAGTGCGAAGTAATATAGCGCTGAAATTAATAAAAACTCTGGGGAAATTATACTTTTGTGCAACAATCAAGTGGCAACACTGCAGTTATTTTTACCAGCTGTTGTGTATACCCGTAGCCTTACAGCCAGAACTATGACATATGAATCAAGCATATTTATTTGCACATACTTTAGGGCATGGGCGTCCAAACTGGGAGGGGGCAAGACACCTTTGGGGAGCGTGAAGGAAAGACGGGGGGTGCGAGATTAATTAGAAAATTTAAAGCTAAGTTTAATATACTTGTTATTATAGGAACAAACTTGATGTTGCTAATGACTTGGATTGTGGCCTTACTAAAATACAACCACAAATAGGCTGGTGTAGAAAATGCTAGATCAAGCATCTCACTAACAGATTTTTCTCGTATCAATTAAACTTTATTTTGCAAATTAAATCTTGATATGTTATATCATCTTACTTGTTAAAGTATGTCTAAATAAATTGTTTTCAATATATACATACATATAAACAAATAAATAAATAAATAAATATATATATATATATATATTAATATTCGATTCTTTTTCCCCAAAAGTTTGGGAACCCCTGCTTTAGGGCCTACAAATTCTGGGAGTCTTTAGGTTCTCTCTTAATTTTTACTTTTTCTGTTTTCATTGTTTTAAACCAAAAAAAGAAACTTACAAAATCCTGCAACTTCTCTGCTTCGAAACAAAACACTTAATTTTCTAAGTCTACCTTAAATACGTGTATAGCCTAACATTATATCTCAAATAGAGACTTTTTAAATTATCTTCATTCACGTAATATCATAACAAAATATAAATGTGTATGTTCAAACCACTAATTGAAACAGCAAAAATGTAAAATCAAAAACTTTCTACGCCTATTGTTTACATATCAATTTACCTGGTAAGTTTTGAAGTTAGTACACTAAACGTCTCTAAACCACACCTACTTTAGTTATAAACCACCCCCAAATGTAGAATTAAATGGGGAACAACATCTCTGGTTAAGGGTTTAGGAGGGTAACGTCACATTGGCAGGTTGGGTATTTGAACTAAACATACTCTCTATAAGGGTTATAATGGGGTTTTCTCCCCTCATAAAAAAAATATGTAGGAAGGGTAAGAAAATGGCATAACGAACCCCTGGTAGTAGAAAAAGGGTGAACATATAGCAATGGGTGGGAGCAAAGCTGTTTACGTGACGTAGACCTATTCTCCTTCGTCGTCATAAAAGGTGTCTCTCTCATAAGAAAATCATAAACAAAAGAGAAGATAGAATTAGACAGCCTGTCCCTGACAATTTTATTGCTTTCGGAAATGAATCTTACAGATACCATTTAAACCTACTGTAGAACTGAATCACCACTGTCGTCTAACCGGTTGCCTATTGTAACGAGAGGGCACTAGCGCTGCTTGGCTGGGTCGTAAGATTAACCTCGTAGAAGAGGCCTTCTTAATTTTATTCCAAAAGGCCACCCGGACACTTCATCTGACAGCAATTAGCATAAACTTGAGTGAAGATGGCAGCGGCTCTAATTTGAGAATCTCTGAAGAAGCACTTCATGTCCCCTCTCGTCACAAGATCTTCACTCCCCACTTAAAAACCTTGAATTTTTAAACACCTACAACTTCTCCAAATAGACAAATAGAAAATATTTTACTAGATTGCCTTCTCTTATTCACGGGTTTTTCAATAGACTTTTGGCATTGTAAAATCTCTACCAAACCGATGACTGTAGTGATTCTCTTTGATCATTCTATCGCGCCGTATATTTTTAGAATATAATTTTAAGAACTATTTTTTGTGCCTGAATTCTCGCATACAATTAATAATAAATTTGTTACTTTTAAGGATTTCGTCAAGTGCATGAAATATGATTTGTCATTCATTTACACGTTTTTTGCGCCAACTAACTACCTTTGAGAAAATAATATTTCTATTATATTTCTCTGCATTTCCTGTAAAATATTCCTTTTTCACCACCCACGCTGCAGTTATTCGTTAAGACAATATTTTTCTAGTTTTTCCAGTTCCTTCTATAACATTAAACTCTCCTTATACATATCTTGTTCATATTTTTAATCGTTAATAAAATACTTTTTACTCGTTCACTCAAGTTTAATTCGGCTATATTGTTTTAACCTTGTAGTGGATGAAACTTGATGTTAATACTCTTTCAAATATTAGTTCATTAATTAAATTTAATAAACTAATTTTGGTTTTATATGGGAAAAAACTTTCTATATGGATAAGGGGCAAAAGGGGGATGGTATGCAATATAGTTATTTCGTATCACTCAACTTAAAACAAGTGATAGCATATGATTTTGTAAAACAGCTGATTCTATGTTAAGGGTTAAGTGGTAGAACATCTGTTTTAATGGATAGGTTATGTTCCTTTAATTAAATTAATTGTAATTAATTAATAAAAATTACCTAAATACAGTTTAATTT
>JBAIZL010000002.1:23851066-23876066 GCA_036971475.1 Prosapia bicincta
TTCTGCAGATATTGAGGTAAAACTTTGGCACTACATACAACCCGCTTGAAAGTAATCGGGACTACCCGCTATCGGATAGTCTCTGCCTATCTCGATGGGTATCTGGGCTGACGCAGGTTTCTCCTCTCCTATCTTGGCGTCAATTCTATCGCCAGCGTTCCCCTAGTACACAGTGGGTAATGAGACGGCGCATATGCACCGCAGCTTACTTTCTATCTGCTCCATTTTATCAGGTAAGTTTTCGATAATATAATTACTAATTTCATATTATTTATATGTTTAACTTTAAATATGATTGAATAACCGATTGACATCAATGTGTAACATTAATATTAATTAGGTTGATAATTTGTTAGTATTATCAATG
Organism: Prosapia bicincta; assembly: GCA_036971475.1. Lineage (NCBI taxonomy): Eukaryota > Metazoa > Arthropoda > Insecta > Hemiptera > Cercopidae > Prosapia > Prosapia bicincta. Next base: position 23,851,434 of record JBAIZL010000002.1, read on the forward strand.
ATGATTTATAGTTTTAAATAATAATCTTTAATAGTTACTACTCATTTTATTTATTATCATATTTATTTATATGTATATTTATTTTTAGTAATTCAATTATCAGCCATGGAGAGTGAAGATTTGAGGATGGATGTAGAATTGTTTATAGAGGAAATCAAACAACATAGGACATTATGAGATGTGCGAAGCGAAGAGTATAAAGACAGGGTAAAAAAGCTATCTGCTTGGATGGAATTCTACAAAACCATGATTTTAGATTTCCAAACAAAATTATCAAACAAAAATCATCAAAAGATCGAGTAGACTTTCGAAAATAATTAAAGAATTTTTGTTCATCTTCCCTTAAATCAATTAAAACAGCCTTGAACGCACCTTTTAATATCTCTCATTATTAAATGGGTGAATCCAATATCTTCTTCTTTTACTTTCCCTTTCACCAATGTATTTGTACACTAAGAACGAAAACACTACTTTCTATTTGTAAACTTGCAGTTATTTATGATCCATATCTTAAGAGAAACAACATAGAGTGAAGCCAGTCCCCAACATGGAAAATAACTATCAAAAAGATAGGCTTGAAATGACGTGGGCTTAAACTCTATCTCCTGTGCGCTGAAACTCCGATAGGTATCAAAAAGATTGGATACAAAACTATCTCGGCGTCCCGATTACTTTCAAGCTCACGTGCGCCTAGCCTTAAAGATGGTTGTTATTTATTTTTCGCGTCAGCAGCATAATTTCATATTATTTATATATTTAATTTTAAATATTATTGAATAACCGACTGACACCAATGTGTAACATTAATATTAATTAGGTTGATAATTTGTTATTAATATCAATGCGCGAAGGAAAAAGCTTTTTAACGGTTAGCTGTGTACCACTCTAAAAACCCTATATGGCAAGAGAAGGGATCACTCGCCATTCAAGCTAACGGCGCCCGCAGTCACATGTTAAGCATTGCCTATTCCCAATTACTTTATTTATTAACAGAAATAAACGTATCCACTTGCATACCATTCACATTATTATACAATCTGTATTAAATATTCACCTTGATCGAGATACTTTAGTGCGATCATGTCGTGATTGAGCTGCGCTGTTCCCCAAATCGTAGATACAGGCTATTTGGGAATTCCAGAACCCAGCCTGTCCCTTGAACACCAGGGATCTCTAGTCATATATCCAATCAAGCATTCCCAAGTTAACGCGTGAACATAAGGGCATTTATAATCGCATAATAATGAAAAAGGACGAGCTTGGGAGGGAATTCTTCTTGGATGCGCCAGGAGAAACTGGGAAAACAGTTTCTAATCAGATTGATTTTGGCAACGGTTCGATCAATAAATGACATGTCTAAATGCCTTAGCCTCTGAAGTATTGCAAAATTAAACTTGTATGAATCGTATGATTCGTTTGGGTCCTCATATCTCATCCATGCTACAACAATATTCCCCAGCAAAGCTTGGAATGTACATCTAGTTATTTATAAAGAAATATAAAATTTACTTATTCGAGTAAACAAATATTATGTAATTTATATTTTATTTCACCTTTAGATATAAAATCATTTAATAAAGTTTAGTTATGTTTAAGTTATTAGTTTTCCATAGCTCCTTACTGTGTAAAACTTACAGATTTCAAGTTTTTGGTTATTGGTGATTAGATTACAAAATTCACTGTATTAGATTAGATTACTGAGTTAGAAAAAAGAAATTTAATAGATAATTTTATGAAAACAGCTAAACAAATTCCTGTGTTTTAAGTGCCAAAATAGTGTAAAATATAGTTTCCAGATTTTCAGGATTTCAAAATTTCCCCTCTGACCCTCAGAATTATCCTCCGCTTATGAACCTTGTTACTCCCTTCCCCCGGTTTAAGTACAACTATAAATATGATAAATCTTGATAATAGAATTAAATAAACTCCCTTCCCCCGATATAAGTACAACAATAAATATGATAAATCCTGATAACAATATTAAATAAACTCCTTTCCCCCGATATAAGTACAACAATAAATATGACAAATCTTGATAACAGTATTAAATAAACTCCGTTCTCCCGATGTAAGAACAACAATAAATATGATAAATCTTGATAACAATATTAAATAAACTCCCTTCCCCCGATATAAGTGCAACAATAAATATGATAAATCTTGATAACAGTATTAAATAAACTCCGTTCTCCCGATGTAAGAACAACAATAAATATGATAAATCTTGATAACAATATTAAATAAACTCCTTTCCCCCGATATAAGTACAACAATAAATATGATAAATCTTGATAACAGTATTAAATAAGAACAATTCGATATCGATAAAATATGTGAGAGCTAAGAGTGCTAATTAGGCTAGGATAGGCCTTACGTGAATATGTAGTAATTAAAAAATCGCTAACAAATTCACTCACTGCTTGCTGTAGCTAATGAAATTCCTTTCCCAGCTCTATTGCTCACTGCTATTTTTTTTCGTTATATTGCTCTGTCTTAGTTATTATTTTGTTATTTCTTTTATAAATTATTTTCTTGAAACAATTTTTAGCAAGATATTCAAAACCATATTTGGATTAGCCCAATTATTCATGTGGGCATAACAAAATTCGCAATTAGAAAAATCATTATTTGTGCAATAAACGTGGCCAACGTCTATACATACACAGCAGACTCAATCAGCAAACACGGCGCTGTATAGGCGATTTTCCGACAGTAACCGTCAAACCATTATCAAAGTAGGCAACAGTAAAATAGCATTCATATATAAAACTATATATGAATTAAAAACCTGTCCGTTAATATTATAATTTTATTTTATTTATTTATTGACCTTGAGCTCATGTTTATAGTAGCTTTAAGATCTTCAGAATGTGAATAAAGGCAGCGGGAAACCAAAATTAAAATGCATACATTGTGGCGGCGGGGTTTTATTGCTTATTTCAACACAGTTTGTCTGTGACACTGATTTAGTACGGTTTCCCGGTGAAATGGGCTGAACATAATCTAAAAGTCGAAATCAAAGGTCAGACGTAAGCCACTTACAATATAGGTAGTATTGTTTTCTCCCGCCATTTTCTGTAACCCTTCAGAAGGTTACATTAACTTTGCTAACGTGACGAGTATAAGGCTAGTGAATAAATGAAGTCAGCACTGTTCTATTTTTGTTTGTATTCCTTACAATTAATGAACGGATTAATATGCGCTAAAAATGACTAAGCATTATGATCTACAAGGTACATATCCGGATTCTAGTTTTTGGAGTTGCTTGGGCATGTGAGTAGTGGAAGGCCTATTTAAGGGAAGCAAAATTACACTTTTTACTATAATTAGAAAGGTTATTACTTTTTATTATTAGAAATTATGTATTCCATCATATAAGATGAGACTTGTACAATATAATATTTAATTTGTTATTACAATTTATTGAATTTTAATATATAAACATTGTAACTGAATATAATACAATCAGCCCAGTATAGGTAGTTCACATATTTTCCGCGCGCGATGTTTACTCGATCTAGTAGTACAATCCTGATGTGCTTCCCCTCCCGCTTTATCAGATCCCACTCGCGTTTATCTTCCCTTTTGTTTCCCTTTACCCTATGTTAATGTGTTTTAGAATTTCTAAAGCATCAGAAACTGTATGTTATTTTCCCCAAATTTATAACTCCTTTTATTACTTTACCAAAATTTATTTTTTTAAAAAATTCGTTTCGAGTGTTGGGATACTTGAGAAAATCCGATTCACCTGATATAAAGAATTTCCTCTTCATAGAGAAATCCCCTACTTATAGTATTTGCACATTTTTTTTTTAATTAGTAATTTTTATATTAATTTCTTTTCTACACAAAATCGATATTAGTACGAAATCATTATACAAGAGCTCCCTTCCCAACCTTTTAAAATCAGGTTTTTATACATTAAAGAACACAATGGTATACCTAGTACATTTATACTATATCTACAAAATATCCGGATAGGATGGTTTGTACGTTCTAAAAAACCATACGAGGTGAACAGTTGAAATCTCTAAACGTGGCGTCTTGTTCCGTGCGACGATACCGTACAGAAACTTCTTAACCAGATGGCCAATTCGCAGACTTATTTGTTTTTCTTAGTAACCAAATCCAGCCCAAACTAATCCTGTGTAGCGATATTCCAATGTAGTAATACTGGGCTCTGATGCTTTATAAATAAAGGTGATTTCATAAAGTTTTGTGTGTATTGTGAAGAAGTTATTTTTGTCTTATTTCCATAAAATAACCTAAGTTAATCGGACGACGCCATCATTTTTATTTTCATTTGTTGCTGAAGACTTTCTGAATCGCCAGGTGAATCGTTGTTTGCCATAATCGATTGCATGCAAAAAGCAAATTAATACTGATAGTTTAAACTGATATATATATATATATATATATATATATATATATATATATATATATATATATATATATATATATATATATATATATATATATATATATATGTGTGTAGAATATCATTCCTGCTTACCATGGAAATTAATAAGTGCTTCTTAATTATATCTTAATTGAATTTTTGAGCTGTTACTAGAACCTAACCTACATTGTTAAAGGTTTCATAAATTATTCTTTATACATATACATGTGTATGTAACTAACGCATTAATTTAACCAAGGTAATTACAAACTGCAACCCCAATATTATCGCAATCACACGGTCATTGATGTCTGATGCAATCGTAATTGGCTAATTGAAGTGACGTCGCCGCACCATATAATTACACCTAATGAGTTATGACGAGCGGCTGGCTAATCTGTAGTGACGTCACAACGGAAACTAGTTGACACAAATACATTTCTATCAGTCAAGAAATCCATTCTGGAAATATTTGTTTTTAATTATGAAATATCACACTTTTCAATTCCTACTATTACTTCAAACTCTATATATATATATATATATATATATATATATATATATATATATATATATATATATATATATATATTATTATATGTATATATATAATTTTTTTTTTTGAAATATTTTCAATTTATTAACTATATTACAAGAAAACATATCCCCATATTATATATATATATATATATATATATATATATATATATATATATATATATATATCGAAAACAACTAAGGTTATTCAAATACAAGAATTATATTAAGAATTATAAACTTGGCAATTTGTATAAATTTAGCAACAATTCTATTTCTAATTTAACATATGTTTATTGTACTATTCATTCCTGATGGTGTTGGTACTGTTTATAAACAAAAATCTTTGAATAAAATTAATAAATAATTCCTGTGTTTGAATGATCTTAGTTGTTTTTGATTATTATACAAGGAAACATATTATATATATGTCCACTCAAGTTCAAATACATTGTTTAAAACTTGTAGTGAATGACACTTGATGTTACAGTCTTTTACAGTCTTTTTAAAAATACTATTCATTACTTAAATTTAATAAAATAATGTGTGTCTTATATGGGGGGAAACGTTTCAAAAAAGGAGCCAAGTATACAATTTATTTATTCGTTCCACTTGTCTTGAAATAATTGTTAACATATGATTTCTTAAAACAGCTGACGCTAAGTTGAAGGTTATGTGACAGATCAGCTGCTTTAATGCATACGTTAGGTTACTTTAATTATAATGATTTTAATTATTAATAAAAAGTAAGTAAAATAACATTTATATTTGTGGAATAAATTAGTAATTGACTTCAAAAAATAACTGTTTACATTGCTTGTTGTGTGTATAATATTACTGTTGTAAAACAACGATCCAAGATAGCATACGGCAATATCATAGAGGGAAGAGTGACTCACGTGACTCTGAATACATTAGCGTAACTACTGTACGAGTTAATCTAGATTGGTTTCAACCAAGATGTCATCTTCACAATGTATTCATAGTCATGTGTGTTGGGGGTCGTTAGAAAGCTTACATACTCTTCAGGCTAATCAACAGCTAGGGATCTGTTATGCTGGAGCACAGCTCCCTGTATACTGTCTGTACTAGAACATGTATCGATTGTGAATGTGTGGGGAACAGATCATTTGGTGTTAGGATGGAAATCCGAAGGGACAAGTGCAGGGCTTTGTAGTCATGTGTATTGGGGGTCGTTAGGAAGCTTACATACTCTTAGGACTAATCAAGAGTCAGGGATCTGTTATGGTGGAGCACAGCTCTCTATATACTGTCTGTACTAGAACATGTATCGATTCTGAATGTGTGGGGAACGGATCATTTGGTGTTAGGATGGAAATCAGGAGGGCTGACTCGAATATCTTAATAATAAGAATTTACAGTTAGCGCGGACCCTGTAACCGTGCACTTGGCCTTGAGAGATCGCAGTAGGTAAGATTGGAGACAGAGGATTAGTATACATTCTTTTCTATAAATACGATAAGGACTATCAAAATACTGGCTTGCATGAGACGTTCGAAATTAGATAAAATCTATAATATATTAACTTCGGCATGAAATAACAAACAATCTTGAAATATGAGAAGACATGTCGGGTGCAGAAGCTGTTGATGTATAAAACATTCTCAATATGTAAAATGTTTTCAGAAGTAGTAGTACATGAGAAATATCGTGCGATCTCTCCAGGCCAAGTGCACGGTAACGTAGTCCGCACTATACATAGTAACTTAATGCTACAACTTAGCATAGATTATGGAGGAAGATGAGAGAAGGAAAGGAAAGAACGTAGATTACAGACGTTATGGAGGATCCGGGAGTACTGGTTGCTTGGAAGTGTGGATAGACTGAACTTCCAGCCTTGCCAAGGATGAATTCTATAAGGGTTGAGGCTTTCTGTAAGTATCAAGTGAGGATTTTCAGAAACTAGACCACACATGTAACCACATGACATAATCATCCCTTATATCAGGATACCAGGACAGATTATTAAATGATCAATTTATCTTAGGAGGAGATTCATTCTTATTTCTGAGGCTATTCCAGGATATAGTCATCTAACCTCCCGTCAGGACATGGTCATCTGTATATGGCCTGACACCACATAGTAATATGTACGCTTATGTTTAAGAGCATAGTCTGTCCGTTTTTAAACAGGTAATGTATCGGGTAAAACTATGTAGGCCTCTAATATACAACCTAACCATCTTTATTGAGATCTCGATAATGTACAGCATGCCCTGCGACACGACCGCGGCAACCGAACAAGAAAAAGGCACCCCTGCTGCCCCACTTGGAACAATACGCAGGCCACGCCTAAGTTAAAAGAATGATTTTGTTTAGCGGGTTCAATACAAGCGTAATTAAAGAAGGTGACTTTTCCAACGGAGCAGAAGTTTTGTGCGGAATCCGAAATGAGGAAAATCTCATGAATACACAATGAGGCCGGCTGTACGGGATCGCGGGGCGCGTTTATTTTTGTGATTTATAAATGTCGGCAGCTTAAAGCGTTAGCTGCGACTTAACAGACACGTACAAGATTAGAATAAACACGGATAGTGGCGTGGCTAACGATTAACGAGTGTAAGCGATGTTTGAATCGCGATTTAAGTGACTTGTTTAAATGTGAAAGGGCTTTATAGGGTCACTTGGAAATAAGCTAGTTGAGACAGTCTCTTTGTAAAGAAATATAGGCTACTCTGATGTGCAATTTAGGAGTCTAATATGAACGTTTTTCATATTCTCCCCCCCCCCTATTATCTTCACTCCAATAGAGAGCAGGTCTTCAGTTAGGTGTTCTTGTCATTCCATACGTGTACTCTACTCCCAGAACCAGAGGACTGCTTCGTAGTCTTATTGTAATTAAACCTATCCTTTTCTTTACACCAGTGTACAATCTGTTGACATTTCCCTGCGATCTTGATAGAGAGGTCTTTCTAAAGTATCGTATCCTGCCATGGTCCCATACCATGGTTTCTGTCCTTATGTTAACAGATTTTTATGTAGAGAACCCATTTATGTTTTAAGACCTTTTACGACCTTAAGTGATCAAATCAATTTAAATCCTTCATAATAGACGAAACTTCTAACAACATAAATTCTCTCTTCACTCTCAATGATCCAAGGCGGATACTCTGCCAGTTTCTTGCCCTTACTGCCCCCATCAAATCTACACCTCTATACAATTCTTTCACAATAGTTTCGTTTCTTGGTACTATACGGCAAAATCCCACGAACAATATTTTTGAAAAAAAGAAGGTAATACTTGACCAAATGAGGATCATAATTTTCGAAAATGTTACTCCAGATAAACTTCTAAACAAGAAACAATCACTTTAGTTTGGGCAAAACATAAATACTGATAAACTTGTGGTTACGCTATTGTGGAATATAACATCAGAGTGAGAGCATACAAAAAAATGTACTCGGAAGTCAAAACTTCTTACGTATTACAATATTAATATATTTAAAAATTCTCTCTGAAGAAGAAACAGTCGAGATATTTATTTCCCGTTCCCACGTAATCGTTTTAAACAAATCAAATTATACCGGGCGTTACGAAAAGTCGTCAGGAATAGGAAAAAATACGAAAACTTCCGCTGACGCCCCAAAATTGAAAACGTTCGGGAAATAGCAATTCCTACCCCTTCACCGCACCCCTAAAACATTACTAACTCAACGTTTTGGCTTTATATTTGACCATTTTGGCTGTTATGTAGTAGAAAAGCTGTTTTAACGCATAGGTTATGTTACTTTATTTGTAATAATCATATTTATTTATTAAAAATAACTGAAATAAAATGTTTCATTGTTGACCTAACTAAGAATTGACTTGAAAATTTTGGTTTATATGACTTGTTCAGTAGTAGGCTCTTTATGTTTTGCCCCAAATAAAATCGATTGTTTATTTTTCTTATCGTATCATATTCTTTAGAAAACTTTGTGAAAATAAAAAAAATTGAAGTTGATTCCTTTTCCGTAAAGAACGTTATTAAAATAAAAAGCGAGCTAAATGCATTATGGTAGGCTAAAGAAACATACAGAACACGTAAGAAATAAAATGAATTTATTCCATTTTTACTTAAGCTACTGGTATTTCACAAAAAACAATTGAACATATGTTATTACGTTACACTTTTTTTTAAATTGTTAAAATATGTTAGTGACATTTTTAAAATTATGTGTAAAGAATAATACTTTAGAAAATTTATTGAAAATATCATATTATATAAAAAAAACATTGTATCAACTTTTTCAGTTTATCATTTTATCAGTTTTAGTTAAAACGCAAATAAGAAATACCTATGGCTAAAGTAAATTTAAATTTATTTAAATGTTTTGGCTTACAGTTTGGAGTGCAGAGCTGGCAGTTTACCTGATATAAAAACAAAATTCACCGTTTAATAAAACACTATAAAAATACATTTAGCTTTTATCCAGACGAAATAATATTTATTAAAAGTTTAAAGCAAATAATCCAATTAACACAAAGGTAGATTTAATCTGCTTTAAACTAACTCTCAACCTATCAACGCAGCCGCTCTGTTCCGATGGGTAACAATGCAATTACAACTTGATTATTCGAGTTTACGAGGTTCCTGAGCAACTCGTACGAAGTCAATCGACTCCGATCACTGCGACTACGAGTCTGTCTGACCGCTTCTACCTCTGCGGGCCGGACTTTGATCGCGTTAACTAGACCGTTGCAGATGTTTCAGATACAATCGTGGCTAAAGTTTGTTCAAAATTATTACAGCCATCACGGTAAGCGTCCAACTACTTTGGGGAGGCTATTTCGTCCTGCGGCTAGTTAGATACTACGGTATTAGTAAAAACCTGCCTAGGCTGTGTTTCGGCGTACTCTCTACGCATATGTAACATCCTGTTGTCCTATACTGTCATCGTAAGGTGCAACATACTTTGGGGAGGCTATTTCATCCTGCGGCTAGTTAGATACTACGGTATTAGTAAGAACCTGCCTAAGCTGTGTTTCGGCATACTCTCTACGCATATGTAACATCCTGTTGTCCTATACTGTCATCGTAAGGTGCAACATACTTTGGGGAGGCTATTTCATCCTGCGGCTAGTTAGATACTACGGTATTAGTAAAAACCTGCCTAGGCTGTGTTTCGGCATACTCTCTACGCATATGTAACATCCTGTTGTCCTATACTGTCATCGTAAGGTGCAACATACTTTGGGGAGGCTATTTCATCCTGCGGCTAGTTAGATACTACGGTATTAGTAAAAACCTGCCTAGGTTGTGTTTCGGCATACTCTCTACGCATATGTAACATCCTGTTGTCCTATACTGTCATCGTAAGGTGCAACATACTTTGGGGAGACTATTTCATCCTGCGGCTAGTTAGATACTACGGTATTAGTAAGAACCTGCCTAAGCTGTGTTTCGGCATACTCTCTACGCGTATGTAACATCCTGTTGTCCTATACTGTCATCGTAAGGTGCAACATACTTTGGGGAGGCTATTTCATCCTGCGGCTAGTTAGATACTACGGTATTAGTAAAAACTTGCCTAGGCTGTGTTTCGGCATACTCTCTACGCGTATGTAACATCCTGTTGTCCTATACTGTCATCCTAAGGTGCAACATATTTTGGGGAGGCTATTTCGTCCTGCGGCTAGTTAGATACTACGGTATTAGTAAAAACCTGCCTAGGCTGTCTTTCTGCATACTCTCTACGCATATGTAACATCCTGTTGTCCTATACTGTCATCGTAAGGTGCAACATACTTTGGGGAGGCTATTTCGTCCTGCGGCTAGTTAGATACTACGGTATTAGTAAAAACCTGCCTAGGCTGTCTTTCGGCATACTCTCTACGCATATGTAACATCCTGTTGTCCTATACTGTCATCGTAAGGTGCGACATACTTTGGGGAGCCTATTTCATCCTGCGGCTAGTTAGATACTACGGTATTAGTAAAAACCTGCCTAGGCTGTGTTTCGGCATACTCTCTACGCATATGTAACATCCTTTTGTCCTATACTGTCATCGTAAGGTGCAACATACTTTGTTTACCACATTATCTCATACGCAGAAGTAGTTGAACACAAGTCGTTAAGATATTTGTAGATGTCACTGGTTAACAAAACTATAATAAAGACAGACTGTTGTTATCCGCTCAGTGCGACTAAAAGAAACTGGTTGTTCTGGTTCATTGCGACTCTCAACCTACTTCACACCACAGAATAATGCGGGAGGACCTTTTTTACGATTTAGTACATCTGCCCCTACAGATCCAACCTACAGATGCAATCGTCGGATGGCTAACGTCACCCAAGGGCTTGGTGTCACAATCCATGGTACCAGTATGTAAGAGTCTTCCGACTATGCTGTAAGACCTAGACTGGTCACCGGCCCGCCACTGGGACGAGACGAACTCCTACCATTGACAGCGGTTCGCCCGATTTTTCAGAAGTACTTAAATGAATCGAACCTTCCAAACGGCCGAGTCTCTATACCCTAATATACCCCGTCTGATTAGTTCCGTCCAGTTAGTGCAATCGGACTTTATCCACTTCCGGGTGGCCTTGCCTAAGGGCTGATCTCCCATACTGAGGAGTTGGTCCTAGGCGGCATCACTCTCCCCTAATAGACCTTGGAAACACTCATTCATGACAACCACATCTCAAACACTCCAGTTTACAATACCATCTTACAGTACTAAAATCCTGGCTGCACTATTGGAGAGTTAAGATGAACGTGGCCATGTTTCACCAACTCCTCCTCTCCAAACGTAGACACACCACTAAAACTACTAGGGCGAGAACATTCACTGAGGAAATCAGGTTACGTATCTGTAGTCCTACTCGACAAGGATCTGACTTGGGACTCTCACATTACCAACACATTAAAGAAACTAACAGTTAGACTAAGTTAATTGCATCCCATGCTTGACAGAACACACCCACGTTTGGTATGAGCAACCACTACTATATACGTATCTATGTTGCGCAGCATACTCTCGTACGCTTCACCCGTCTGGGGCCATACAGGCAACTTACATACACACAGACTCCAGTTATTCCAAAACAAGGTTTGGCGAATAATCACGAAGGCACCTAGATACATAAGATTAATACTTCTCCACACTAACTTGAAAGTGCCTTTCATCAAACACTCCTCCGGCACTTGGCAACAAATTTTTACAAACAGCCCTACACACATACAACATCCACACTCATTTCCTCACTGGGTAGGTGGGAGGGTCGCCACTTAGCCCCAATAGAAGTACTAATTTTAATTTGCATGCCATTTCAGTTTCGAGAAGGCAGCAGAAGAAGAGGTGCATTCCATTCCTGACATGGCCTCACTAACAAGGTAATTGTAAGGTAATACCCCACTCCTTATCTCTTAATATAAGGATATCGTAGCTCCCAGGGTCCTTACGTGATCTATCGCGGTGTCTTTCCTTGCAGAGTTCCTTTCTTACCAGGTTTTTTCATCCCGCTCTTAGCGCGACACTTACCGTACGGTTTCATTTCACTATCTCCTGATTTTCCATGCAAAGAGTTTATCAACTTACTACAGGAGCAATCTATACCGATTCGTTAATGCACGGTTAGTATGTGGTAGGATACTAACCACATACGTATGTTGGACGAGGACTGGACGGGCTCTGGGGGCTCAGAACAGGAAGCCCGATAAAAAAAAGTGAGCCAGTCAAGAGATGGAGGCGGTTTGGTTTCCCTTGAGGTTATAGACCATCTGCCACCTGACAATGACTGCAGGTATGATGATGAGGAACAGAGCTTTCTATATTGGACTGAGATTCAGAAGGGGAATTTCCAAGTGGAAGAGTTTTTATTTGGATGGAACAGATAAGGTTTAACAAATTTCATGAAACACTGCTGACTGACTTAAATACTTAAACAGAAAGAACTTGCAGCTAACAAGTCGACTTAAAACTAGATTACATGTGACACAAGATTACCACTTAACCTAACAATTTGAACAATGTATAGCATACAAATTTGCCCAAACATTAGGTACAAAGGAACTGGAAATATTTGTTGTAGGCTGAAATTTAGTTTAACCTGAAGTAAACGAATGGAGGGCCTGCTAAAATAAACAGTGTTTCTACTAAATTTAACTCAACCCTAACAGAATGTATGAAAAATTAGTTGCACCACAAAATCCAATTTCACGAATTACATTTCTTTACGCTAACCGTTATTTTATTAAATAAAACATTTTCTGGATATATTTTATATCAAATACAAACACAATAAAATTGTTAATAACCTGTATTACTATGGCATTGAATTAAAACTACCCTGGTATGGGATATAAGAAAAGATCATGGAATCTCGTTTATGGATGAAGCACACCTACTTCCTGAAGTCGTAAGGTGGCTGCTACCTGCTCCATCATTGAGTTAGAAAAAGGATGGTTCAAACATTAAACCAAGAGATTCGATGGTTCCTTGGTAATGGAGAAGGTATGTTTCACTGAAGTCGATATACGTCCTACAGGAGTTATTGATCGTTGTCACATGTTACACCATAAAGTAAGAAGGGCAAAGTTTTCTTGTTATGGAAAACATTTACTCCACTGAAGTAGATTTACTCCTTGCAGAAGTAGTGAGGGGGCGTCTACTCCTACATCTTACACCATCGATTAAGGGAAAAAATAGAAAAAGATAAGTAAAGGTTGGACTTACGGAAGGGCACAGTAGTTCTTCGGTTGTCAGAGAGGGATTGCAAGAGTGAAGTAAATCTTCTCTATAGAAGTTGTAAAGAGGTAAATACAAATACATCAAGTAAGAAGGTTAAAGAATGGTGGATAAAGTCATGGAAGAGACACGACAGTTCTACTGATGTATACTTACTCTTCAAGACGCCCATGGAGGTATAGAAGTCGTAAAGAGGTGAATACATATTACATCAAGTAGGAAGGATTAAGAAGAGTAAGTAGGGCCATTGAAGAGACACAACCGTTCTGCTGATGTATACTTACTCTTCAAGACGCCCATGGAGGTATAGAAGTCGTAAAGAGGTGAATACATATTACATCAAGTAGGAAGGATTAAGAAGAGTAAGTAGGGCCATTGAAGAGACACAACCGTTCTGCTGATGTATACTTACTCTTCAAGACGCCCATGGAGGTATAGAAGTCGTAAAGAGGTGAATACATATTACATCAAGTAGGAAGGATTAAGAAGAGTAAGTAGGGCCATTGAAGAGACACAACCGTTCTGCTGATGTATACTTACTCTTCAAGACGCCCATGGAGGTATAGAAGTCGTAAAGAGGTGAATACATATTACATCAAGTAGGAAGGATTAAGAAGAGTAAGTAGGGCCATTGAAGAGACACAACCGTTCTGCTGATGTATACTTACTCTTCAAGACGCCCATGGAGGTATAGAAGTCGTAAAGAGGTGAATACATATTACATCAAGTAGGAAGGATTAAGAAGAGTAAGTAGGGCCATTGAAGAGACACAACCGTTCTGCTGATGTATACTTACTCTTCAAGACGCCCATGGAGGTATAGAAGTCGTAAAGAGGTGAATACATATTACATCAAGTAGGAAGGATTAAGAAGAGTAAGTAGGGCCATTGAAGAGACACAACCGTTCTGCTGATGTATACTTACTCTTCAAGACGCCCATGGAGGTATAGAAGTCGTAAAGAGGTGAATACATATTACATCAAGTAGGAAGGATTAAGAAGAGTAAGTAGGGCCATTGAAGAGACACAACCGTTCTGCTGATGTATACTTACTCTTCAAGACGCCCATGGAGGTATAGAAGTCGTAAAGAGGTGAATACATATTACATCAAGTAGGAAGGATTAAGAAGAGTAAGTAGGGCCATTGAAGAGACACAACCGTTCTGCTGATGTATACTTACTCTTCAAGACGCCCATGGAGGTATAGAAGTCGTAAAGAGGTGAATACATATTACATCAAGTAGGAAGGATTAAGAAGAGTAAGTAGGACCATTGAAGAGACACAACCGTTCTGCTGATGTATACTTACTCTTCAAGACGCCCATGGAGGTATAGAAGTCGTAAAGAGGTGAATACATATTACATCAAGTAGGAAGGATTAAGAAGAGTAAGTAGGGCCATTGAAGAGACACAACCATTCTGCTGATGTATACTTACTCTTCAAGACGCCCATGGAGGTATAGAAGTCGTAAAGAGGTGAATACATATTACATCAAGTAGGAAGGATTAAGAAGAGTAAGTAGGGCCATTGAAGAGACACAACCGTTCTGCTGATGTATACTTACTCTTCAAGACGCCCATGGAGGTATAGAAGTCGTAAAGAGGTGAATACATATTACATCAAGTAGGAAGGATTAAGAAGAGTAAGTAGGGCCATTGAAGAGACACAACCGTTCTGCTGATGTATACTTACTCTTCAAGACGCCCATGGAGGTATAGAAGTCGTAAAGAGGTGAATACATATTACATCAAGTAGGAAGGATTAAGAAGAGTAAGTAGGGCCATTGAAGAGACACAACCGTTCTGCTGATGTATACTTACTCTTCAAGACGCCCATGGAGGTATAGAAGTAGTAAAGAGGTGAATACATATTACATCAAGTAAGTAGGATTAAGAAGAGTAAGTATGACCATTGAAAAGACACAACCGTTCTGCTGATGTATACTTACTCTTCAAGACGCCCATGGAGGTATAGAAGTCGTAAAGAGTTGAATACATGTTACATCAAGTAGGAAGGATTAAGAAGAGTAAGTAGGGCCATTGAAGAAACACAAGCGTTCTACTGATGTATACTTACTCTTCACGACGCCCATTTAAGGTCAAAAAACTTAGGAAACACTAAGAGGTAGACTACTCCATAGACATGGTAGTTCTATTGTTACAGGTAGGCTGATTAACTATGACAACGATAATGAAGATAATCGTTAAGGTAATTCTAGCGTTTACAACTGCAACTCGACGTCAACCACACTTTCCCCCTTTTCCCTGACCTTCTAAATAATATAACACACTAATCTGTTTGGTTTGTGAGTTACTGTACCTTACAAACATATTGCGATAGCTACACACAGACACGACGGCCTTATAAACTGTGTAAGGTCGGGAAATAAACGCAGTTCAATTAACTCATATTACCAACGTAACAAAACTGAAAGATAAAGGAAATTAAATGCCATAAAGGAAGGAATTGAAATTGTCCCTTTTCTTTTTATTGTTAGGTTATATTAGACTGGCTGTATTGAGGCTAATGAAAGCAGTGGTTTCCTTTATTAAACGATATTTTGCGTAGTTTTAATAAAGTATAAGAGAGAACAGTTGAAAAAGCCCTTTTGTGAGACCGAGTGTAATGGTTAAAAGATGTTTACTAACGATAATCTTTATCTAAGTGTTTCATTGGCCAACAGAATGTTACTTTTTTATAAAACTCAATCAACATTCTGCATCTATAGGATCTTAATTTTATGTTCAAGAACAAAGCATTATTCTCAACAAATCTTTACTTAGGTCAAAGAACAAATTTTTTTTTGTATTTGTTTTGGAAACATTCTACCATTTTCGTTTTTCATTCGAGCTCAACCTCAACCTCTCAGGCTTTGTAGGATACCACCTATAAAACCTAATGCGAGGTCACGTCCAATGCTTATGTGATCTATACAACAGGTATACACGGATGTTGAAATCGAAGCTGGTTAGGTTAGGTTAGCTTAAGCTGCATTGCTTAGCATATGGTCAAGCTTGAACGTTGATTGCACAGTGAAAAGGAAAACGGCCGCAACGGATAATAACACTCATTATAAGGAAATAGCGACCTTACAGGAAGAGGAAGAGTGCTGCACCTGGGTGTCCCCTCTGGCTTCAAGATCTGCCACACCCCGGTAGACAGTGTAAACATTATGTTGCGTGACTTGCAAACAGTCGGTTGGAGCCTGTTTGGACCCTGCTTGTTTGGACCCTGCCACGCTTTGAGTTCATTTTTAGTGCTGCTAGGGTGGAGAAGGGACCCTTCAATAAGGTGGGGAAGGTAGTGAAGTCCAAGCTCCTGCCAAGTCCTAGCTCTATCTGCCCAATAAATCGAGCGCTGAGCTGGTCTACTTGGACGAGTTGGAGGCTGAACTAGATGGATGGGATCACTCTGACCTATCGACTGGTCACCTGTCGAGATCCAGTGGCTAGGTACTTGGCGAGATCCGTGTTGAGCAGTGTAGTTGATACGCGAATCAGGTGGATTCCCACCGATAAAGAATTTGGTGGGTACTTGTCGCGGAGACTTGACGGGAAGTTCGGCAACGACGGTGGAGTTATTTCATCAGTCTGCTCTGCCACTAGGAATGCTGCCACTAGGGATCACGTGCCGTTGGAGTCGGTGTTGCAGGAATTTTAAGTGGTTCCCAATGCTTCGATGACCCCTTAGCTGCTCCAAAGAACGCCTGCCCTTACGCAACGACTGCGAGCGGCTGTTAGGTCTGTGTGCTATCGGAGACTGTTAGAGAAGGCGGACTAAATGATGATTGTCGATGCATCGGCTCGGTGAGAGACCTCAGATAATTTATTCTCACTGGGAATGGATCTGTAACGCTACAGCTGAACACTGCTCAAAGCAAAGATTGCTCCGAAGTAGTTTTGGGACGCCTATCGAAGGCAGTGTTATTTCCAAAACAAGTGTAATTTCGAGAAAAAAACAACCTCACTTTCAAAACAAATATGAAACTTTACATAGTCAAGATTTGTTTGTAACATAGAGCATTCTGTTATGCAGGGTAAAATATATAGCTATATTGCAATGTAAGATAGGTTTGTTTATAACAAAAACCAGTTAAATGGTATTACTAATGTACATTAACCTCCATTTTGTAAAATACTATATCATGAGATCACGTATTTTAAGTGTGTTACATTACCGGCATAAGATGGGGACCATTTCATATATCAATCGATTAGCATTCATTAAGGAACGTTATTATTTTATATTATAGCCAAATATTACTTATATTTATACTGTAAGATATATATCTGAATGTATAACTACATAGAACACTGTTATCTTGTCTGGACGATGATAAGAAAACCTTGTCACTGCTTTAAAAGCATTCACAACTAGTTTATGCGTCTATAAAATAATTGTTTTTAATATAAAATCGTATTTTTAAAGTAAAACCTGCAAGTTAGGGCCGCCACACAGCCTTACAGGAATACATGAATGTTAAGCGCAGGATTATCATATGCAAATACAAGCCTTAATCCTGGATTTACATTAAGTCGTTCTTACTTTTAGAATCACATTTACTGCGAGGGCCTTTGCATTGGTCCCAGTGTTAGCTTTGCTCTCAAACTGGGCAATGAAACAGAATTTAAATTTTTTTAATAGTGGAAACAAATTCAAATGTAGCCTAATAAAAACTGTCAGAGAAGTGAAAATAATTTTGTATCTTTAATTTTACTTTTGATTAAGTAGAGTGTATGACATTCATACTTTTGGATTGTTACTCAATAGACTGTAACGAGAGGCCGTTAGAAGAACTAAATCGGGTTTTATTATGATATAATTAAGAGCTTCACTATGACAACGTGCTGGTGGGCTGGTGACGTCACATGTATCGAGTGGCCGTTAGAAGAGCTACATCGGATTTTATTATGATATAATTACGAGCTTCACTATGACAACTTGCTGGTGGACTAGTGATATCACATGTACCGAGTAGCCGTTAGAAAAACTACATCTGGTTTTATTATGGTATATTTACGAACGTTACTATGTCAACTTGCTCCTCTCCTATGGGCTGCATGACCTTGACGTAGTGGAGAAGCTTAATCCGGGCGTGGGGGACGGGTGGAGCGGAGCTGTACGTATGTGGCTCCCTATAAACGGGAAGTCCAGGCAATTATGTGAGTGCATGAAGGCGGCTCAAAAAAAGGGGCCAGTCCTAGCACTTGAAGGGTTGTTATCTGCCCGGCTCTCGCCCTGCCCTTCCCTTGCGGGCGGCAACCAAGAAGCACCCCTCATCAAGGTTGGTGGTCTGGATGGGCACTTACACCCCCAAACGGAAGGTAATATGCGATCCGTGCCGTTGTAGATTCGTGGCCCTCAAGGTAAGGAGGGTCTTTAACGGAGCCTCAGGGGCACCTGGCGCCACCCCTGAGTAGGCCTACTTAAGTCGCCTTACCGCCGTAAGCGGGAATCTGCGGCGGTGGACCTTTATTTCCCTAGCTGCTCGTGGGAACACACATGGCAGAGATAAAAAAATTTAACTGATCAGGGCTTAGAACCTACCGACAAATCTGTTCCTATGGAGGTGGCTTCGGCCCCCGTAGAGACAGATGGAAATCCAGTTGCGAAGGCAACAGGAAGAATGAGTGGGGCACAAAGGAGGAAAGCACTCTGGCTTTCGTACCATGAGGAAGCAAAGAAGGCGCCACCCCCTTTGAGGAAACACCGGTCCGGGCAGTGGAAGGGTTTGACGGAGGCTGGGGCTAGAACCCGCCCTGTCGTCCCGGAACCTCAGTACGACAAGAGAGAGAGAGGAAAAGGAAGGAAAGGAGTACTTCTAATCCTACTCCAGGGTCGGAGGTCAAGAGGAATAGACGAGGGTCTAGGCCTGCTGGGTCGGGAGGGCCGTCTTTCTCGTCGATCTCCGCCAATCTACCGAGGGTTCTTGTGACCTTTGGGGATAGTGTAGGCGTGAGGATGGAGATGGCAGCGTTCGACCACCTTAAGGGCACCGTCATGAACCGGATTCTGGACACTCCTAGTGGAGGTTTTGTTCCGCGGTTCAGAGACACTTACCTAAGGGATGGAGTCGCAGCATTTATTTGTGCTGAGGAGGAATCGGCAAAATGGCTGAGAGAAGTGGTACCGTCAGTTAAGCTCGAGGACGGGACTCAGGCAAGGCTAGTCCTGCCTAATGAACTGATCAAAAGGGTGAAAATGACGGTGCTAGTACCACCACCAAAAAGGGAGGCCACTCAGTTTGTCAAGCTCATGGGGATGCAAAACCCAGAAATTGACACTTCGAAGTGAAAGATCCTACAATGCATTGAGCGGGGACCTGCAAGCCTCCTCTGCCTAGGATTGGATGAGGCATCGGCCAGACTATTAAAGGCAAGAGATGGGAAAGCCTTCCTGGGGACTGCAGAGGTCACTTTTAAGTGGAACTCTAAGGACCCGGAAGAGAAGGGCGAGAGAGAGAATCAGGAGAAGGCGTAGGGGTCAGTTAAATATTGCTGCAATGATCCTGCAAATTAACTTGCACCACAATAAAACCGCCTAGGTGGTCCTAACCAGGTGCTTAAATGTGTAGCACACATTACCAACGCTTGCGCTAGTGCAAGAACCGTGGCTGGTCAGGAACCGTATAAGGGGTCTGACTGCTGCTGGGCGCACCTACGCAAGTGGGGAACAAGAGGAGCACAGAGCATGTGTGACAGAAGCCACGCTGATTCAAGAATTCTCAACTAAAGACCATGCGGTGGTTAGAATTCGAGGCAAAAGCGAGGTAAGTGGGAGCAGGGAGTTCATCGTGGCCTCCACTTACTGCGCTCACAATAGAGAATCGCCCCCTGCAGAATTACGTAAGTTAGTTCGGAACTGCAGGGAGAGGAATATAGGAATCTTAGTGGACTGTGATGCCAATGCTCATAATGAGGTGTGGGGCAGCACAGACAAAAATGAGCGAGGTGAGGAACTTCTAGCCTTCTTGATTGAAGAAAACCTTGTGGTTTTAAACACAGGTGCCGAGCCAACATTTGTCACTCCAAACAGAATGGAGGTTCTAGATATCACCTTCTGTAATAGACAAATGGTAAGGTGGGTGCATGACTGGCAGGTTTCGGATAAGCCCTCCATATCTGATCACCGGATCATCACTGCTACGATGAGGGAGTTGTCCCCCATGTGGTGTGGCTTAGGAAGGACAAACTGGGAAGGTTTTAAGTCCTCGGTGAGGAGGCGGATGTCAGACTTCCGTGGTAAATATGGTACATAAAACGAACTGGAAAATACTGAGGCCTACATCAGGACTGCAATTTCCACGTCGTTTGAGGAAAATTGCCCTCTCTCGCGGATAAACACTGGGCGCGGTAAGCTTAAGTGGAACAGCGAGTTAGAGACAAGAAGGAAAGAGACTAGAAGGCTCTTTAATAGCGCATAGAAGAAGAAAACGGCGGAGACCTGGCAGGCATATAAAGACAGCCAGGGTCTCTATAAAAATCTTATTAAAGAGGTTAAACGTGCTTCTTGGGAAAAGTGGTGCTCAGAGACAAGCACACTTAGTGACACTGCTAGACTGTTTAAGGTGTTAGCAGGTGGACCGAGGAGAGAGCTTACGTTTGTCAAGAAGACTGATGGTAGCTTTACTGACACCCCTGAGGAAACACTTGGTCTGCTTATGAGGAACAGTTTTCCCGATAACAGACCGGTAGGGGACGGTGCTCAAAACCTCCGACATACTGGGCTAAGGGCGGACTGGAATATTGCTGGGCAGGTGATTTCAGCGCAAAAGGTGAGAGAGGCGATTCTGTCTTTTGAGCCTTTTAAAGCGCCTGGATTAGATAATATTACTCCAGCACTACTACAAAATTGCTTGGAGCAAATAATAGGGCCACTGACAGGATTACTCAGAGGCTGTGTTGCCTTGGGTTACACGCCCGCGCAGTGGCTCAAAACGAAAGTTATCTTTATCCCCAAACCGGGGAGGAAAGGTTACACAGAGGTAAAGGACTTCAGACCTATCAGCCTTACATCTTTCTTGTTAAAGACATTGGAAAGGCTGGTGGACCACTACTTGAAGCAGGAAGGAGGGACCTTTGAAGCAGTATCCGCTTCATCAGGACCAACACGCCAACCGAACTGGTAGGTCAGTGGAGACTGCGCTGTTGTTGGTCGTGGACTTTATTGAGGGTCAGATATGTATTGTACAAGGGGATATGTATTGGGGCTTTTCTTGATGTGGAGGGGGCTTTATCAGTACCTCTAGACTGGACACCAAAAGAGCAGCTATGGATCACGGGATTTCTGATGGAATTATAAATTGGATTATGTGTTCCTTGGAAAACCGGATAAGTACTGCATCCTGGATGGGGTGCACGATAAATGGGATGGTCTCGGAGGGCTGCCCGCAGGGTGGAGTGTTATCCCCTTTGCTGTGGTGCCTTGTCGTGGTCGGCCTACTAAGGACGCTCAGTGGAATGGGTGTCAAGGTGATAGGATATGCGGATGACATAGCTATCCTTGTTAGGGGACCATTTGAAGAGGTCCTCAAAGACCTGCTTCAAGAGGCACTCAAGGTAACAGAAGCATGGTGCAGGGAGAATGCACTATGCATTCAAGGAGAGAAATCTGTGGCACTCATCTTCACTAGGCGATATAAAACTAAATCGCTGGAGATGATGGAAGTTGGTAATACCAAAATAAGCTACGTTGAGAGCGCTCAATATCTGGGAGTTATTCTGGATAGGAAGCTACTCTGGCGTGAGCACTTGGAGGATAAGTGCAAAAAAGCCATAGCTACGTTCTTGCAATGCAGAGGAGCAATAGGCACGAGATGGGGTTTGGGTCCACGTCAGATGAACTGGATTTATTCCGCCATTGTGGTGCCGAGGTTGGTCTTTGCCTCTATCGTCTGGTGGGACAGGGCACAGAAAGAAACAAGTAAAAGAATGCTGGACCGCGCGCATGGGCTCTTCCTTAGAGGCATAACAGCTATAAGGAGAAGCACACCATGTGCGACCATGAGGGTTATGTTGGGTTTTCCATCCTTGCGTCTTCAAATTAGGACGGAGGCAATGAAAACTGCATACCGGCTAAGTTGTACCGGGCAGTGGAAGACAAGTAGCAAACTTCATAAACAGCTATTTGGGGATTCACTGAAGGAGCTCTGGATAGAAGGAGCTGAAGCGAATCTCAGGATTGAAGGAGCTCAGGATAAGATACTGTCTCTTAAAAGGGAAAAA
Source organism: Prosapia bicincta (assembly GCA_036971475.1). Taxonomy (NCBI): domain Eukaryota; kingdom Metazoa; phylum Arthropoda; class Insecta; order Hemiptera; family Cercopidae; genus Prosapia; species Prosapia bicincta. The sequence goes on from JBAIZL010000002.1 coordinate 23,874,287, forward strand.
GGAAACTACAAAATCCATATTCCTGCAAGAGAGGCATGGGCGGAGTATAGACCCAGAGATGGTGAAATCTGGTTCACCGATGGGTCCAAGATGAAGGAAGGAGTGGGAGCAGGATTTAGTGGACCGAGACACCAAGACAGATTTTGTCATCGCCTGGAGGACTACAACTCTGTCTTCTAGGGGGAGGTGCTCGCGATCAAACTATGTGCTGAGGAAATAATAGGGTCTGGCAGGAGGGGCAAGACCATCTGTATTTGCTCGGACAGTCAGGCAGCTCTGAAGGCTTTAGGTAAGGCTAGTACTAGTTCTAGGCTGGTGGCTGAGACTATAGCTTTTCTAGCAGAGCTGAGTAAGTATAATTCACTCAACCTAACCTGGATTCCAGGACATTCTGGCTGGATAGGGAATGAGAGAGCTGACACCTTAGCAAAACAATGGTGTATAACTCAAGGACCGTTGCTGAGGGCAGTGGGCATGCCGCCTCAGGAGGGGGGCAAGAGGATTACGGCACATATAGACAGGTTGTGCAGGGAAGAATGGAATATAACCTTAGGGTGTAACAAATCCAAGGTACTCAGGAGATTTGTGGGGCAAAGAACTACTCTCCTTAAGTAGACATCAACTCAGAGCTACTGTAGAGCTGGTTACAGGCCATGGGACTCTGAGAGGGTTCCAATACAAAATTGGAAAATCTAAGTCCCCTGTGTGAAAGAGAGGACCAAGAGGAAAGCCCAATCCACGTACTCTGTGAGTTTCCTGCTTTGGGAGCTGCAAGGAGAAAGTGGTTTGGCTGGCAGGTATGTACGGAAGGGGTATGTCCTGGCAGGGAGGATATCAGAAGATTCAGCATCAGGTAAGTACTTAATTTCTGCAAAGAGGTAGGTATCCACTAAGCTAGTCCTGTGGTAGGGATGGAAAGAGAGTACAAAGGCTGCAGCTAAGTGCTCTACACCGATAAGATCCCTCCGAGTTTTAGTAATAATAAAATAATAATGTCAACTTGCTGGTGGACTAGTGACATCACATGTACCGAGTAGCCGTTAGAAAAACTACATCTGGTTTTATTATGGTATATTTACGAACGTTACTATGACAACTTGCTGGTGGACTTAGTGACATCACATGTACCAAGTAGCCGTTAGAAAAACTACATCGGGTTTTATTATGGTATATTTACGAACGTTACTATGGCAACTTGCTGGTGGGCTGGTGACGTCACATGTATCGAGTGGCCGTTAGAAGAGCTACATTGGGTTTTTGTTATGATATAATTACAAGCGTTACTATGACAACGTGCAGGTGGGCTAGTGATATCACATGTACCAAGTAGCCGTTAGAAAAACTACATCGGGTTTTATTATGGTATATTTACGAACGTTACTATGACAACTTGCTGGTGGACTAGTGACGTCACATGTACCGAGTGGCCGTTAGAAGAAATACAACGGATTTTTTTCATGATAAAATTCTCAAGCGCTACTCTGACAAAGACTGGTTGGGTAGTGACGTCCCAACATGTACCGTGTGTTCCGTTAGAATAACTACATTTCTTTTTCATCGTTTTCACTTTATATTTGGAAAGATCCTTGCACTAACTTTGTTCTTGAACTGAACATGAGACGTATGTAAAATTTATTTTAGGTTTGTGCTGACAAACAAAACGAACGAAGATACCTTCCTTATGTCGATAGCCTTCGCTATGCCTGTGCTTTGTGGTTACCTGCACCATATAACATTCACTCATCACAAACCACCGTACACTCGGGCCTATTGCCTCAGG
>JBAIZL010000002.1:23881066-23978566 GCA_036971475.1 Prosapia bicincta
TATTTTGTAAACCTTATTCTATAGCAAAGAGAATTACCACTAACTCTCAACTACCACCACTGCATTGTCAACTATCTCTATTGCCAAGCGGTACTAAATAATACACAAACCGACTCAGTGTTAATCGTGTTCTTCAATAGCCCCCTCCCACACTATGACGTATGTTCTATTCCGGTCTTTTCATTGGCTAACGATTTATGTCGTCAGCGACTCATTAATTACTCGAGCGTACAAATTGTCGGGCAATGTTTTAGTACATTGTGTTACCGTGACTCGCTTGGCATTTAGCTATTTGCGCAATACAGAGCGAGGGACGGAGGCTCGGATGGAGCCGCATCACGCCCAACGTGGAAATCGAATTTCAGAGGCATTTTTGCGACGCTGCCACATCGTTCTTATGATTTTATCGCGTTCACGTCTCACAGGATACCGAGTGAAAAGTATGCATACTCTGTGAGAATTTGGCAACCCTGTTAGAATCGGATGTCATGGAACGAAAAGTTCCCAGCAAATTTTTGTCTTGACTTTAAATAATACACTTTCAATTCTGTAATTCTAACATAATTACGAAAACTTCAGAACTTTTTTTTATTGTAGAACTTAAGGTAATTGTGGAACTTTTTAAATTGTAGAACTTTTGAATTAAATGAAGAGCTTTAAATTTTGTAGTATTTATAAGGTTATTGTGAAATGTTTTTAAAATTGTAGTAGAAGTTTTCAGGTAATATGTAACTTTTTAAACTGTAGAACTTTTGATGTAATTGAAAGCTTTTAAAATTGTGGTAAAACTTTTGAGGTAATTTTAAAACTTTTTAACGAAGTAGTAGAATTCTTGAATTTGGTATTCCATTAGTCTACGTTCGGCGAATATTATTAATCCTTAAACAATAGTTTATGACTTTCCGAACTTTAAATTTTGTAAATTATTTAAAACTTACTGAGACAGAACGTTTTCGATCGCTATGTGTCGATCTTCATCAGTGTCTTCTGCTTGGAGATGTCGGGTCAAGCGGTGACGGTTTTAAAGGCAGGTTTTCGATTAAGAAGTAGTAGAATGTTTGGGTAATTAAGAAACATTTTAAATTCTAGTAAGTTTTTGAGGTAACTGAGGAACTTTTTTAATCGTGGAACCATTGAGTTAATTGACGAATAATTTAAAATTGTAGAATTTTTCTAAGTAATTGCGAAATTTTTTAAAAATTGTTATAAAACTTTTGAGCTGCTCGAGGAACATTTTAAATTGTAGAATTTTTTTAGGTAAATGTGAATTTTTTTTAAATTACAGTATATTTCTTGAGGTAAATGTGGAATTTTTAAAATTGTACCAAACTATTGACGTAATTGGAAAACTTTTTAAAATTGTAGTAAATTTTTTGAGGTAAATGAAAATTTTTTTAAATTGTACCAAACTATTGAGGTAACTAGGGAACTGTTTTGAATTGTAGTAAATTTTTTGAGGTAAATGAGGAATTTTTAAAATTGTACCAAACGATTGAGGTAATTTAAAAACTTTTTAAAATTGTAGTAAATTGTTTGAGGTAAATGAAATTTTTTTTTTAAAGTTGTACCAACCTATTGAGGTAACTGAAGAACTTTTTAAATTAAACCAAATTATTAAGGTAAGTGTGGAACTTTTTAAAATTATAGTAAATAATAAAAGAATTATTTAAAATTATTACAATTAGATTAATCCACCTGATTACCTATCGAGTTTTTTGCACTGAATTCGTCCCGTATTTGAATTCATTAATAAATAAAAAAATTGAGGACATTTATTATAACCTTTGTACAATTTTAACGGTAGCATATTGTCTGAAACCTCATTTGATTTAATTTTTCAGCAGAGTGTACATTAACACGGCCTTTAAAGCGTTTATACAAACACGCCATTCGCTTGGAATAGTTAAGGCTTATTTTACGCAGCGCTAAGAACACGAAAACAGTTTTAGATTTGCATCACAAATTTTATAATCCCTGCCGAATGATTCTGAATCTGGAATAATCGCCAGACTCCAGATTCACAGATATCTCTTTTAATGTTATTAAAATAAAAGAAAGATTTCTCACGTCGAGTGAGAAATCTTCGGCGTTTATCATCTTCTATAAAACTTTAGGCAAAATGGTTGCTGAATAGAACTGACCGATTGCTCCAATTTTGTAACACTCTTACTAGATTTAAAAATGGCAGTGGCTAGCTAGCTGCATGAACCGCAAAATTCTTTACTCTCAACACAAATATGGTTTACATTAATTTCCATTAATTTACATAAATTGTTTTTTTTTTTTTAATTAGACTATACACTTACCCACACAATTAGTGTCAACAAAATTTCTAAAGGTTTTTACCATTAAATCTACGCCTAAATTTTCAGCTCACACTCTACTAAAATACCATATCTTGTACAAATTTTCAATCGTTAATAAAATACGCATTATCTATATACTCATGTTCAAATATATTTTGTAAACTTTTAGTGGATGACATTTGTTGTTAATAAAGTTTTTTCAAATATTATTTCATTACTTAAATTTAATGAATTAATTTTAGTTTTATATGGGAGAAAAACTTTTCACAAAAGGGGCAAGGTATGCAATTTTAGTTATTTTATCCTATTTGTCTTAAAATAGGTAATAACATATGAGTTCATATAACAGCTGATTTTATGTTATAGGTTATGGGGCAGAACAGCTGTTTTAGCGCAGAAGTTATGTTACTTAAGTTATGTTATATTAATTGTAATTATTTAATAAAAAGTAACCAAAATAAAAATTTTTTGTTGGAACAAGTAGGAATTGACTTTAACTTTTTTTATATTACATGTTTTATAATTTATTACAAAAATTATGACATACTTCCGTTGTGTTAGGCTACTTCCTTTTCGTTGTTAGTGTTTCTGCGACAGTTAAACACTTCGCTGCTTCCGTAATGCATCAGACCTACTTCCGGCAATGAGTTAATATGTATGATTCCTTCCCATATCCAACGCGTTTATCAAACTTAATCTCGTCTTTGTTAACCTCTAAATACGCTCTGGGCGACACCAGGGCTGTAAATACACGCCACGACTGTAAGCTGATGGCCTGCTTAGGCTTCATGCAGCAAGTGTGTCCCGTACCACGTCGTGTTATTGTGGGCCAGTATATTCCTTAGAGGCCGGACCTATCGGGTGGCCATGGGGTAGTATGGAATAAGAGGTAAAGGCGGATCCTTCCCTGGAATTTGGATTTTTATTAATATTAGAGACAATAATTGGTAACCTTAGTCCTCTATTCCAATATATTCACGGATACAATTTTTACTACTATTCTAACTATCGGAAACCTTCCTTTAGGGAGAAATGGGAAAATCACAATTTGTTGATAGCATAAAGCTTCAAGTAATACGTATTTTATTATTTTATTTACTTATTAAGTCAGCAAATATCTTCATGACTTCAAGTCCATACGTCTTGGATGTTTTAGACAATTAATAAAAATACGTGTGCAATGGAGTATGAGACCTAATTTTTTAGCACAGGCTTTTGGGTCCGGGTCCAGTCCCATTGCCCCTCCCCGTCTGTGGAGGACTGTTTGGGGCTCGACTGATTATGCAGGTGTGAGATTCACTGAGTAATCGTCTATATCAATATCTACTATCGGGCTGTCATGGTGGATACACGTTTTGCAATCGTTTGAGTTATGGTAGGGCAGTGCTATTTGAATATTATATAGGTATATAAATAAATAAATAAATAAATATATAGGCCCTATATATATATATATATATATATATATATATATATATATATATATATATATATATATATATATATATATATATATAAAGAACTAAGTCAAAATTCAAATACAAGAATTTTAATTGAATCTACAATTCAGTTTAATGTTCTAAACATTAATATTTATTTAATATTAATGTTTAATATTCCTGATGATATTGGTACTGTTGGCCAACGAAAAGCTTTAAATTGTAAATTCAATTATAATTCTTGTATTTGTATTTTGACTTAGTTCTTTATTAATACACAAGAATACATATTGCGATATATATATATATATATATATATATATATATATATATATATATATATATATATATATATTAATTATATTAAATATGGTGATATGTTTTCTTGTAAAATAGTTAATAAATTAAAAATATTTCATAAACAAGATATATATTAGAATATACATCTAATATATATATTAGATATATATATTATATATATATATATATATATATATATATATACATATATATATATATATATATATATATATATATATATATATAATAAAACAACATAGGTTTTTCAAATACATTATTGTAATTTTCATTCCTGATGATGTTGGTACTGTTTACCAACGAAAAGCTTTGGATATAAATTAATAAATATCCTTGCATTTGAATAACCTATGTTATTTTAAATTATTTAGCCAATCCATCCCGCTTCCTTCACGCGCGGTAGGAATACTAACCGCAAGTGCATGTGAGACGGAGGCAGCTTGATAGAGGAAAGAGGTTCTCAGTACAGTTGTAACTTTCTGATGATGACGACTGTGCGAAACATACATAAAAATTTTGTAACTGTTGTAATTTTGAGCAAAGCTTTATAATTGTTTAATAATTATTATTACACTAAGGTCTTGAAAATTTATTTTGTGTACACAACGAGTCCAGGTATATTGCATACAGTGGAAAGAGTGTGTAAGAACTGTTTCTATTCGTTAATATGTTCGACGCGGATTGGTGGCTCTCTGGCGCGACACGCAAACTGATTTATCGGATTCCTTCAATATTATGGTACTTTGCTATTATACCGACAACACACCTATAGGGAGTGTAGGACATTGCAGAATGAAAATATACGTAAATAAACCTTCACAATAATCTTTTACATTTCTTACAACTAAATCTATCCTAACTGGATACTTCAAAGGTATATGTCAATATATGTATATACTAATGTTGAATAGAATAGTGCAATAATTCCTGTACAATTAGTTTATACATGAGGATGTTTGAAAGTAAAGATTATGTTTGTAGGCTATTTACCTTCAGTGTAAGTTTTAACTGCTTTATGATTAGACATTTAAAATGACGTTGTTCTTGTTTAGAAAATACTTTTGTAAAAGTTTAATGTAAAGGTTTATTTATCTATATTTTCATTCTGTACATCCTACATTCCCTATAAGTGTGGGGTCGGTGAAATAGCAAAGTACCGAAATTATTCTACAAACCTCTCATTACTTGAATCTAGAGCTTACGTCCGTGTCCCTTTCGGGAAGTGTAGTTACTAAACTAAGATTATTTTTTAGTTGGCGAAAGCTGGCGTTTTTGTTTCCCGCGGACGATATTATATGCTTATCTACGGTTCACCGCGTAGCCAGAGCATTACGTTCTACGTTTCTGCGACATAATTGACCGCAGCGTTAACTCGTGCAAGTGAAATAAACGTATCTGGAACAAGAAAACATAAAGGAGCAGAAGGAAACGGTTCGTGTAAGCTGTATCCGATGCGATGTGGGGTAAAACTCATGAATACGAAATGACCCCCCCCCCCCCCCGCGGCCGTATAACTTTTAATGTAATGTTGCCCCGTAACTCATGCATGTAGTAATTTCTCAACTTTCTCGTAAATTTATGACAGACCAGGAATTACAAAAGAAATAATAATAAGTTTTTCAAAAATAATTCCGAAAATATGTTTCTTTCGAATTCACACGAGACAGCACAAAGGAATTTATGTACATTAAATATCGAAATCTGTTTGCTGCTCATGACGAGTTGGTTGTTAATTACTTATTACACTTTTGCTATTACTTGCGACCAAACGTTTAGTTAACTAAAGGTTGTTAAATTGTTAACTTACACTTAGAGAAAATGTTTTCATCTTACGACTTCTTCAGGTAGAGCCTCAGGCATATAGTTCATATGGGAAGTACTATAGGGTACATCTACCAATGCATAACCTATCAAGCCCACGTAGATGACGGTCAACAAATATTACAATATAATTAAAAAAAGTCGCGTAACCTATATACATACAGTGTTAACCTATATAGGCTTATATACTATGTTAAGCCAGCATGCAATATACTCTAAATAGCCCTATATACACTGTTAAACCAATATGCAGGTTAACCTATATACACCCTGTATTAGGCCAGGATATTTCCCACATAGGCCTATATAATATGTTAAACAAGCATGCCTGATAGAAGAGGTGAAAATAGCTCAGATCATAAAGGCTTGGGCCAGTGGTTTACCGACATAGTAGGCCTTATAGTAGGTGCATTTAGGGATTCATGTATGTCGGTTTAGCATAGTATGTATGTAGGCTTACATGCATATTTGTTTAACACATTATGTGGGCTATCATATATATTGGCTTAACATGGTATATAGGCCTTCACGTCTTACAGCGACCGTTTGCGTTGTGTTGCATAGACCTACCGGGCCCCTGCAATGTGATTGGTCGATTCCCCGCATAGACTGTTGATTATTTGAACTCAGTGTATATTTGTTGGTCGGTTAAAATTATATTATTTGATAACCACCCCCACTTAAAGCCAGATTCCAGGGTTACTTTACCTATGGGCAGGCTTCAGGTTGGGTTTACCTGAGGCCCTGCTCCATGTTGGCTCTACCAGAGGCCGTGCTCCTGGGTGGCTTTACCTCAAGCACGACTCCAGGGTGACTTTACCTATGGTCTGACTCCAAGGTAGCTTTACCTAAGACTTGGTGGAAGTATTTGTCTTGGTCGAGAGGCTGTACCTGATATAGCAACCATCCTGAATCGAAGGACCGACACTTGGGTAGCTTTACTTAAGGGCTGACTGCTTCACCTAAAGTCTAGCTTCAATGAGGCTTTACCTAAGGCCAGGGTCCAATGGTAGCTTTACCTAAGGCCAAACTTCATGGTTGGCTTTACCTAAGGGCAATTTTTTAGGATGGCTTTACCTGAGGCCATGCTCCAAAGGTAGCTTTACCTAAGGCCTGGCTCCTAGGTGGCTTTACCTCGAGCACGACTACAGGGTGACTTTTACCTAGGACCCGATCATTTTTGGCATTTTCATATATTATTTAAAACTACCCCCTGGTGAACCCACCCCGCAACAGTCCATACTGAAGTCTAAACATATCCCATACAGTCATTTGATCCAACCGATCAATTTTTGACAATTTCATATATTATTAAAGACAACCCCCACCTAAGGCCTTACTCTAGTGTGAATTTACCTAAGGCCTTTCTCGAGGGCAGCTTTACTTAAGGGCCGGCCTCGGGAATTCTTTACCTGAGGCCATGTTCTGTATAGACTATACCTACGTCCTGGGTGGCTTTACCTCGAGCACGACTCCAGGGTGACTTTACCGAAGGTCTGACACCTGGGTGGCTTTACCTATGGTCTGCCTCAGTGGTAGCTTTACCTAAGGCCTGGCTCCTAGGTGGCTTTACCTCGAGCACGACTCCAGGGTGACTTTTACCTAGGACCCCGATCATTTTTGGCAATCTGAAAACAACCCCCTGGTGAACCCACCCTGCAACAGTCCATACTGAACTCTAAACATATCCCATACGGTCATTTGATCCAACCGATCAATTTTTGGCAATTTCATATATTATTTAAAAACTACCCCTGGTGAAACCACCCACAACCATAGCGATAATGCACTCTAGACTCACCCTATCAGTCAAGACACATTTTTCCAAATTTTTTTCGAAAACTACCTCCAACCCCGATTCCACCCCCGGAGCTACCCCCGGGGAAGGTGCTGAACGTAGCTGAGGACACCCCTTCACCTAGGGGTAGGTTAGGTTAGATGCAATTTACCTACCTTAGGTTAGTGCGTTAAGGCCTACCAAAAACTACCCCCAACCCCCAAAACAACCACTCTAAACTTAGTCAAACCCACTGCAAAGGCTACGATCAAGGCCAACCACCCCCTCCATCATACAAAACTACCCCTATACTCACCGGTGACGTACAGGACAGTTAAGGGTAGTTTTTGCCAAAGTATCCTTATTAACTACTGATAACATATATCAAAAAACAGCTGATTTTATGCTATAGGTTATGTGGTAGAACATTTGTTATAGGTCATTTTACTTTATATATATTATTTGTAATTATTTACAAATTTACAAATATTTGTAATAATTTTTTTGTTTATCTAAGTTAGAACTGGCGTTCTTAAAATTTATTTATGTTACTTGTTCTACAAGAGTAAGACAAAACCAAACAAAGCCTCAAGGTAAGAAGATAAGTTTAGAACTAATCTAGCATTAATCTTATAAAGGGATGAATGTAAACATAAAACTTGTAACAGTTACTCTTAGTAATATGTATAGTGGAGGGTTGAAGAACGCGCTTTCACAAGCCAAGGTAAAGTACGCCGTGATATTGTGTTAGCAGAGCGTACATGTGACTTGTGTGATATATAGGGTAGACGGCGGACTTCCGGGTCGCTGAGTTATTGGTCAAGATGTGCAAACACACGCAAAAGCCGTTTATTGTTCAGATTTGGGTTAACTACTCGTATGACTACATAAGGGAAGGAAAGGGGAGATGAATCTTAGGTAGAGGGGCGAGGGGTGCGTCAGACAGTGAGACGTGTTGCAGTTTTAGGGAGATTAAACACCATCTCGGCGCAGAATGATAATAAAGCTGAAGAAAACGTAAAAAGGAATATAGATATAAGTTAATTGAAGAAATACAAGTAAATAAAATGAAGCTAAGTGAAAGAACTTGTAAACAGGGGGAAGTACATATAATAGGCAATACACTTAGCAAAAGAGATACTAAACGACATGAAACAATTCATAGAAGAGCAGAAAATACAAAAACTAAAGAATTATTATAAATCAAAGCAAAATGACAGATGTAAATTTTAAGATATGAAAAGAAGTCAATATCATAAATAGTGCTCTAGGGTAACTAAAATACAAATTTTCTTTGTTAACCTCAGTAGGAATTTGCTTAATTTTGTTTATTATTCCAGTGTTTTAATAATAACGCCCTTAGGCGCATCTAACAAGTCCGGGATAGATGGCCATACGGGAGAGATGGCCAACGCCTGTAGTTTTTACACTATTCGTTGTTGAGCGCTGCTGGTCAGTTAACACGTGATTAGAAATGTGATTGAATGTTGCTGCTACGGATGACTCTTTATTTGAATTAACAGTCAGTAAAATCCGTGATTTTAGTTTCCAATATACCAAAAAAAATATATAGTATATCGTAACATTTCGATTAAAACATGACTTAGGTTGCGAATAGCGAGGGCAACTTTAGTTCTAGAGTAGTTTAGATGTAACTCCACACTGGTACTTTGTTTACGTTTGCGTCCACCATGATTGATGACGCTCTATGGAGAGACGGCCATACCATCATCAAGATAGATGGCCATCCCATAAACGTGTTACATATATTAAATTTTGACAGTATCGTTAAGTTTTAAGATGTCAAGTAAGTACATTCCAAAGGCCGGCTCTTCTAAAGGATCATGGAAAGAAGAAGATCTTAAAAATGATATCAATAAAGTAAATAATAATGGTTATTCTGTGAGAAGAGCTTCTATGGAGTTTAACATTCCAAGGAAAACTTTTGAGAGAAAAGTAAAAACTGGCTGTGAATCCAAAATTCCAACGGGTCCTAGTATACCTTTGGGTACAGCTAATGAGTTGTGACTTGACAACCATATAACGAAAATGCAAGCTCATGGATTTTATTTAACGAGAAACTGTGTTCGAAGCCTAGCTTATGATTTTACTGTGAACCTTCGTCTGAAACATAAATTTAATAACGAAAAAGGTAAAGCAGGTTACGATTGGTTACAACTGTTCTTGTCTCGACATCCAGATCTAAGTGTGCAAAAATCTGAAGGGATATCTTTGGCTAGAGTACAGGGAATGAATCGTGATGAAGTGAAGGAATAGGTCTGGACCAAGAAGGTTGAAGTTATGTCAGACAGTTCAGACGAATCAGATGTAGTTCAGTACAAAGAAAACTCAAGTGACGGACTGCTTCAAGAAGAAGAAGAGTGCGTTGGATGCGGGGAAGACTATTCAGAAACAAATAAAATCTGTGATTGGATTCAGTGTTAGGTGCAAGCGTTGGTTACACGAATCCTGCATATCAAATGTTGATGTGTGTCATCGATGTGGAAAGGCAATTTTGAAAAAAAATAATCTAAGGCTAAAGTAACCAACTGAATAATTTAAGATATTTCATTATTTTCTATATAAAACTAGTAGGCCTATGTCCTAACAAGTTAATAAAAAATTAAGTACTGAAAAATAATTTTTACAAATGAGGTTTTGTTTAATTTATAATTTAACTATAATTGTTATCTTTATAATAGGCTATCATTTTACATTAATTTATTCCATTAAACATGTTTAAAGTGTTAAAGGTTTGTTATTATAATTTTCTCCTTAATTTTTAAGTGTTTTTTACCTATGGCCATCTAAGCCTTACATGTATGGCCGTCTAACCCTGATCCTCGGGTGAGATGGCCAAGTGCTACAAATTGTTAAAATATTTTTAGCTGGTATGACATTTGGTATATAATTTTAAAATACATGGACTTAAGAGGAAATTCATAGAAGATTTCGGGATGTTCTTATATATTTAGGTTGTGAAAATTGGTTTTGAAAAAATCATGGCCATCTATCCCGGACTTACCCTACATATTTTGAACAATTTTTGTAATTTTTGTAATGTATGAACTATTTTGCATCAGGTACTTAGAGTTCATGAAGTCATTAAATATATGTTAAATTTAATTGTTTTGAAATTACACAGAGAAGTGTATTGAATACACATTCGATTATATGCATTGTTACATTCCATTCGCAACAAAATCTGCGATAATTGTATTATTAGTATTAGGCTATTTAATTATATTAAGTTATAATTATTTCGATATTATTTTTGCCTAATATTTTATATTGTTATTTGTTGATGAAATAAATTAACTTCTCCATTTATTAACCTACCTAAACCCTCAATTAACTTTACTGCACAGGGCTATATTTTAATGTCGATATTGGTAGTTCATTTTCATCAAGTACTCTTAATATTATTTTGCTTTTATGAACAGCAAATAATAAACAGTTCTGAATATCAAATTATTGTTTACAAACTTATTTTTATATATTTATTATCGCTAACTGTTACCTATAGTTTGTCAATGCTGCTTCTTCGTGTATAAATGTTTGGTTTATGCACTTCGTATTCCTAAAAACTTTCTCCCTCCTTACTAACTTTACTTCATCTTGTATTGTTTTTTTCTATTTGTAAGCAAACTATTATTTTTCTGTTTTTTTATTGTTCTTTTTAAAAGTATTGGCTTACGAGTGTAGCATATCTGATATACTGTAGTCACATCTATAACTTGATTCAGATATTATGACATTTTAATTTAATGGTCCGAAATCAAGTAATATAGTCTACGCCTTCTATTGGTCTTCACTCAAATAATCTACTGATTCCAATACATTATCTATTATTCCCAACACGTCATCCGTTTTATGAATTACTGGCTCTGTTACGTTTTTTGTCCTACAATTTTTCCCATCGTTCAGATGAAATAAAATATATATAAGGCATTAATAGCCTCCGTGTGGTGTTAATAATGCGTGTGTTTGTGTGTGGGGGGGGGGGTTTGCATCAATGCTTACGTGGATGTGTTCGAGCGTGAGTATGTGTGCGTGTGTATAGTAATGATAATTAATATTATATACCATTATTAAGCTTTAGAGGACGCAGTGTAGTACTGCCCCACTTAAACTGTACAGTATCCACAATAGATAACGTGGCCAGATGCTAAGCTTCTACCGCCAACTGTTTCATTCTAGCTTAAGTCTCATTCTATTTTACCACTTTTTTAATATTATGATTGTGTCATATGTACAAAAATATTTATATTAGTTTTAAATATTTAGTAAAATATAACTAAAATAATTTTTTCTCATATTATTTCATTAATGTAGTTGTTGATTGCCTCCAGTTATTTTGCCTGAAATAAATAAAACGACTGACTGTATGCAAACGGTTATGGGAAGTGTACAGAAACCTCAGAATAAATAACGACGCAGGCGGCCATCCACAGCAGAGTACTAGTCGGCCACGTTAGCATACTAGATGCATATCGATACTGTACGAAACATCGTAGCTTCTGTAAGATTCGCTTACGGTTATGCTAACTTTGGACGAAATGAGTGCAAACGATGGTTGCCTTCAGATACTTTTAGCAATAGCTTGTGCATCGATGTGATTGAAATAGTCAGTGTTCCTTCGGGCCAGTGTTAATATTATCCAGGTCATGTGATGCAATTATATCCAGGTCACGTGTTATGCGGAGTTACTCACGTACAAAGCAAAGGGACAGTAAATTACTACAGATTCTAGAGCAATTTTTACATTAACAAAAAACATTCCTTTAATATAGCCTAGAGACCATTTCATGAATGAAGCTTGTTTGCTGTCACTAGGAAACTTTATTTATTATTTTATTTTCCAACCAATCATAATCAAACTGAATATTCATATTTATATTGCAATATAAATATCTTTGTAGCACAACGTAGCACGCTGTAATCTTGTCTAGACGATAATAAGACAACGTCGTCACAGCACAAAAAGAAATCATGATTAGTTTACATTCCTTTAAAATAATTGTTTAAATATAAAATCGTATTTCAGTATAAAAACTGCGGGTTAGGGCCGCCACACAGCCTTACAGGAATACATGAATGTTAAGCGTATGATATCATTTGTAGGTGATGACCTATAAATTTAAAATTTAGGTTAGGTTTGGATATGTTAAGAAGGTTATAGGTTAGGTCAGGTTACGTTATATCATATTAGGTTTGATTATGATAAGAAGGTACTAGGTTAAGTTAAGTCAAGTTAGGCTTGATTATGATATGAAGGTTAGAGCTTAGGTTAGGTTACGTTAGATCATGTTAGGTTTGGTTATAATAAGAAGGTACTGGGTTAAGTTAAGTCAAGTTAGGCTTAATTATGATAAGAAGGTTAGGGCTTAGGTTAGGTTACGTTAGATCATGTGAGGCGTGGTTATGATAAAAATGTTAGAGTTAGGGTATGTTATGTTAGGTCAAGAGGTTTGCTTATGTTAACAAGGTTAGGAATTATGTTAGGTTAGATGATTGACAAGGTTAAAGTATTAGTTTAGGTCATGTTTGGTTATAATGAGAAGGTTAGAGGTTAGGTTTGGTTACGTTATGTTATGTTTAGTTATGTTAGGAAGGTTAGGGGTTAGGTTAATTTAGGTTAGGTTAGGTTATGTTTAGGTCATGTTTGGTTATAATGAGAAAGTTAGAGGTTAGGTTTGGTTACGTTATGTTATGTTTAGTTATGTTAGGAAGGTTAGGGGTTAGGTTAATTTAGGTTAGGTTAGGTTATGTTACGAATGTTGGGAGTTAGGTTGGGTTATGTTAGGATATGATAGATTTGGTTGGTTAAGGGGTTAGGTTAGGCTATGTTTGGTAATGTTGAAAAGGTTAGGGGTTAGGTTAGATTACGTTTGGCCGTGTTAGGTTTGGTTATGTTAAGAATGTTATAAATTAGGTTAGGTTAAGAATGTAAAGGATTAGTTTGGGTCACGTTAGGATATAGTAGGTGGTTATGTAAAGAATGGATAAGTTCATTCTTATAAAAAAGATCATTCATTACAAAAAATTACAAACATTGTTGAATATATCTAACTGAACTTACAAAATTAACTTGGGTCTAAGTGGATCTAAACGTTGTAAGACTCTTTAGCAATTCCCCAATTTGTAACAAGAATTTATTCCATGTGAGTAGCACTTAGTGGAGCTGGCCTCCAGGAGTAAATACTTCATTTGAAGGTTGTAGTAAACAGAGGTTTTATAAAATCTAGTTAACGTAGATAATAATAAATAAGGTAATTATTATAAAACCTTTATTAGGTTATGGTAAATTACTGAATAAAAAATTTATTTAACAATTTGAAATCAGTTCTTTAAAAGTGTCAGATGAGCCTAATGGCGTTTTTAATAAAACAATGGAATGACAAGCAATAAAAAACATCCCGGCAAGCTGGCCTGAGCAACCGGGCGGGTCCACAGGTGGCGGATAGTGGGACGGCCTACAGAAATGTAGGTTACCTGTGAATAAGGATTCCGGAAGGTTTCTGAATATGCAGGCCTGGACCAAGGCTATGGTTCAAAGGTGAGGAATTATCCCTCCTCGTCAGTCTACCGGTTGGGGGCGGTAGAAATAACTGCTCTGACTGGGGAGACTGGGGTAGTTGGGAATTTAGTCCTCACAGTGCTACTCTCACCTCCCGGGTGAACCAAGGGCAATGCGACAGTGAAGTATGGGCGGGAAACTACCCTAACGACACAGTTATAAAAAAGAGAGTAAAACAGGCTGTTTGCTTCATGAGCAACAGTTAATAATGTCCTGAACTTCGGGTGTGCTTCAAGGTCAGTGACTGAATACCCAATCCAAGGTGGAAGGCATCGTGCCGAAGGATGAATGGCTGCAGGGTATAAAATGCAGTTGCACACGATCCCCTTGAGGAACCAGACAAAACCTCATTGTATGTTGTCTTGCCAGGGCAGTGGGGGCTCTGCTCTGGTCGACCGTTATTTCCCCCATACTCGTGGGACTTTAATGGACCAAGTAAGTAAAAGAATTGATTTCGAGACTGCACAGACAGTGGGAGCCAATGAGACGGCAAACCGTGGGTATGTAGCAGATGTGTCAACGGCAACCATCACTGGGGGTGCGGGGGCGGCTGTCAAGCTGCCGACTGCAGAAACCGGTGAAGTGGCTGTAGAGTTGAGCATGCTGTCCAGTCCTGGGGCTGCTCTGAGGACCCAGGCGACTGCAAATTAAGCAGAACAATGATCAAGATCCTCCAAGTGAACCTACAGCATAGCAGGGCGGCGAGTGCTGTCGTGTGTAGGATGCTGGACAGGGGAGAGGTGGACTTGGTTCTCATCCAGGAGCCATGGATTTCTGGAGGACGAATATGCGGGCTGGCGACATCTGTAGGTAAGTTGTTGTACGATAAGGACTCCGGTGTTCCCAGGACGTGTATCCTGGTTAGGAGGGGGTTGAGTGCTTTTGTACTAACGGACTTCTGATGCAGGGACTTAATAGCAGTGACGGTGGAGCTGCGGGCGGAGGGGAGGATGAAGAGGCTGAACCTTGCCACGGCATATTTCCCCTTTGACTACGCGGGGGCTTTACCAACACAAGAGCTGAGGAGGCTGGTCGAGCACTGCGGGGCTGTTAATGAGGAGCTGCTGGTGGGGATGGATGCTAACTCCCATCACACTTCCTGGGGAAGTACAGGTACCAACACTAGAGGTGAGGAACTTTTAGCTTATCTTAGCTCTAAGAATTCACTAGTCTTAAATCAGGGGGAAGAGCCGACGTTTGTCACTAGGGCCAGACAGGAGGTCCTGGACATTACGGTGGCATCGAACCAGACGGCTAGGTATGTACTAAACTGGCATGTGTCGGATGAACCATCTTCTTCTGACCACAGACATATTAGGTATAATATCTCTCTAAATCCAGCCATGCTTCGGCCAACCAGGGATCCAAGAAGAACAGACTGGGACTCCTACAGGAGGGACCTGGGAGTTCGGATTGAGGAGGCTGGATTGGAGTATGGTGGGAGGAGAGAGCTAGAAGACTCTGCCGCATTGGTTGGCGAGGCTATAGTAGAATCCTTTACTGATAACTGCCCTCTTAGTGAGGGGAGAAAAGTAGGTGATCCGTCATGGTGGAGCAAGAAGCTAGCCAAACTTCGGAAGACCACCAGGAGACTCTTTAATAGAGCAAAAAAGAACGGGGAGTGGGACCAGTATAGGAAAACACTAACCGAATACAACAGGGCAATTAGAGAAGCACGCAGGAAGTCCTGGAAGGAGTTTTGTCAAGAGATTGACAAAACTCGGGAAGGGGCACGACTGCATAAAGTGCTATCTAAGGACCCAGTTAACCCGGTGGGGATGCTTAGAACCCCACTGGGAAATATAACAAAAACTGCAGGGGAAACTGTGGAAGAATTAATCAGTATACATTTCCCTTCCAGTACCCTGAGGAAACTTGGGGGAGCAGACACTGAACCAGTTGCCAAACTCTCCACAAGACGTGGTAAGAGGGAGGACTGGGAAGTGGCAAGGAGGACAGTAACTCCACAAAGGGTAAGATGGGCTATTGGCACATTTAAACCCTACAAATCTCCAGGTCCAGATGGGATCTATCCTGTGCTGCTGCAGCAGGGAATGGATTTGCTGGTACTGGTACTTACTAAATTATACAGACTAAGCATTGCTTTAGGGCCTGTGCCGGCAGCCTGGAAAGTTAGTAAGGTGGTCTTTATACCTAAGCCCACCGGTAACCAATCGGAAGGGAAAGGATACAGACCTATTACACTCATGTCCTTTGTTCTTAAGGGACTTGAAAAACTGGTTGATAGGCATATTAGGGGGGGGGGGGTGCTTTGGCCATAAAACCACTGCATTGGAACCAGTATGCTTATCAACCGGGGAAATCCTGCGAGGGAGCTCTCCATCAAGTGGTTGGTAGGATAGAGCAAATGATCGCCAAGAAAGGTTGTGCCATAGGTGCCTTCCTCGACATTGAAGGGGCTTTCAATAACCCCTCAGTGGAGACGATGGTAAGTGGTGCAAGACGTCATGGAGTGGATGCAACCACTTGTGGTTGGATAAGTTCCATGTTAACAAACAGAAGCATTTCTGTAGAGATGGCAGGGGAGGTCAGAAGGGCGGAGACAAGTCTGGGCTGTGCACAGGGGGGGGGGGTTCTCTCTCCTCTGTTGTGGTGCCTAGTGGTTGACAACCTTATTGAACTCCTGAATGAACAGGGGTACTTCTGTCTAGGATATGCGGACGACATAGTTGTTTTGATCCTGGGCAGATTCCCTGATACAGTCCTTGAGGTAATCAGAAATCCTCTACGACTGATTGAAGAGTGGTGTAAAAAGGAGAACCTTAGGGTAAATCCAAAAAAGACTGCTCTCATTAACTTCACCAGACAGCGAAAAGATCTGACGACCAGAATGCCCCCGCTTGTTTGGTGAATACCTTGAGTTTGTGGGGGAGGTGAAGTACCTGGGAGTTACTCTGGACAGGAAACTCACCTGGAACTCACATCTTGAGAGGACAGTTAACAAGGCCAAAAGGGCACTGATGACTGTGAGAAGAATGGTGGGTAAGAAATGGGGACTGAAGCCATCAATGATGCACTGGATGTATCTGAGAGTGATAAGACCTATGATTGCCTATGGAGCTCTGGTGTGGTGGACAAAGGCCAACCAGGCACAGACAAGAGCTAAACTGAGCTCTATCCAGAGATTGGCCTGACTGTGCACATTGGGAGCGATGTCAACTACACCAGGTGCAGCAATGGAAGTAATGCTTAACCTCCCTCCCCTTGAGCTTGTCCTTAGGGGAGAGGCGAGGCTGGCGGCATGGAGATTGCGCAACTCGAGCAACTGGGCTAACCTCCCAGATGTCTCGGGACATATGAGTATCGAGTGCGTGGTCAAAGAACCCGTCTTGGAAATGGGCAGCGACCACATTACTCGAATGTTTGCACCTGACCAGGTCCACCAAACTATGATGGATTGGTCAGTGACACTAACATCGGGAGCTCAGATCTGGTACACAGATGGCTCCAGGATGGACTTCGGCACTGGAGCGGGGGTGTATTGTAAAAACCCAAGGGTAGAACTAGTTTTTTCCTTGGGGAGGCATACCTCTGTCTTTCAGGCCGAAGTATATACTATAAATGCCTGTCTGGGAGAGATAGCGAGAAGGGAAACACACCGGAACCGGATTGCTATTTTCTCCGACAGTCAGGCAGCAATTAAGGCACTAAACGGACACGTGGTCACCTCGGCCATAGTCAGGGAGTGCCTAATTAACCTACAAGCTCTGGCAAGGCACAATCAAATCATGATAGGTTGGGTGCCAGGGCATAGGGGAATACTTGGAAATGAAGCCGCAGATGCACTGGCCAGGGAGGGGTCTTCGACTCCCCTGATTGGACCGGAGCCTGCGGTAGGTATTTCCAAATCCATGGTCAAGATGGCAGTGCGAAGGTGGATGGCTGAAAGACACTGTGAGCACTGGATCAGGGCCGAAGGGATGAGACACAGTAAGCTAACCCTTAAGAAACCTTCCTTGGGGCTGCAGAAGAGTCTCATCTATCTGTCTAGGCAGGAATTGAGGATAGCCACAGGTCTACTCACGGGACACTGTGGACTAAGGAAACATTTGCATAAAATGGGTATCTACAAAGATGAACCAGTGTACAGATTATGCGGGCAGGAGCTGGAGACTGCCACACACATTATTTACAGATGTGAAGTACTTGCTGAGAGGCGCTTCAACCTCTTTGGTGATGGAACGGCTTTGGTGGATGCTGAAGGTAAAACTCTAGTCAGGAAACTCCTAAACCTGGTAAGAGGGAAGGGGCTATTTGACTAGATCAGGGAGGTAAGTACAATATACCTTAAGGTAGCAGTCCTTCGGGCAATTCAAACCCGCTCCCAAGTTAAAAAAATAAAATAAAAAATAAAAAACATTAAGTAAATTCCTATTTAATTTAACGAAGAAAAATTTTATTTGAGTTACCCTAGAGCGCTATTTATGATATTGTGTGGTAACCATGACAACAGTTTAAGGTTGTACAGTGGAGGTTTCGACGACAAGCAGATGGGGAGGGGTTCATATGCAAACAATTTTGAAAAATTAATTCTAGGTATTGGAAAGTTGGCCCAGTACTAATGCGTGCTAGATTTTGAACATTAAATTCTCTGTTGGAATCCGGCTGGAACCTATACATTTTATAATTTAATTATTGAATAAATATTTCAAAAAAACTATTAATATCAATTTTCATCCCCTATAGGTTTAAAAAATTATTTGAAATTGATTAGATGAATAAAAACTGTGTACTATATATATATATATATATATATATATATATATATATATATATATATATATATACATATATATATATATATACATATATATATATATATATATATATATATATATATATATATATATATATATGATGAATAGTTACTATCTGGCTCGCTCTTCTACTGCTGTTGGGTTCACCTCGTCAATGCTGGATGAGATTCTAGCGAAACGTCGGAACTGCGAATTTATGGACTGCAGAATGAACGGATGTACTCCAGATAGTAACTATTCATCATATTTTTTCATCCGTGAAGGAATACGTATCAGCATATATATATATATATATATATATATATATATATATATATATATATATATATATATATATATATATTTATATATATATAGGCCTATATAGGAAAGTGTGAGCTAAAAGAAGGAATTTTAAAAACATGACATCATTATCATTATATTTAATTAACTGTAAGATTTATTAATGTATTATTAACTGATAAATTATAGTTGGACTATAGTGTACAATAAATAAAGTAACATAGCCTTCATGTTAAAACAGCTGTTCTTATAACCTATAAAAAAAATCAGCTGTTGTATGAAATCATATGTTATCACTAAATTTAAGTTACAATACGCAAACGTAACGCAAACTAGAAGATTTTCCCCGTACATTTTTTCTCTTTAGATTCACCACTGCGTACACCTATTCATTTCAATCACAAAACTCTATTTTGTAAATGAAGTGTATATATTTTATTCTTATATACAACCGAATATTCGACACACTTGATACGTATTGTTTGAACCTCGCACAATATCGCCACCAACAATTATCCAAGTCGATTAGATTTATCATTTTTTTAAATTTTACATTTAATTTACATTAAATGATAAATTTATATACTTTGTTTAATGAATGCATTTTGCTACAAAATAGTTGACACAAAAAAATGATTTATACAAAATTACTATTGGAATTATATAAACAATGGGTCTATCTCTACATTTATGGGAAAACAACTGTGTTATGAAATCATGTGTTATAGTTCGATTTAAAACAGAATACAGGAGGGATGGGGTCTGCCACCGTCTTGGCGAATCGAAAATCCACATCCTGAAGGTTCGGTAAGCCTTTTGCCGAATTTAAGTTAAACTTTCGTTCGTCGCTAAATGTCACGGTGTTCAAACCGACAACACCGCATCCTTACCCTTCAACAGAGCAATAGCAAGTGTTAAACTTTAAATCAAACTATAGGTAATTAAGCATGTATCTCGAAAATCTACACGAAAAACTAACTCACACATTTTATTCCATAAAAAGCGAGATTACCGCTGTAGAAGATTTTTAATCAAACAAATATAAAATAAAATTTATTTCATAAAAAAAGAAAGTTAAAATACGAAAGAGTAGAAGCTCAAGTGTGTTACGTATTGTTTTAGCTCTGTGATTTAATTTATTTATTAACAAGCAATATAAAAATAAATATTTCTTAAAGTCAATTCCTACGTAGGTCAGCAAGGAATAATTTTAATCTAGTTACTTTTATTAAATAACTACAATTATATAAATAAAGTAACATAACCTATGCGTCAAAACAGCTGGTCTACCATATCACCTATAAGATAATATCAGCTATAAACAAAAGAATAAATAGGCTACGACTCACAATTATAAAAACTTTAAGTAAACAAAGATTAAATAGGCTACTACTCACAATTATAAAAACTTTAAGTAAACAAAGATTAAATAGGCTACTACTCACAATTATAAAAACTTTAAGTAAACAAAAGAATAAATAGGCTACGACTCACAATTATAAAAACTTTAAGTAAACAAAGATTAAATAGGCTACTACTCACAATTATAAAAACTTTAAGTAAACAAAAGATTAAATAGGCTACTACTCACAATTATAAAAACTTATGTAAACAAAAGATTAAATAGGCTACGACTCACAATTATAAAAACTTTAAGTAAACAAAAGATTAAATAGGCTACTACTCACAATTATAAAAACTTTAAGTAAACAAAGATTAAATAGGCTACTACTCACAATTATAAAACACAATTATTTAACCTTCACTCACAAGCCAGCTCGAATATTGTTTATAATATCAGCTGTTTTATGAAATCATATGTTACCACTTATTTTAACCCAGATGGGAGGGTAAGCAACTACATTGCTTACTTTGCCCCTTTTGTGATAAGTATTTTTCCCATGTAAAAATAAATAGTGTGGGAAAATTTAATTCCCATTTATTAACAATTTCTCATTTATTAATTCACAATTAATTAAATTTAATTCATGAATTAATATATGAAAAATGCTTTTTTAACATCAGGTGCCTTCCACTACAAGACTAAAAAAATTTATTTGAACCTAAACGGATGAATAAATAGCATTTTGTTAACGTTTATATAAGATGTATATAGGGAGAGTGTGAACTAATAGAAGGAATTGAAAAAACCTTGATGCCACAGCCGTTACGATCTGTTGCTAGCTACAAGTGGGTATCTGTGGCCTAACCTAAAATAACCATAGTAAGAAATATGAAAGGCCTAGACGTATGGTTGACGACTGAAAACTGTAATATACGATCGTTTGCGTACAGAGATACAAAAAGCTGAGAAATATTTAAAAACTTCCAATCAGAACGAAGAGAAACATAAAGAATAAAGACTTAACAAACTAAGAGTCAAAAATAACAAGAGAATAACTTAAATAGATACAATATAGACGGGAAAATAGATTTGTGTTTTTAATGTTTCTTATGATTACATGACTGAAGTAAAGCTGAACATCTCCCCCTCATCATACCTCTCCACCCTCCCACCCTCTACGTCGCTTCCATTTTGAGACAAAGAAGGGTAAACGTGACAACTTATCGAATTTCTGGTGTACTGACACAAGATATTTGTAAAAGCACTGAATAATGATGTCTTCCAGGTCTTATATTTCTGTTTCGCTCAATTTGTTCAACCACGGAAACAAACGAGGTCAAACGTTGCATTAATTCTTCACTTTACTCTCATCCCACACAAAATATAATTAAATACACGTCATATTAATTTTTTAATCTACATAAAATATTAAACTACTATACAACATGTTATTTTGACTTAACAAACTCTGTGATGGTTGTAGTTGCTTGGTGGTGGTGATCGTGCTGATGTTGGAGGTTTTCATGGTGGTGGTGTCTGTTTTTGGGGTGGAAGTGTTGTGGAGTCAGTGGTGGTGGTGTTAGCGAGGTTCGTGATGCTGGTATCAGTTAGTGCTTGTTGTGGTCGTGGTGTTTATGATTGCAATGTTGTGAATGTTTGTGGTCGTGGTGATTGATTTTGGTAATGGTTTGAAGTGATGATTTATTTTAGTGATAGTGGTTGTAGTTGTGGTGATGGTGGTTGAAGTTTCGGTGGTTGTGGTTGAAGCTGTAGAGATAGAGCTCTTAGCTCTGGTACTAGTGATGTGTTTGTGTTGTTGTGTTTGTTCTTGTGCTGGTGTGTGTGTGTGTGTGTGTGTGTACGCTTTTCTTTAACAGTCAAACACTACAATATCATTTTCGTTGATATTTAGGAAAATCTTTATAAAACCTAAAATCCTTTTTTTAGTTATAGTGTTAACTGGAAAATTACAATTGTAAATATCCTTAGTTAGAAAACATAGATTTTCTTTCCTGGCCAAGGCATTTCATCTGTGGTTGTTCTGAATGAATCGGAATTACGTGGGTACTGAACCGCCCTCTCTCCTGGAGATGACGTCATAGGTATAGGCGGACGATTGATGTACTAAATATATTTATATAGACCTACGGAAACGTAAATTTAATAGCAAAATAACTTAGAAGCATAAAACCCGTGAGTGCCCTTACATTTTGCCCCCCTTTATTAAGGGCTTTCTGAATGCCTACATAATTCAATGGGCTGTGCTTAACCGGAGAGCTCTTGAGCCTCTTGCTGACAACTGGAGATTTTAATTTATGCGCAGCACTTACAGACCTGACAGACTACTTCGTACATCCTAGTTGCAGTACGGTGTTATAATAGTACAGCTTTGTGCTAGACGTGGGGTGTACTCAGACAGTAAAAAATGTTTTATAAACATCAGGCATTCACAGTAAAAATGGACCAAAGCCAAGCACAAATTTCAAGAATGTGAAAACAATTTCATAATATATCTTTTTTTTTTTAATTGTAGGTGATGTTTCATTTGATATCATGTCCCCGCAACAGGATGGTTGAACGTGGGGCGGGGTTCTTAGTGCAAAGACAATATTCTTAGTACAATATTCTCGTAGAAGTTCCTCCAATAAGGAAAGGTGTGTGTGTATATTATAACAAAATTCATTAAGTTAAGAAGGCTGTTGGTAAAAATATTTGAGTTTGTGAAATGTCCCTAGCTAGCGCTAATCTATTGTCACATCTATCGGCCGAAATAAGTTACTGCACACACACCTGCAAATCATAAATAAAAATAATTCGAAAGGGGTTCATTGTATGTAAACCAAGACGTGCCTCGTTCATGGGAGATTTATGACTAGGAATCCCTGAGATTACAGAAAAACACATGCACCTGTGGGAAACTTCAACAAATTCCCACGAAGGCCAAGGGAAGGTGTGAGGGAAGCGTCAAAATTTCATAGGCTAGCCAGAGTTTAAGTGCCATAAGGGAGCCAATCAAATTTGAAGAGGGTATGAAACACAAACGGATACGATCCAAGAGGATGTTCAGGAAAGACAGTCAATTTTCAGTACTCGAAAGGGTCAAGTGGTAGGACTCGAGGAGAAGTAATGTTCAGTTTTTAGTAAGAAGTATCAAATTCAAACAAGTAACGTGGAAATTTAAAGTAAGGGAGATTATTAAATAGAAAGTGAAGTATAAAGAGGGAGATTAAAGGGTAACAAGTGAGATTAAAAAAATAAGGGAGTGATTAATAAAGTCAGTTACGAAGTAGAAGCATTTCGAGAAATTAAGAAAAGTGATATTGATAGGAAGTATTACTATGTGAATTTGTGTCAAGTGAAGTAAAACAAGGAACCACGCAAGTAATAAACAATACATTTATTTTAACTTAAAGCCAACTCTTTATAACCAAACATTTAAGAACATTTAAACTTTTATAAATTCATTAAAAAGTCATAGTTAACTGAAATATAAAATTTATCAAACCAAGTGCAGTAATTTATACACGCCCTTAGATAGCCAAAAGTAAATTTAGAATTGCAAAAAAAAAATCAATAGTTTAATAAGAGTCTTGATGCCTATCGGCAAAAATTAGAGTTAGTAAGAGAATTATATGAGCTACCGGTAAATGCAATATTGATCTCAGGATAAAATAAATCTGTAATTATAAAAGCAAGTAGCTGGATTATTAATTTAATTTCCTAAGAGTAAAAATTATCCTGTAGAGAAGCATTAAGTGAAGGTACGTTATATAACAATTGTCGCCCAACGTGGAAGGCAAGGTACGTTATATATACCATGGTGAATGGCTATGGTTTGATAAATTTCAATTAGTGATATAATTAAATTGTTTTTTTATAGATTTTTTGAAGTAATTGTATTAAATTGTTAAATTCAACAAGGTTGGCTTAGCAATAAGAAACTAGTTAGTGGATAAGTAAATTATAAATGTAAAACTCTGTCCATATAAAATTTGATAATAATTTTGTGTTAATAACCAATTTTAATTTAGTAAACGTGTGCTAGTGTAAACCAATTGATAACTAGCATATGCTTAGGCGTAGCCAAAGAATTAATAATAAACAAAGGAAAATGAACACGGAAGAGAGTGGGTTTAGCAACATAGGGCAAAGTATTAATACAGAAGATATTACGAGGGATTTAGAATTAGGAACGTTAGAGAACAGGATGGAAATGGAACAGGGAACTCAAATACGGGAGTCGGGGACTATCAAGAGTCCAGAAAAACAAAAGGAATCGGAGCATATAGTTGTAAATTCAGAACTTAATATAATGCAAATGTTAATTAAAATGAATGAACAAATGGCAGAAATAAAAGGCAATCTTCAAGATAAAGAAACACACATAACTAACGAAATATGTAAATTAAATGATCAAGTTAATAAAAATAATCAAGACTTAATTAAAGAAATACGTAAATTTGCGGATCAAATTGATGAAGGCGATCAAAATGTAAAGGAAAAGCTAAAAGGGGGGAGATAGAAGAAGTGTATCAAGTATCTAATAACTACACTGATGGTGAAAGGAATGTTTATGATGAATTATTACCACCAGTACCAGAGTCAGTGCCTATTACAGGGACAAATGATTCAGAACAGGGGAGCAGAGCAAGTGCTAAGATGCAGGTTAACTCTTCGGAAATTACGCAAGTTTTACATGTACCGTAATGAAAAAAACGGTCATTTAGTCTTTTGAAATGAAAAAAGAAACGTTTACAAAAAATTCAGTCCCACGTATCAATGAAGCTATGAAAAAGTTAATTGTGACTGGGACAGAAGAGAGTATTGGTGCTAGGTATGAGGCAGTAATTAAAATGAGTATTACGGTATTGGTAAAAGTTGTCAAAACACAACACAAGTATGAAATTATTCAACATGGCAGTGAAATTGCAGAAATCTTAAAAAAGACGGGTGTAAGAGTTGAAGTGCCGCCACGTTTGTTCACCGCTACAAAATTGCGAAGACCTCCGGATAAATTTGCATTAGTTGAATTTTTTTTATGAGAAAGTAAACAGATTCCAAACCAAGGACATAGAAGCTCCCGATTGGATGCACAAGAACATCATGCGACAGAAAAGTGATAAAAATATCAGTTTAATGTCCGGTTTGGTACAACTATTTAACAATTGCTCGCGATACAAACCCAAAAATTGAGAAGGGTATTTAATTGTTGATTACTTAAAAAAATATGTTAGTTATAATTGATTATAAATTTAAGAAGTAGAGTATAAAAAGAACATGTAATAAACATTTAAACTGAACACAGAAACAGAAAGTTATTTTGTTACAAAGATAGAATAAAGTGAAAGTAGGCTAAGGGTAAAAGACCCAAAACGTAAACATTACACTGAAAGGCTCAGGTAGAAAAAGAAAACCCTTTCCCTTTCAATGTGGACAAGTATGCAGTTAACTTATTGTGATCATAGAGACGTAAATGTTGAAATCGGACAGCCATAAACCAAAACAAAAGTGAAAGGGTAAACAGTGGGGTCAAAAGGGGTTATTAACCCCCCTTAGACAAGTGGACTTAGTAATTGTATTTTAGGATAAGATAAATATGTAATTATTGCTTTTGTAAATGTAGTTAAATTTTGAACTATTGGCTAGGTTTGGTTACAGTATCTAGATCTGGACAACAAACACTCCATTTAATTTCATTTATTGTAAAATGAGTTAATTACATAATGCTGTTAAGGTTAAGCAATGTTAAAAACAATTGTTCTGGAGCCAATGAAGTTAATATTAGGAAACAAATTTAGTAATTTGAAGATTGTATTTCAGCGACATTAGATCATTGTAACAAGAAACCAGAATAACAATATTATGATGTAAGGATTAAATTAAATAATTGTATTATAATGTACAAGAAACAGTAAGATGCAAGTAAATTTAGTATTGTCATATGAAATGGGCAGTTCAATTCTATAGTGCACCATATTAGGTATTATGTTATAGAAGTATGTTTGTATCTAGGTTTAGATTAGTTTGTAAAAACAATCCTGCTCTCAATCATAGGTTTAGGATCTAATGAAATTATATAAGTAATTAATTGATTAAATAAATTATCATTTCAATAGGGAAGTAAATAAATAAAACATATTAGAAATTTGGGAGTTAGATATAAAACTTTTGGATAAATTGAAAATTAATCAAAATTTTTATTATATATATAAAACCATTCTCTCCATGGCCGACATAAATAATCTGTAATCACCGTTTTAACCTAATCAGGCATCAGTATTGTATGAATAGTGAAAAAACCATCAATCAAGCATCGAAATTCCATGGAAAACGGGAGAAAATAATCAATGAAGCATCAGTATTGCATGCATAATGAAAGAACCATCAATCAAGCATCGAAATTCCATGGATAACGGGAGAAAATAATCAACGAAGCATCAGTATTGCATGCATAATGAAAGAACCATCAATCAAGCATTGAAATTCCATGGATAACGGGGGAAAATAATCAATGAAGCATCGGTATTGCATGCATAATGAAAGAACATTCAATCAAGCATCAAAAATCCATGGATAACGGAAGAAAATAATCAATAAAGCATCATTATTGCATGCATAATGAAAGAACCATCAATCAAGCATCGAAATTCCATGGATAACGGGAGAAAATAATCAATGAAGCATCAGTATTGCATGCATAATGAAAGAACCATCAATCAAACATCGAAATTCCATGGAAAACGGGAGAAAGTCATCAATGAAGCATCAATATTGCATGCATAATGAAAGAACCACTAATCAAACATCGAAATTCCATAGACAACGGGAGAAAATAATCAATGAAGCATCACTATTGCATGCATAATGAAAGAACCATCAATCAAGCATCGAAATTCCATGGAAAACAGGAGAAAATAATCTACGAAGCATCAGTATTGCATGCATAATGAAAGAACCATCAATCAAGCATTGAAATTCCATGGATAACGGGAGAAAATAATCAATGAAGCATCAGTATTGGATGCCTAATGAAAGAACCATCAATCAAGCTTCAGTATTGCGTGAATAACGAACGAATCCTCAATCAAGCTTCAGTATTGCATAAATAAAGAAAGAATCCTAAATCAAGCTTCAGTATTACATAAATAAAGAAAGAATCCTAAATCAAGCTTCAGTATTGCGTGAATAAAGAAAGAATCCTAAATCAAGTTTCAGTGTTGCGTGAATAAAGAGAGAATCCTCATTGAAGCATCAGTATTGCACAAACAAAGAAAGAACCATCAATCAAGCATCAGAATTTCACGGATAACGCACCACCAAAACCTAGGTTGTGACGGTGGACTAAGAATTACATTGTCCGCTTTCAAAAACTAGCTTCACACTTACAGGACCCTGAAGTTTTACTTTCAGTTTTTTATTTCAGGAATATTTGGAATAATTCTTTGAAGTACAATGGGGTTAGAGAAGCGAAGGATAAGGTCCGAAGGGTTAATAAACTGTTCTCCCTTATACTAAATGTACCCTTACAGTAGGCCGATCGTTTTCCGTTCTCCATACTCTCGTAAATATGCAAAATTCGTGCTTTAAGATACTGTGTGAAATTAAAAGAGGATTTTGAATAAATATACATTAGGTACCATTACGAAAGAATGCATGTTGTGAAACCGAAGTGAACTACACGAGAATCAACTGGTTCGTATATACATATATATATATATATATATTAAATATGGTGATATGTTTTCTTGTAATATAGTTAATAAATTAAAAATATTTCAGAAACAAGAATACTTTTAATGAATATATTTATTGAAAGCTTTTCGCCGATAAAATAGTACTAGCATCTTCAGGAAAATAATAATTAACAATGGGCTCTCCAATGTCCAGCATATTATCGGAAATATTTTTACTAAATATAGACATTGAAATAGATAAGATTATTAAAACATATGATCAAAATGGACACTGGTTTAGATATGTAGATGATGGATTATACATATCATATAATAATGATTTAAATATTGACAAAATATTAAAATGTATAAATAATATACACGAAAATATAAAATTTACTCATGAATTTGAATCAGAATTATTTTGAAGAATATCAGAATTATTGAAGATGCTGATACTTTTTTATCGGCGAAAAGCTTTGAATAAATATATTCATTAAAAGTATTCTTGTTTTTGAAATATTTGTAATTTATTCTCTATATTACAAGAAAACATATCACCATATATATATATATATATATATATATATATATATATATATATATATATATATATATATATTATACTGAATAGAAATGCAGGAAATAATTTTCTTAAAGTATCAACAACTGAGTCTAATAGAGACAAACATTTTTTGGAAAGTAAATATCTAAATGATTACAAAGTAGTAGCACAACCCCACCTATTCAATACACAGATTTATTTTAGCATTTATATATCGCAAGATACTTTGTACAAAAAGAGTCACTTTCGTAGAAAAGGTCTAGATTTTACAGGACAAAGCAGTGTTTCCATTTTATGAAATGTCCTCTATTAGGGTTGAAATCACCCCTTCGGATGAAGGGTAGAGAAATGGTTATGGAAGACAAGGGACCAGTAAAATGTCCTCCCACTGATGAGTGCCCCTAATGCTGGATTCTTTTGTTGCGCGTTTTCTCTCGATATCTTTAGAGAAATGAGACAGTAAAACTTTGTCGCCAGATCTTTGTAAAACCAGATTAAACACATGGTAACCTCATACACACGACCTTTGCAATGGCTTAGTATGATTAATGACAATTTGACTTAGTAAACACTAATATATTTGATGTTATAACGACATAAAGTCTTCTATTTAACTTTTTCACTTTCCAATTAAAGAATAATCATGAAAGATTGTAAAAAATTTTTGTAATTTTTCGGTACGAAAAAATTACCTTAAATTTAATTTAAAATGAAAATCCTGAGACTTTCTGAGATTGACCCTGGAGGAAGTGTTCACAGGAGTTATTCGATAGGTGTTGTTTGTCTGTGAAAGAACAACCATTTATCACCACAAATCACGAACGAGTAAAGATAAAACAGCCGATGGATATTTGCGTATCTCTCTGGTACAACAAGGTTGGTAGTTGATCCAGTTACTTTAACGGAACGGTGGTTTCGTGACAGCGCCCGGTTTGGATCAGTGACTGTTACCGGTGGCAAGTGGCTTTTATTAGGTCAGTGACTTTAGTACCCGTGACAAGGGATACTGAGACTGCTCTGTATGTGCCAATAATAGGCAGGCATACCACACTGGTGAAAAGATTCTACACCTCGTTTTTTTCTTTTCTGGAAGGTTCATTTTATTTTAAAATAAACTCCTACGAAATTAAAAATAAACTACGGAGTGCGAAAGTGCGTCTATTGTTCACAACACTGTCACTCTCGTGAAACCTGACACAAATCGTCCACTGAGACACGACGTAAATGGATAGAATCAGTGACAGCGACAAATCAAATAATGCCAGCCGTTACATCCAGTGACTGCTACCTTTTCCCCAATCACAACAGAGACAATTCCCGATCGATTCATTGTCACTGGAACTGGTATTTTCTATATTTTGTCGCTGGTACCACCAGTGGCAAACGAATATCAGTGACAAGTCACAATGACAGAAAATATCGACCATCCCAAGTATGCATGAGAACCTCTTAGATAAAGGAACAAATGAGCTGAAAAATCCCAGATGAAGCTCAAGAAACTCTAGACTATATCAGTCAATGCTCAAGACAATTAAGACGAATATCATAAACCTTATTACGGAGTTCAAGTAGCTCAAGACTAAGTTTAAAAATATAAAACGAAGCTCAAGAACCTCAAGAAAAAGCTCAGAAAACTCAAGGCGATGTTTAAAATAACTTTCGGGACTCAAAATACTTAAGGAGACATTAAAGATAAAGCAGTGGTGAGCAGAGGAAGAAGAGAAAGTGAAAAAATTAAGTAATGAAAACAAGAACTATAAGAACAAAAGTACTCTTGAAACAAAAAAACTAATAAATAGCAAAAGAAAATCGAACTTTTTGTAGTCAGTGTGAAACGACAAGTTCAAATTCAATATGGAAACAAATTTGTGAAATTATTATTCATTTTTAAATTTACTGTGTATTTCTGGATTTGCTTAGACGCATGATAAATTTATCTTACAGAACCTTAAGTAATTTTTGTTAGATAACTTATCTACAGCACCAGCAGACAATAGGCTCAGACCATAAGGACCACCCAGCTCACACAAGACAAGATATGCTCACATCTAACAGATCTTTGAACATTTATAACTTTACGTACTTCCACTAGAAACAACCAGTGAAGCAACTGTAATCTAAAGGTCTTTCGAACTAGACACAGAAATTATTACCCAAACTCGTCCTTGCATTGTTTAATATTGAAAACTAATACTAGCAGGTAAAGAAACCGGTTTTTCATTGATTTCATCCTCTTTTTTCGTTTAATAAATACCTTGAGTTGTATTAGTATGTTCACGGTAAGTTTTTCCGCTTCCGGTTCGACAATTATTGTCTGCGTTTTGCTCTCTCCTCTAAATCTTTAACACCCCTCTCTCCCTTTCTCTCACTTACTCTGTGTTTCCTTTTTCCTCTTTCTCTTTCTCTCTCCTTTTCTCTATTCCTCTCTTTTACCCTTCCTCTCCTTTTCTCTCATCCTCTCTAGCTTTCTCTTTCTCTTTTTCTGAACCATCTTCTGTCATCTGATTCTCCTTCTACTTGTCAGACTTCCTCTTCCTATCATATAACTATTCATATGGCAACGGTTGTTTAAATGAGGCGTTGTTCTTGACAGACAAAGCATTTCAACACAGAAAAAAATCTATTTACGTAGGTTTCGGTCGGAATTTGAAAAATACAAAAAGATACATTAAACAAAAACTACAAATAAAAATATCCTCTCAGCAAAACTTAAGTATATAACGTCAGATATAATTAATGAACTTATAAAAATTATCTTGACTTTAATTAAAAAATAAATTTATTATGGACTTCTTTTAGATAGAGTACCTTAAGAAAATGAAATTGGTTTTAACTTTTGCAATTATTTCTGTGCAACCAAAGACAAATTAAAAGGAATTAAAAGTCTACACCTAAAAATAAAATCTAGACTTAAGGACCAATAATAAGAAAACAAAAGGGCAGACAGAGAAAACATAAATGTAGAAAGATAATCTTAATCTTCCAATAAGGTAATATTAATAATGATTATAATAATGACTCCTTTTATGGTATTAGCTTGTCTTGAAAGAGACATCGGAGAAACGTCCTACCTGGGCCATTTTTATTCAAGGAAAGTAGTACTACCTAATGTGGCAGTTTACATGGGAGCTGAAAAATTTTAAAAAAAAAATCATAGTTGCTAACAGGGATGGAACACAGGAGTTTTAGGTTGATAGTCAAATAACTTACTAGGCCATTCAGCTAACTACATAGGTTTTCAATATTTTATTGATTCCAAACAGCTAAATGTGGATGTATAATCGTGTGATGGTGGTACCTTGCAACAGGGTGAAAATAAATCTATGTAAAGCTTATGACAATGATTTGAGCAGTAAGTTTAAAGGTAACTCTATCTCCCAGAGTGACAGGTGAGATTTGCTCGTAATATTAAGTCGTCCATCCTTTCACAACTACTTAGTTGCCATTTCCCATTGTACCGAAATAAACCCGTTTCTAAAACGTTACAACTGTAAATAACTGAATGTTTGGCAACAAAATAAACACCTACCCGACCGTTAAATAACGGATTTAACCGTCAGTTAAAACACAAATGCTTTTTTATAGTTTTAGAGAAGGGTTCTATTGTTTATTCGACTAAAGTTGTTTACTTGATTCTCTACCAGATTTTAATTAAATGTATGCAACGCGTATGCGTGCGTGCGTTTTTGAGAGGAAAGGGAGATAGAGAGAAATTGAGTTAATATTGTACTCCCATCAAAAGCCACCACTCTAAACACCATCAGTTGTATAAATCACGAGATACAGCCAGAGACGTAAGATGCCCAACAGGGCAGTTCGTTGACCACTCTTAACGTGAAGTAGATCGTTGCGCATCCGCTGTTCAAGTCTCTTGCTATGTCGTGCGACTATAGTAACAATTAATCACGAGATATTTGTTTTGTTTGTTGTTAATCAGCAGGTACAATAATTATCCTATAAAAGATAAGAACCCAAATCACGTGTGAAGGCACATATTCAATCAAAATATATCTTGATTTATTTATTCAAGATCGATTTGGTCTGGATCAAATTTAATTAAACCTCCTTGTAACCAGCATTAAGTGGGAACATAAACGTTATGCAATAAATCATATTGTAAGACTTAAAGGAAAACCTTTAGTTTAAAATGCTTGAAGCCACACACTTTGGCTGTCACTTGAACTATAAACACTGGAAATGTCCGCTCCAGCCGAACATAAAATCCGTTTGTACTTAAGGAAGACGCAGCCTGCAGGTTACAAAGGGTGTAAATATCTAGTGAGAGGTGGGTTTTTAATAAAACGACATAAATCAGTGCACCCGCT
The DNA here is from genome assembly GCA_036971475.1 of Prosapia bicincta. Classification (NCBI taxonomy): domain Eukaryota; kingdom Metazoa; phylum Arthropoda; class Insecta; order Hemiptera; family Cercopidae; genus Prosapia; species Prosapia bicincta. The sequence continues at coordinate 23,914,276 of JBAIZL010000002.1, forward strand.
AGAAGCCGGAAGCCGGTGTTTTAGCGATAACTCAGACGATGCGATATTAAACAACAACTGCTCAGAGACAATAAATTTTCCAACCAATAGAAGCGTACTACAGTGCATTAAATCCTGTCCATACTGATAGCTAATACTAAAGGTATAAGTGCATGTTGTGTGTGTATATGTGTGTGTTTGCGTGCGTGCGTGTGTGTTTGTTGTGTGTGTATGTGTATGTTAGGAATATCAGAAAACTGTACTAAAACATATAACAATAGCCCTTGTGATGATGCTAACTTTGTTAGCGAAATGTGCATCAAGGCTGTTTAAATATTTATAACTAGGAATATTGTGGTTTATTGTTAACAATAAAAAGCTTTAAAGCCCCTCAGAGTTGTAAATTTTTCTGATTTAGAAATTGCTCATTTAAGTCGAATATTTTATTATAGAGATGTATTACTGTCCCGTCAAATAAAACCAATAAATCAGGTTCCCATATCTCTTCAGAACTCGTCTCGTTCATTAGGCTTCTTAATTTCGTGGTATGACGTCACAGCAAAATTCTAAATTTTAGTTTATTTTTGAATGATAAAGAGAGAAGAGCAACATGATGTCGACAATGCTTGGAGTCGTTTGGCTGTTATATAAAAATATAGCATAACCACCATCTTGGAAGTGAGTGTTCTGGGAGTTCAGAGAGGGACTCAACGTTTGCGAACATATGGAACAAAATATGCAATCACTTTAGTAAGGGTAGACGCACGCACGCACCGAGCGACTTATGGCGCAATCCTCTTTCGTATGTTTAAATAGAGTGCTTTTGTTATTTATACATTATATTTTTATTGTTTCAAAGAGCATTCGGTTTAGGTTTTTGACATGAAAAAATTAGTTGAATTGTATAATTTTACACACAAAAAAAAAAAATATATATATATATATTTAGTTAATTAGAGCTTAGCTAGTAAGAACTATTCACAAAGGTAAAAGTCAAAATATTGAACACAAAATCTCACCAAAAATTAGTTTTAATCTCACTCATTAATTTGTTGAGTGTGTGTTTATTAAAAACTAATTTTTTGTGAGATTTTGAGTTCATTATTTTGAATTTTACCTTTGTATATATATATATATATATATATATATATATATATATATATATATATATATATATATATATATATATATAGTTTGCAGAATCTAGGTTAAATTGATTTTTCCCTTACACTTGTTTAATAAATGTAGTACATTATATATTTTGTACGAAAGAAATTTAAATACCTGTAAAATTGGACCGATGTATATGTATATATATATATATATATATATATATATATATATATGTGTGTGTGTGTGTGTGTGTGTGTGTGTGTGTGTGTGTGTGTGTGTGTGTGTGTGTGTCTGTGTGTGTGTGTGTGTGTGTGTGTGTGTGTGTGTGTGTGTGTGCGTGCGTGCGTGCGAGCGTGTGTGTGTGTGTGTGTGTGTGTGTGTGTGTGTGTGTGTGTGTGTGTGTGTGTGTGTGTGTGTGTGTGTGTGTATGTGTGGACTAAATCCTTGAAATACCACTTCAAAGAGCCAAAAAGCGATCAAAATTGAAATATAGGAACTTTTAAAATCATCGTGGAATTTAATACCTTTGTAAAATTCACTGCCGACTGTTATCGATATGCGTGGCTCCATCAGTGCAAAGGTCCGACACCAAACCTCACCGCAGTTTGCCATGTAATCGGACCGTAATTATCTAATTAAATTGACATGGCCCCCAACAAATAATTAGGCTTAATGCAAGAGTTAAGGAATGTCAATAAAAAGTACATGTAGGCATATAACAACTAATATAAGCACAAAAACTTCAAAGTAACTCCTTCTCAGGTCAACAAAAAGATTTTATTTTAGTTACGTTTTATTAAATAATTATAACTAATACAAATATAGTAACATATCCTGAGCGTTAAAACAGCTGTTCTATCTCATAACCTATAACAAAATCAGCTGTTTTATGAAATCATAAAATCATAAGTTATCATTTAGTTTTAAGCCAATGGGAATAATTAACTATATTGCATACCTTACCACTTGAGTGGAAAGTTTTTCTCCCATATAAAACTAAAATTAATTCATTTTAAATGTAAATAATGAAATCCTTTTTGTATTAACATCAAGTGTTTTTGTCAACATCAACATCCACTACAAGTTTTAAAAAATGAATCCTAACCTGAGTGGATGATTAAAAAGTATTTTATTAACGATTGAAATTTTTAACAAGATATATATAAGAAGATTGTGAGCTAATAGAAGGAATTGGAAAATTCATTTGTTTAAACGAGCATCCGAAGGACCTTTTAATTTATTTTATTTTCTACACTTGTAATAAGTAACTGCTAATTATTCGTCTTATAGTAGTGCAGTTAAGAAAGGCTGGGCAGTGTTGCTTACAGATGTAATGAAAAAGAGAGAGGTGGAATAATAATCAATTTCCTATAAATAAATATAATTTTAGGCAGGACAGTAAACCTTTGCCACATTTACCAGAGCAAGTCAAAAAGCAAAGGGAAATTTGAATTTACCACTGAAACACTTATATGGCAGCACTGTCTACCTTAACGTAATACTTATATTGACTGTTAAGTGAGAGTATTATTTCATTATTAGCTATTTGTGATTGTGTTTAAGTTTTGTCCAAAACCATTTCATTTTGATTACACCCAAAGAGAAATGTTATCAGTGATTCGATTCGTCAATCGGAAGGTGTGGAATCAGCAAAGATTGGTCAAATATAGTAGCAATATGGAGAGAGCTATTTGAAGGAAGGTTATTGGAAGGAAGATCTTCAGATCAACGAATAGATTGAGAGCTTTAAAACTCGTAAGATTTCTCCCGGGTATTTCCTCCACTTCATACACTAAGGGCAGTATCGAGAAGGTTAAGTAAATAAATCATTCTCGATAATCGATTAATTACAGTTGACGACATTGCAATAGCCAAATGTATAATATTATTCAATCTATGAGTGTTTAGACTTTCGAAAAGTATTTGCTTCTGCTACAATTGGCCTGCATCTACAAAGATGCAGTTGTTCGATACAAAACAGAACACTCGTTTCGTAAGCGATTAGTCGTTGGTGAGACATGAAGCCATCACTTTATACCAGAGAGTGAACTACACAGTTGGTATGGTAACACCCTTCATCTCCACAGTAAAAGCGATCAAAACCCAGAAAGCTGCAGAAAGGATTAAAACGTCGATGTTCTGGGATGTGGAAGGTGTAATTTTGGTTGGCTTTAAACCTAAAGGTAAACCTTAAATAGTCAGCTACTGAGGGCTATCGCGTTAATTGAAGTAAAAAATCAAATCCAAAATTTGTAGCTACCTTTAAAAAGTAATGGTTTTGTTTTAAAGTAATGCTCGATTTTCCTCTCGGTTTTCAGCTGCTGGACCACCCGAAATATACCTCCCGGTCTGGCTCCAATTGATCTTTCCCTTTTTAGCGTATTATAAAAGAATAATAATGGAATCATTACCGATCTGATAAGGGATGGTTGAAGTCGTCCAAATATGTTAACACGAGGACGAAAACCACTTTACGGATAAATCCAATTACCAGTTGGAAAATACATAAAACTAGGACGACATTATATTCAGAAGTAATGCAAGTATTATCTGGAAATGTACATTACATACATAGACTTTCCTCTTTTTGACTTGCGCTCTTATTGACGTTAATATAAACATGTAATTTTTGTTAACTGAGGGAATCTAATTCCAGCTTAAAGTAAACCTGGAATGGCCAACTTCTTAACCCTAAAGGGCCACTTCAATATTTTCATTGAAGACGAGGCCACACAGCTAATTCCACACATACATAAACCTGGAATGGCCAACTTCTTAACCCTAAAGGCCACTTCAATATTTTCAGTGAAGATGAGGCCACACAGCTAATTCCACGCATACATCAATAAGACAAATGTAGGAAATACGTATATCGCATAGTATGCGTCGTATATGAAATATTATTAATCAATAACCTTTATGCAAAAAAAATTCATATAGCTTACTTTTAATATTAAGCTCAATGTACAAAAGATCAAAATAAGTATAATAATTTTTTATTTAATCATTTTTTATTTACGCTTACACAGTATTGGGAAAACTTAACTTATTTATATTTAAAATCATCCATAAGTATTTACCTAATGAGAACATGTGCTCGAGCACAACAGAACAGCTTCAACAGTTCATCAAAATCAATCTGAATTGAAAGGTTGCAACCTTTAGCAGATCTCAAAGATGGTTGTCTGTTACTGTGAGTTACCTAACAAGATTCGTTGTTGAAAAGGTGCACGCACAAAGAAAACATATATGTGCTTCCAAACATTGAAACTATTTTCCTACCGTAGACACGTAGGTTGGGATACTTCTCTCCAAAACGCAGCACCAGTTTCCGACCTTGTGTGAAAAAATGGGTCACCTTGCAAGTCACAGAGCTCTTACTGAGGGTAGGAGCTGTGTTCAACCTATAGCCTGTAACCTATACCAACCTATATTTTTATGTTTTACATTTACTAATAAATCAAAACCAGGTCGCGGGTCGTTGGGCATCCCTGATACAAACAAACAAATAAGTTACGGCGGTGGGTATATTAATGTTAATGGGTGTTCCCACTCTAGATAGGTATTAAGGAATAGTTTATCTTCTTCAATTCCTTCTATAAGTCCACATTCTCAATATATATCTTGTTCAAATTTTCTACCTTATGAAAATACTTTCTATTCATCCGCTCTAGTTCAAATACATATTTTTAAACTTGTACTGGATGACAATTGATGTTAAAACAGTTTTTTGGAAATATTAATTCAATAATTAAATTTAATGAATTAATTTTATTTTTGTACGGAAGATAAACTTTTCACAAAAGGGTCAAGGTATTGAATAGGCTTATAGTTATTTGGTTCCATTTGGCTTATAATAGGTTGTAACATATGATTTCATATAACAGCTGATTTTATTTTATAGGTTAAGTGGTTGAACAGCAGTTTAAACACATATGTTATATTAATTTATTTAAATTAATTGTAATTATTTAATAAACAGTAGCTAAAATAACATTTTTATTTATTGACTTGAGTAGGAATAATTTTAATTTTCTCTTAATTCTTATTACTTGTTTGATAAAGATCACAAATATTAATACTTGGATAGGCTACGTAATGTCATTTATCTAGAAACTAATCTTCTTCATAGAAATATTTCCTTAAGTAATCGTTAATTTAAATAGCGTGTTATTTTAACACTCCAGAAGACGTGTTTAAATATGGTAAATGTACTATCTTACAAGCATTTGGTTTCGGGAGGAAAACACTTGTTGCGTTGAATCTGTATGAGAGGGCAATAGCTGTTTTAAAAAAAGATCCAATCAGAGAATGCACAGTTGCATAATTAAAGTTGTGTTCACTCCACTGATCTCTAAAATGAAGTATATATCGAAATAATTCTTTGATGTGGTACAACTAATCTTGGGACACCAAATCTAGTTAAATTTACTGCTAACTAAAATATATTTGAATTTTAAAAATGTAATAAAAAATCTTAATTACTTCCGTGTTTAGAAAACATTTTCAAGACTGCTGCCGAGGCATAAACTCTCGCTTCTAGTCAGGTTAGGGTGGAGTTGCGCAGTGCGTATGGATCCTGGTAGTGCCAGTAGTACATGGACACTAAATGTATCCGGCATATGAGTTACACGTAGTTACAATAAATGAAACTTTAATTGTTTGTTAATTAAGTGCACAGCGTCGCACGGACGCACGCATGCACTCTCTCTCTCTCTCTCTCACACACACACACACACACACACACACACACACACACACACACACACACACACACACACACACACACACACACACACACACACACACACACACATAAACACACACACACACACACAAAACACACACACACACACACACGCACACACACACATACACACACACATTTGATTCTTCCTGTAAGCGATTTTATTCTTTTCTCCCTTATTATCTAACAAACAGAATATGTAAGACCAAGATGTAAGACCGTGATGTAAGACTTCATTATTCTTGTAACAAATTTAGCTATGTTATATAAAAGAAAAAAAAGTACAAGAAAACAATCATCAAAGCAGAGCGAGTTACTGGTCCAGGCTGCAAAAACATTGCTGACGTAAAGCAGAGGCAGTGTGTCAGCAAAGGCATACTTCCAAGAACGACAGTAAAAAAGAGACAAAAACCTTAGGCTTGGGCAGTGAGTGCAGGTTGTTACTTGAGACGTGAGAGCCCAGTGTGGTTTGATGTGCAACGCTACCTAATTAGGCAAACCCATGAGCTTGTGCATCGAAACCAGTAAACCAGGCTTGGTCATTGGTACAGAGATTACTCCGGAACGTTTTCCGAGAAATTTAACTATTTTATTTACCTTGCCTTTAATTACAATAAATCTGCTACATGTAGGCCTACAGTTTATATAAGCAATGGATTGACTTTTTTTAACGTTGTACACACACTTGGCAACATAGAAAGGCATCACGAACGCGAAAATATATTAAACGTTTGTGATTACAGCATAAAAATTAAATTCTACAATAAAAAGATAATATTATATCACTTTACAATTATCATACAACCTTACAAACTCAAGGTTCTTTATAAAAGAGAACATAATGTTATATCACATACAATGCAACTACAAAGAATCTGGTTTGGTTGGATTTGGTTAAAACAAAGACAAAATAATGTTGTTTAACATAGGCTAACTGATTGACGAACACCATGATATTGTTTGGTTACAGAAAATGGGGGCCATTTTTTACTTCATCCATTAACAGGTTACCTCGAGATAGAAAACTTAGTTTTCAACCAAACGTATTCTAACCGTTGTATTTAGCTATATTGTGCCCTTAATTACAAACGGGTGGGTCAGAGAAGATAGTAAAATGAGTCAGAAAATGTGAGGAAAAGTGATAAAAGGGAATTGATAGCATAGAAAAACGAAGGGAGGAGAAAGATATTATATATACCCCTTAAGAACGGCAGGGAAAAGGGACATGTGATGAAAAGGGAGAAGAAAATATAGAAAGGAGAAGCGAAATGAGAATAAAAACTATTACAGGAAGGATAATAACATAGAAAACGAAAAGGAATGGAGGATAATAGAGGAAATGAAACCTATAAAGAGTGTGAGAAAGGGGCGGAGAGGCTTGGGTTTGGAAGAACAGGAGAAGGAGGGTGAAGAGGAGGGAGAAAAGAGTAAATAGTTAAGGAAAACGAGAGGAAAAGTTCTAAACGGTGAGCTGATGTCATAGGAAGAAGAACAGAATAAAGCGGAAGATAGGGTGTACAATCCCAACAGAGAGATGGGGATGTAGGTGAAGATTAGAGGTTTTAAAATATCTGCATTAATAAACATATCGTACCTTCCTAACCTATCTGTTTCATACAGATTATGTCCCTTAATTTCCATTGTCTGTGAGACGTAAAAACCCTTTATGTTTTACCTCAAAACTGAATAAAGCTAACATAGATAATACACAAAAAACTCTCAAAAACAAGACAGCGTTCATTACAAACTCTAACCTCAAAAACAAGACAGGGTTCATTAGAAACTCTAACCTCAAAAACAAGACAGGGTTCATTACAAACTCTAACCTCAAAAACAAGACAGGGTTCATTACAAACTCTAACCTCAAAAACAAGACAGGGTTCATTACAAACTCTAACCTCAAAAACAAAACAGGGTTCATTACAAACTCTAACCTCAAAAACAAGAATGGGTTCATTACAAACTCTAACCTCAAAAACAAGACAGGGTTCATTACAAACTCTAACCTCAAAAACAAGACAGGGTTCATTACAAACTCTAACCTCGAAAACAAGACAGGGTTCATTACAAACTCTAACCTCAAAAACAAGTCAGGGTTCATTACAAACTCTAGCCTCAAAAACAAGACAAGGTTCATTACAAACTCTAACCTCAAACACAAGACAGGGTTCATTTCAAACTCTAACCTCAAAAACAAGACAGGGTTCATTACAAACTCTAACCTCAAAAACAAGACAGTTTTCATTACAAACTCTAACCTCAAAAACAAGTCAGGGTTCATTACAAACTCTAACCTCAAAAACAAGACAGGGTTCATTACTAACTCTAACCTCAAAAACAAGACAGGGTTCATTATAAACTCTAACCTCAAAAACAAGACAGGGTTCATTACAAACTCTTACCTCAAAAACAAGACAGGGTTCATTACAAACTCTAATCTCAAAAACAAGACAGGGTTCATTAGAAACTCTAACCTCAAAAACAAGACAGGGTTCATTACAAACTCTAACCTCAAAAACAAGACAGGGTTCATTACAAACTCTAACCTCAAAAACAAGACAGGGTTCATTACAAACTCTAACCTCAAAAACAAGACAGGGTTCATTACAAACTCTAACCTCAAAAACAAGACAGGGTTCATTACAAACTCTAACCTCAAAAACAAGACAGGGTTCATTACAAACTCTAACCTCGAAAACAAGACAGGGTTCATTACAAACTCTAACCTCAAAAACAAGACAGGGTTCATTACAAACTCTAACCTCAAAAACAAAACAGGGTTCATTACAAACTCTAACCTCAAAAACAAGAATGGGTTCATTACAAACTCTAACCTCAAAAACAAGACAGGGTTCATTACAAACTCTAACCTCAAAAACAAGACAGGGTTCATTACAAACTCTAACCTCGAAAACAAGACAGGGTTCATTACAAACTCTAACCTCAAAAACAAGTCAGGGTTCATTACAAACTCTAGCCTCAAAAACAAGACAAGGTTCATTACAAACTCTAACCTCAAAAACAAGACAGGGTTCATTTCAAACTCTAACCTCAAAAACAAGACAGGGTTCATTACAAACTCTAACCTCAAAAACAAGACAGTTTTCATTACAAACTCTAACCTCAAAAACAAGTCAGGGTTCATTACAAACTCTAACCTCAAAAACAAGACAGGGTTCATTACTAACTCTAACCTCAAAAACAAGACAGGGTTCATTATAAACTCTAACCTCAAAAACAAGACAGGGTTCATTACAAACTCTAACTTCAAAAAGAAGACAGGGTTCATTACAAACTCTTACCTCAAAAACAAGACAGGGTTCATTACAAACTCTAATCTCAAAAACAAGACAGGGTTCATTAGAAACTCTAACCTCAAAAACAAGACAGGGTTCTTTACAAACTCTAACCTCAAAAACAGGACAGGGTTCATTACAAACTCTAACCTCAAAAACAAGACAGGGTTCATTACAAACTCTAACCTCAAAAACAAGACAGGGTTCATTACAAACTCTAACCTCAAAAACAAGACAGGGTTCATTACAAACTCTAACCTCGAAAACAAGACAGGGTTCATTACAAACTCTAACCTCAAAAACAAGACAGGGTTCATTACAAACTCTAAACTCAAAAACAAGACAAGGTTCATTACAAACTCTAACCTCAAAAACAAGACAGGGTTCATTTCAAACTCTAACCTCAAAAACAAGCCAGGGTTCATTACAAACTCTAACCTCAAAAACAAGACAGTTTCCATTACAAACTCTAACCTCAAAAACAAGTCAGGGTTCATTACAAACTCTAACCTCAAAAACAAGACAGGGTTCATTACAAACTCTAACCTCAAAAACAAGACAGTTTTCATTACAAACTCTAACCTCAAAAACAAGTCAGGGTTCATTACAAACTCTAACCTCAAAAACAAGACAGGGTTCATTACTAACTCTAACCTCAAAAACAAGACAGGGTTCATTATAAACTCTAACCTCAAAAACAAGACAGGGTTCATTACAAACTCTTACCTCAAAAACAAGACAGGGTTCATTACAAACTCTAATCTCAAAAACAAGACAGGGTTCATTAGAAACTCTAACCTCAAAAACAAGACAGGGTTCATTACAAACTCTAACCTCAAAAACAAGACAGGGTTCATTACAAACTCTAACCTCAAAAACAAGACAGGGTTCATTACAAACTCTAACCTCAAAAACAAGACAGGGTTCATTACAAACTCTAACCTCAAAAACAAGACAGGGTTCATTACAAACTCTAACCTCAAAAACAAGACAGGGTTCATTACAAACTCTAACCTCGAAAACAAGACAGGGTTCATTACAAACTCTAACCTCAAAAACAAGACAGGGTTCATTACAAACTCTAACCTCAAAAACAAAACAGGGTTCATTACAAACTCTAACCTCAAAAACAAGAATGGGTTCATTACAAACTCTAACCTCAAAAACAAGACAGGGTTCATTACAAACTCTAACCTCAAAAACAAGACAGGGTTCATTACAAACTCTAACCTCGAAAACAAGACAGGGTTCATTACAAACTCTAACCTCAAAAACAAGTCAGGGTTCATTACAAACTCTAGCCTCAAAAACAAGACAAGGTTCATTACAAACTCTAACCTCAAAAACAAGACAGGGTTCATTTCAAACTCTAACCTCAAAAACAAGACAGGGTTCATTACAAACTCTAACCTCAAAAACAAGACAGTTTTCATTACAAACTCTAACCTCAAAAACAAGTCAGGGTTCATTACAAACTCTAACCTCAAAAACAAGACAGGGTTCATTACTAACTCTAACCTCAAAAACAAGACAGGGTTCATTATAAACTCTAACCTCAAAAACAAGACAGGGTTCATTACAAACTCTAACTTCAAAAAGAAGACAGGGTTCATTACAAACTCTTACCTCAAAAACAAGACAGGGTTCATTACAAACTCTAATCTCAAAAACAAGACAGGGTTCATTAGAAACTCTAACCTCAAAAACAAGACAGGGTTCTTTACAAACTCTAACCTCAAAAACAGGACAGGGTTCATTACAAACTCTAACCTCAAAAACAAGACAGGGTTCATTACAAACTCTAACCTCAAAAACAAGACAGGGTTCATTACAAACTCTAACCTCAAAAACAAGACAGGGTTCATTACAAACTCTAACCTCGAAAACAAGACAGGGTTCATTACAAACTCTAACCTCAAAAACAAGACAGGGTTCATTACAAACTCTAAACTCAAAAACAAGACAAGGTTCATTACAAACTCTAACCTCAAAAACAAGACAGGGTTCATTTCAAACTCTAACCTCAAAAACAAGCCAGGGTTCATTACAAACTCTAACCTCAAAAACAAGACAGTTTCCATTACAAACTCTAACCTCAAAAACAAGTCAGGGTTCATTACAAACTCTAACCTCAAAAACAAGACAGGGTTCATTACTAACTCTAACCTCAAAAACAAGACAGGGTTCATTATAAACTCTAACTTCAAAAACAAGACAGGGTTCATTACAAACTCTAACCTCAAAAACAAGACAGGGTTCATTACAAACTCTAACCTCAAAAACAAGACAGGGTTCATTACAAACTCTAACCTCGAAAACAAGACAGGGTTCATTACAAACTCTAACCTCAAAAACAAGTCAGGGTTCATTACAAACTCTAACCTCAAAAACAAGACCGTTTCCATTACAAACTCTAACCTCAAAAACAAGTCAGGGTTCATTACAAACTCTAACCTCAAAAACAAGACAGGGTTCATTACTAACTCTAACCTCAAAAACAAGACAGGGTTCATTATAAACTCTAACTTCAAAAACAAGACAGGGTTCATTACAAACTCTAACCTCAAAAACAAGACAGGGTTCATTACAAACTCTAATCTCAAAAACAAGGCAGGGTTCATTAGAAACTCTAACCTCAAAAACAAGACAGGGTTCATTACAAACTCTAACCTCAAAAACAAGACAGGGTTCATTACAAACTCTAACCTCAAAAACAAGACAGGGTTCATTACAAACTCTAACCTCGAAAACAAGACAGGGTTCATTACAAACTCTAACCTCAAAAACAAGTCAGGGTTCATTACAAACTCTAACCTCAAAAACAAGTCAGGGTTCATTACAAACTCTAACCTCAAAAACAAGACAGGGTTCATTACTAACTCTAACCTCAAAAACAAGACAGGGTTCATTATAAACTCTAACCTCAAAAACAAGACAGGGTTCATTACAAACTCTAACTTCAAAAACAAGACAGGGTTCATTACAAACTCTAATCTCAAAAACAAGACAGGGTTCATTAGAAACTCTAACCTCAAAAACAAGACAGGGTTCATTACAAACTCTAACCTCAAAAACAAAACAGGGTTCATTACAAACTCTAACCTAAAAAACAAGACAGGGTTCATTACAAACTCTAACCTCAAAAACAAGACAGGGTTGATTACAAACTCTAACCTCAAAAACAAGACAGGGTTCATTACAAACTCTAATCTCAAAAACAAGACAGGGTTCATTACAAACTCTAACCTCAAAAACAAGACAGGCTTCATTAGAAACTCTAACCTCAAAAACAAGACAGGGTTCATTACAAACTCTAACCTCAAAAACAAGACAGGGTTCATTACAAACTCTAACCTCAAAAACAAGACAGGGTTCATTACAAACTCTAACCTCAAAAACAAGACAGGGTTCATTACAAACTCTAACCTCGAAAACAAGACAGGGTTCATTACAAACTCTAACCTCAAAAACAAGTCAGGGTTCATTACAAACTCTAACCTCAAAAACAAGTCAGGGTTCAATACAAACTCTAACCTCAAAAACAAGACAGGGTTCATTACTAACTCTAACCTCAAAAACAAGACAGGGTTCATTATAAACTCTAACCTCAAAAACAAGACAGGGTTTATTACAAACTCTAACTTCAAAAACAAGACAGGGTTCATTACAAACTCTAATCTCAAAAACAAGACAGGGTTCATTAGAAACTCTAACCTCAAAAACAAGACAGGGTTCATTACAAACTCTAACCTCAAAAACAAGACAGGGTTCATTACAAACTCTAACCTAAAAAACAAGACAGGGTTCATTACAAACTCTAACCTCAAAAACAAAACAGGGTTCATTACAAACTCTAACCTCAAAAACAAGGCAGGGTTCATTACAAACTCTAATCTCAAAAACAAGACAGGGTTCATTACAAACTCTAACCTCAAAAACAAGACAGGCTTCATTAGAAACTCTAACCTCAAAAACAAGACAGGGTTCATTACAAACTATCATACATGAGTCTCTTTGTTATACCTCTGAGGATAGTTACTTAGTAACTGAAAAGTACAATACAATTATGTGTGGTTAGAGGTTTGATGTACCTGTTATTCTAGACAGGGTTTAATTCTTTTAAATTGCAAACTTAGTCTAGCTGCTTAGGTTATGTTTCAATAATTCATTAAGTTCACTCACAGAATAAAATCGAGACATAGTTATAACATAACTTTTAGTGAGCCCAAACAAACGAAAACTCCAGAAACTTAATTTAAAAATAAATAATGCAACACAAAAATATAATTTTATACCTTATTTTGTCACAAATTTTATTTATAATTCAATAATTTATTGGTTAAAAGCTCGACTTAACCAACTACTATTGCCTCCATGAATTCTCTCAGAAAACATTGTATAACCTTAATACATTGCTCGACGCTTTGAGATACAGCTGTCGTGGACAAGTTAATTTTAATTTATAATTTAATCTTGTCAGCTTAATGTAATAGCATAGGCAGGTTTCTGTGTTATGTCCTTTTTGGTAGACTAATGATTGTAAATTGAAAGAAACAGGCATTTTTTATACCTGAATACTTTACTTTTTTGTCTAAACAGATATAAAATTTGCTTTTATTACTTCTAATCACAGAACCATGGGAAAATGAACAATTAGTTTCGCCATGTTGGCTTGTTGGAAAATAAAACCATTTTTATAAGTAAATGCAGCGTTCAAGAAATTGATTTACCGATATTTTTAGAGTGATACGACTGCTGTGACGTAACGCGATCTCTACATTGAAACCTATCTTGTGGATTGGAGAAGAAAACATTTTGCACTAATTTTTATACTTTCACTAATTATTTCGTGTACATATGTACACGTTCCAAAATATCGTAGGTGTCCGAAATAACAATTACCTTTTATTCAATATTGCTATCTACTTATATTAAAATATACCTACAAAGAATCATGTCATGCTAGATTTGGTAATAATTTTATCTAACATTACTATCTACCTGTATTAAAGTATACGTACGAAGTATTAAGTCAGGATAGATTTGGTTGTATTTTGGTAAATATTGCCGACGCAGAAAATTACAACCAAATTTATCCTGACTGGATACTTCATAGGTATACTTTAATATAGGTAGATTATAATGTTGAATAAAATTATAACCAAATCTAACCTGACTTGACACTTCATAGCTATATTTTGTATGTAAGTATATAATGTTGTATAAAACTATAACCAAATCTATCCTGACTGAATACTTCTTAGGTATATTTCAATAGGCCTATAGGTGGATAGTAAAGTTGAATAACATTATAACCAAATCGATCCTGACTGGATACTTCGTAGGTATATTTTAATGTAGGTATATAGTCATGTTGTATAAAATTATAACCAAAAGTTAAATTTTGAGATTTTAAGTTTTGAAATAGTGTCTGTAAGTGAATGTTTGGTCCTGGTAAGTAGTTTTGCAGCGTAGAGTTCGTGTGACGTCACAGCAGTCTGACAGGAAACGTTTGTATCACTCCGCAACTACACAACTTATGCCTCCGCCGGAAAATATTTCCCCAAATTTTCATTAAAAAAAGTAACTTTCCTCAAAGAACAAATTTTTTTTATTGTGGATATCGTCATTTTTGGTGGTTTTGAAAAATAATCCAAAATATCGTAGGTGTCCAACGTAATAAATAATTACCAAAATTTGTAAATCAAGAACAATTAGGCTCCGTTTTCATTGGCGGCATCAAACAATTTGTAACCATTAAATTGTTTTTAATCCAAAGTTATTATTTAGCAACACAACATAAGTAATACTTTTATCTGATAATGTTCATGTTATGGTGGTGCTTATTAACACTACACTTCTTTTATTCAATTCTCTGGAAAATACTAATAACAGAGAAAGAAACCGGGCAAGAAAGATTATAAACTAAGTTAACAGACGCCATTGGCTTTACATGCACATATTACATTTATATATAACCGGATTCTGTAAATTCATACAACAATTAAGTAAAGATATAACATAAAGAAAATGCATACTTTGAAAATAGTATAAACAATATATTTGCTAAAAAACAATACTGTAAAATGTCTAAGGCTTACCTTATGTAATCAACAATTGATATTCGCCATTTACACGGTAAAAAATAGACGATTCTTCTGAAAGTGTGAAGAGCAAAAAACTAACACAGAACTTGAAAACATTCCACTTAGACACACGTAAAACACTTTATACACAAAAAACTTATCAAAATATTACAAAATCGCACTTAGTATGCACTTTCAAATAGAAATTAATCAACCGTAAACAGGCGATAATAAACAAAGCCGCGGCGTCATTTACAACCGAGAATTATGGGTATCTTTCAAGGTTAAGGACAGACAACACCCCTAACGGTCAACTTGCGAATTAATAATCACTTGACATCTGATACTAAGAATTATTTTCGTCATGCTGGACAGTATTGTTTCTAGAGCGCATGCGCGAGAGGACAAATAAACATTTTCTTATAACCAAAGGAAGCCTAAAATGATTACAAAACAAAATAAATAAACCACAAAGAAGCTTTTGACAAATTTTGTCGTCATGGAAAAGAAAAAATAATTTACATTTATCAACATTTTTTAAAAATATGTTGAAACGTATTTCATAAAAATCACAACGCAGTTCAATAGACGTCCTGTATCAAATTATTTTTCTCCTTCCTCACTTGAAAAATTAATAATATTATTTTTACTTAAAACAATTGACAAATATTTTCCCAGATTTTTTCCCCCAAGTAAAAATCCCCTGGTGAACATTGCCTATTACTTAATTACAAAATGTAGACGGCTTATTCCACTATATTAGCCTAATTTTAATGTTTGCACAGATTTAATACATTATTTTCATATTTCACGTTCTTTCTGCAATATTTTTAAGACTATTTGATAAATTGTTCATCAATACATCTTGGATAGCCAAGTGACTATCTAATTTTGTTTATATTTTAGTTGATATTTTGACTACTAAAAGGGTCTCAAACAGTCTTGTGAAAATAGTAAGTTGTTTTGTTTTAAGTAAAAAATTATATAGTTTTGAGATTCTAAGGTACAATTACGTAGATAATAATTGAAGCAAAAAATGTGTAAAATACAAAACTGTGAAAACGAATGTTAAAAAAATTAGTGAAAATAAATATTTTGATGACATGAATTCTGTCACAAGACTTTATTAGACACATTTTTGTTTAGAAATTAGACCGTTTTTCTCGAAATGTATCTGAGTAAAATGCCTAATTAACCATTCCGCTTTATTGTAATAAACTATTTTATGTACAGAATATGTATTTGGTTAATATAATGATTACTATATACTTCCAACGTCATCCATATTAGCGTAACCATATTATGGTTTTTTCGTCCAGTTTTAATAAACAAACATGGAAGACGCAGTTTTTTTTTAGCTCGTAGGCCTAAAAAGTTTGTTTTACGTATTTTGTTGGGCCTATTCATACTTAAAAGTTTTATTTGATTGTAAAAATGTAAGCAACGACATCTGCTTGTCATATCAGCAAATAAAATAACGTTACCATGGCAACATGAAATGACAACAATTCAAGTGTACGTATGGTTTATAGCCAGTGTTTTATACTTACAGATTTCGATCATATAAACCTTTTAGATAAACTTGCCCCATCCGTCTGAGATTTTATTTTGATCTGAAAATATTTATATGAACCCAGTGATAAAAAAATATTTCGTATCTTGGTGTGGTTTAATCAAGAGTTATGTGTAAGAGTTTCAGTTAAGTTGAACTATAAACAGCCTTCTTGAATTTATTTCTCTTTAGCATCATTTCAAATTTTAGGACGATAAAAACAAATTTGTTGCATGTTTTTACACAGTCACTATATATGACACGACTCAAACTCATTTTTATCTTAAATTTGTACTCATTTATACAGCACCAACTTGATCTTAAGGCCTAGCAAGCATATACCTAGTTCTGGGTTTGTTAATCTGAGACTACCACGATAAAAGTATAGAGACCTAATAATTAGACTTTATAAGCCATATATACAAAAAAAATTTGTGAATGGTATTTTTTAAGTGCCGCCATCTTTTGTCGAAAAGACATTGAATTTCATCGAAGTTCGTCAAATAATTGGTCTGAAACCTTCCCCTTTGTTTCGGCGAATTTCTCCATTTTCCTGATCCTATACCTTGTATGCATTTCCTTTTTACGACACCACTCTCCCTGTATGAAGTGGGGGGGGGCTATAAAATACCCCGCGTGTTGCTGTTCCATTGTTATACGGCTTATAGGTTCGTTGCCATGGCAACCGTTACTACCAAGATATGATGTTATTTAGGGCAGATAGTGATCCCACAAAATAGCTAATCCAGCTAATACACCTTGGCATCTGGGGTTTTCAAGCAAAAGTAATACCTTGTAAAAACGTGACTGAGGAAGTCTCTTCAGAGATTATTTCCTATAGTTAAACATGTATGTGGATTCATAGTAGCCCGCTGCACTCTAATAGGTTACATTCAAAGTAGGTGGTTAATCTCCATGGAATCCCCATTGCAATCAAAGTAGCTGGTTACCTCTATTACAAACAGAGTAGGCTGTTAATCTCCATTAAAATAAAAATAGTCTCTTAATCTCCATTGCAGAAATAGTAGGCAGTTACCCCCATTACAATCCAAGTAGGTTGTTATCCCCATTGCACCAAAGTAGAGTGTTAATCTTCATGGCAGCAATAGTAGGCGGTTATCCCTATTGCAACCAAAGTAGGCTCTTAATCTCCATGGTAACAATAGTAGGCAGTTACCCCCATTACAAACAAAGTAGATCTCCATGGCAACAATAGTAGGCAGTTACCCCTATTCCAATCCAAGTAGGTTGTTATCCCCATTGCACCAAAGTAGAGTGTTAATCTCCATGGTAACAATAGTAGGCAGTTACCCCCATTACAAACAAAGTAGATCTCCATGGCAACAATAGTAGGCAGTTACCCCTATTCCAATCCAAGTAGGTTGTTATCCCCATTGCACCAAAGTAGAGTGTTAATCTCCATGGTAACAATAGTAGACAGTTACCCCCATTACAAACAAAGTAGATCTCCATGGCAACAATAGTAGGCAGTTACCCCTATTCCAATCCAAGTAGGTTGTTATCCCCATTGCACCAAAGTAGAGTGTTAATCTCCATGGTAACAATAGTAGGCAGTTACCCCCATTACAAACAAAGTAGATCTCCATGGCAACAATAGTAGGCAGTTACCCCTATTCCAATCCAAGTAGGTTGTTATCCCCATTGCACCAAAGTAGAGTGTTAATCTTCATGGCAGCAATAGTAGGCAGTTACCCCCATTACAAACAAAGTAGATCTCCATGGCAACAATAGTAGGCAGTTACCCCTATTCCAATCCAAGTAGGTTGTTATCCCCATTGCACCAAAGTAGAGTGTTAATCTCCATGGTAACAATAGTAGGCAGTTACCCCCATTACAAACAAAGTAGATCTCCATGGCAACAATAGTAGGCAGTTACCCCTATTCCAATCCAAGTAGGTTGTTATCCCCATTGCACCAAAGTAGAGTGTTAATCTTCATGGCAGCAATAGTAGGCAGTTACCCCCATTACAAACAAAGTAGATCTCCATGGCAACAATAGTAGGCAGTTACCCCTATTCCAATCCAAGTAGGTTGTTATCCCCATTGCACCAAAGTAGAGTGTTAATCTCCATGGTAACAATAGTAGGCAGTTACCCCCATTACAAACAAAGTAGATCTCCATGGCAACAAAAGTAGGCAGTTACCCCCATTCCAATCCAAGTAGGTTGTTATCCCCATTGCACCAAAGTAGAGTGTTAATCTCCATGGTAACAATAGTAGGCAGTTACCCCCATTACAAACAAAGTAGATCTCCATGGCAACAATAGTAGGCAGTTACCCCTATTCCAATCCAAGTAGGTTGTTATCCCCATTGCACCAAAGTAGAGTGTTAATCTTCATGGCAGCAATAGTAGGCGGTTATCCCCATTACAATCCAAGTAGGTTGTTATCCCCATTGCACCAAAGTAGAGTGTTAATCTCCATGGCAACAATAGTAGGCGGTTATCCCCATTACAATCCAAGTAGGTTGTTATCCCCATTGCACCAAAGTAGAGTGTTAATCTCCATGGCAACAATAGTAGGCAGTTACCCCCATTACAATCCAAGTAGGTTGTTATCCCCATTGCACCAAAGTAGAGTGTTAATCTCCATGGCAACAATAGTAGGCAGTTACCCCCATTACAATCCAAGTAGGTTGTTATCCCCATTGCACCAAAGTAGAGTGTTAATCTTCATGGCAGCAATAGTATTCGGTTATCCCTATTGCAACCAAAGTAGGCTCTTAATCTCCATGGTAACAATAGTAGGCAGTTACCCCCATTACAAACAAAGTAGATCTCCATGGCAACAATAGTAGGCAGTTACCCCTATTCCAATCCAAGTAGGTTGTTATCCCCATTGCACCAAAGTAGAGTGTTAATCTCCATGGTAACAATAGTAGGCAGTTACCCCCATTACAAACAAAGTAGATCTCCATGGCAACAATAGTAGGCAGTTACCCCTATTCCAATCCAAGTAGGTTGTTATCCCCATTGCACCAAAGTAGAGTGTTAATCTCCATGGTAACAATAGTAGGCAGTTACCCCCATTACAAACAAAGTAGATCTCCATGGCAACAATAGTAGGCAGTTACCCCTATTCCAATCCAAGTAGGTTGTTATCCCCATTGCACCAAAGTAGAGTGTTAATCTTCATGGCAGCAATAGTAGGCGGTTATCCCCATTACAATCCAAGTAGGTTGTTATCCCCATTGCACCAAAGTAGAGTGTTAATCTCCATGGCTACAATAGTAGGCGGTTATCCCCATTACAATCCAAGTAGGTTGTTATCCCCATTGCACCAAAGTAGAGTGTTAATCTCCATGGCAACAATAGTAGGCAGTTACCCCCATTACAATCCAAGTAGGTTGTTATCCCCATTGCACCAAAGTAGAGTGTTAATCTCCATGGCAAAAATAGTAGGCAGTTACCCCCATTACAATCCAAGTAGGTTGTTATCCCCATTGCACCAAAGTAGAGTGTTAATCTCCATGGCAACAATAGTAGGCAGTTACCCCCATTACAAACAAAGTAGATCTCCATGGCAACAATAGTAGGCAGTTACCCCTATTCCAATCCAAGTAGGTTGTTATCCCCATTGCACCAAAGTAGAGTGTTAATCTTCATGGCAGCAATAGTAGGCGGTTATCCCCATTACAATCCAAGTAGGTTGTTATCCCCATTGCACCAAAGTAGAGTGTTAATCTCCATGGCAACAATAGTAGGCAGTTACCCCCATTACAATCCAAGTAGGTTGTTATCCCCATTGCACCAAAGTAGAGTGTTAATCTTCATGGCAGCAATAGTAGGCGGTTATCGCTATTGCAACCAAAGTAGGCTGTTAATCCCATTACAACCAAAATAGTCTCCTAACCTCCATTCCAACAATAGTAGGCGGCTGGCCGATTGCAACCAAAGTAGGGTGTTAGTCTTTATAGCAATTAAAGTAGGGCGTAGGTCTTCACTGCAAATAAAACAAGCGGCTATCTGCTTTGCAAACAAAGTATGCTCCTAATCACCATTGCCTCCAAAGTGGGCTGTTAATCCCATTACTACCAACGTAGGCTCTTAATATACATTGTAACTAATGTCGTCGGTTATCTCTGTTGCAAAGGAAGGTTGTAGTTAATCGCCATTGCCTCCAAAGTACGCTGTTAATCCCATTACTACCAAAATAGGCTCTTATTATCCTCTGTTACTAATGCCGGTGGTTATCTCTGTTGCAAAGGAAGTTGGTAGTTAATCGCCATTGCCTCCAACGTACGCTGTTAATCCCATTACTACCAACGTAGGCTCTTAATATACATTGTAACTAATGTCGTCGGTTATCTCTGTTGCAAAGGAAGGTTGTAGTTAATCGCCATTGCCTCCAAAGTACGCTGTTAATCCCATTACTACCAAAATAGGCTCTTATTATCCTCTGTTACTAATGCCGGTGGTTATCTCTGTTGCAAAAGAAGTTGGTAGATAATCTCCATAGGATCCAAAGTACGCTGTTAATTCCATTACTACCAAAATAGGCTCTTAATATTCTCTGTTAGTAATGTAGGCGGTTATCTCTGTTGCAAAGGAAGTTGGTAGATAATCTCCATAGGATCCAAAGTACGCTGTTAATTCCATTACTACCAAGATAGGCTCTTAATATTCTCTTTTACTAATGTAGGCGGTTATCTCTGTTGCAAAGGAAGTTGGTAGACAATCTCCATAGGATCCAAAGTACCCTGTTAATCCCATTACTACCAAAATATGCTCTTAATATCCTCTGTTACTAATGCCGGTAGTTATCTCTGTTTCAAAAGAAGTTGGTAGATAATCTCCATTGCCTCCAAAGTACCCTGTTAATCCCATTACTACCAAAATAGGCTCTTAATATCCTCTGATACTAATGCAGGTGGTTATCTCTGTTGCAAAGGAAGTTGGTGGTTAATCTCCATTGGCTCCAAAGTACGCTGTTAATCCCATTACTACCAAAATAGGCTCTTAATATACATTGGTACTAATGTCGGCGGTTATCTCTGTTGCAAAGGAAGGTGGAAGTTAATCGCCATTGTCTCCAAAGTACGCTGTTAATCCCATTACTACCAAAATAGGCTCTTAATATCCTCTGTTACTAATGTAGGCGGTTATCTCTGTTGCAAAGGAAGTTGGTAGTTAATCGCCATTGCCTCCAAAGTACGCTGTTAATCCCATTACTACCAACGTAGGCTCTTAATATACATTGTAACTAATGTCGTCGGTTATCTCTGTTGCAAAGGAAGGTTGTAGTTAATCGCCATTGCCTCCAAAGTACGCTGTTAATCCCATTACTACCAAAATAGGCTCTTATTATCCTCTAATACTAATGCCGGTGGTTATCTCTGTTGCAAAAGAAGTTGGTAGATAATCTCCATAGGATCCAAAGTACGCTGTTAATTCCATTACTACCAAAATAGGCTCCTAATATTCTCTGTTAGTAATGTAGGCGGTTATCTCTGTTGCAAAGGAAGTTGGTAGATAATCTCCATAGGATCCAAAGTACGCTGTTAATTCCATTACTACCAAAATAGGCTCTTAATATTCTCTTTTACTAATGTAGGCGGTTATCTCTGTTGCAAAGGAAGTTGGTAGACAATCTCCATAGGATCCAAAGTACCCTGTTAATCCCATTACTACCAAAATATGCTCTTAATATTATCTGTTACTAATGCCGGTGGTTATCTCTGTTTCAAAAGTAGTTGGTAGATAATCTCCATTGCCTCCAAAGTACCCTGTTAATCCCATTACTACCAAAATAGGCTCTTAATATCCTCTGATACTAAAGTAGGTGGTTATCTCTGTTGCATAGGAAGTTGGTGGTTAATCTCCATTGGCTCCAAAGTACACTGTTAATCCCATTACTACCAAAATAAGCTCTTAATATACATTGTAACTAATGTCGGCGGTTATCTCTGTTGCAAAGGAAGGTGGTAGTTAATCGCCATTGTCTCCAAAGTACGCTGTTAATCCCATTACTACCAAAATAGGCTCTTAATATCCTCTGTTACTAATGTAGGCGGTTATCTCTGTTTCAAAGGAAGTTGGTAGATAATCTCCATAGGATCCAAAGTACGCTGTTAATTCCATTACTACCAAAATAGGCTCTTAATATCCTCTGTTACTAATGCCGGTGGTTATCTCTGTTTCAAAAGAAGTTGGTAGATAATCTCCATTGCCTCCAAAGTACCCTGTTAATCCCATTACTACCAAAATAAGCTCTTAATATACATTGTAACTAATGTCGGCGGTTATCTCTGTTGCAAAGGAAGGTGGTAGTTAATCGCCATTGTCTCCAAAGTACGCTGTTAATCCCATTACTACCAAAATAGGCTCTTAATATCCTCTGTTACTAATGTAGGCGGTTATCTCTGTTGCAAAAGACGTTGCTAGATTATTTCAATAGGATCCAAAGTACGCTGTTAATCTCATTACTACCAAAATAATCTCTTAATATCCTCTGTTACTAATGTCGGCGGTTATCTCTGTTGCAAAAGAAGTTGGTAGATAATCTCCATAGGATCCAAAGTACGCTGTTAATTCCATTACTACCAAAATAATCTCTTAATATCCTCTGTTACTAATGTCGGCGGTTATTTCTGTTGCAAAAGAAGTTGGTATATAATCTCCATAGGATCCAAAGAACGCTGTTAATCTCATTACTACCAAAATAGGCTCTTAATATCCTCTGTTACTAATGTAGGCGGTTATCTCTGTTTCAAAGGAAGTTGGTAGATAATCTCCATAGGATCCAAAGTACGCTGTTAATTCCATTACTACCAAAATAATCTCTTAATATCCTCTGTTACTAATGTCGGCGGTTATCTATGTTGCAAAAGAAGTTGGTAGATAATCTCCATAGGATCCAAAGTACGCTGTTAATCCCATTACTACCAAAATAGGCTCTTAATATCCTCTGTTACTAATGTAGGCGGTTATCTCTGTTGCAAAAGAAGTTGGTAGATAATCTCCATAAGATCCAAAGTACGCTGTTAATCCCATTACTACCAAAATAATCTCTTAATATCCTCTGTTACTAATGTCGACGGTTATCTCTGTTGCAAAAGAAATTGGTAGATAATCTCCATAGGATCCAAAGTACGCTGTTAATCCCATTACTACCAAAATAATCTCTTAATATCCTCTGTTACTAATGTCGGCGGTTATCTCTGTTGCAAAAGAAGTTGGTAGATAATCTCCATAGGATCCAAAGTACGCTGTTAATTCCATTACTACCAAAATAGGCTCTTAATATCCTCTGTTACTAATGTAGGCGGTTATCTCTGTTGCAAAAGAAGTTGGTAGATAATCTCCATAGGATCCAAAGTACGCTGTTAATCCCATTACTACCAAAATAATCTCTTAATATCCTCTGTTACTAATGTCGGCGGTTATCTCTGTTGCAAAAGAAATTGGTAGATAATCTCCATAGGATCCAAAGTACGCTGTTAATCCCATTACTACCAAAATAGGCTCTTAATATCCTCTGTTACTAATGTAGGCGGTTATCTATGTTTCAAAGGAAGTTGGTAGACAATCTCCATAGGATCCAAAGTACCCTGTTAATCCCATTACTACCAAAATATGCTCTTAATATTATCTGTTACTAATGCCGGTGGTTATCTCTGTTTCAAAAGAAGTTGGTAGATAATCTCCATTGCCTCCAAAGTACCCTGTTAATCCCATTACTACCAAAATAGGCTCTTAATATCCTCTGATACTAAAGTAGGTGGTTATCTCTGTTGCATAGGAAGTTGGTGGTTAATCTCCATTGGCTCCAAAGTACACTGTTAATCCCATTACTACCAAAATAAGCTCTTAATATACATTGTAACTAATGTCGGCGGTTATCTCTGTTGCAAAGGAAGGTGGTAGTTAATCGCCATTGTCTCCAAAGTACGCTGTTAATCCCATTACTACCAAAATAGGCTCTTAATATCCTCTGTTACTAATGTAGGCGGTTATCTCTGTTTCAAAGGAAGTTGGTAGATAATCTCCATAGGATCCAAAGTACGCTGTTAATTCCATTACTACCAAAATAGGCTCTTAATATCCTCTGTTACTAATGCCGGTGGTTATCTCTGTTTCAAAAGAAGTTGGTAGATAATCTCCATTGCCTCCAAAGTACCCTGTTAATCCCATTACTACCAAAATAAGCTCTTAATATACATTGTAACTAATGTCGGCGGTTATCTCTGTTGCAAAGGAAGGTGGTAGTTAATCGCCATTGTCTCCAAAGTACGCTGTTAATCCCATTACTACCAAAATAGGCTCTTAATATCCTCTGTTACTAATGTAGGCGGTTATCTCTGTTGCAAAAGACGTTGCTAGATTATTTCAATAGGATCCAAAGTACGCTGTTAATCTCATTACTACCAAAATAATCTCTTAATATCCTCTGTTACTAATGTCGGCGGTTATCTCTGTTGCAAAAGAAGTTGGTAGATAATCTCCATAGGATCCAAAGTACGCTGTTAATTCCATTACTACCAAAATAATCTCTTAATATCCTCTGTTACTAATGTCGGCGGTTATTTCTGTTGCAAAAGAAGTTGGTATATAATCTCCATAGGATCCAAAGAACGCTGTTAATCTCATTACTACCAAAATAGGCTCTTAATATCCTCTGTTACTAATGTAGGCGGTTATCTCTGTTGCAAAAGAAGTTGGTAGATAATCTCCATAAGATCCAAAGTACGCTGTTAATCCCATTACTACCAAAATAATCTCTTAATATCCTCTGTTACTAATGTCGACGGTTATCTCTGTTGCAAAAGAAATTGGTAGATAATCTCCATAGGATCCAAAGTACGCTGTTAATCCCATTACTACCAAAATAATCTCTTAATATCCTCTGTTACTAATGTCGGCGGTTATCTCTGTTGCAAAAGAAGTTGGTAGATAATCTCCATAGGATCCAAAGTACGCTGTTAATTCCATTACTACCAAAATAGGCTCTTAATATCCTCTGTT
This sequence comes from Prosapia bicincta, assembly GCA_036971475.1. Taxonomy (NCBI): domain Eukaryota; kingdom Metazoa; phylum Arthropoda; class Insecta; order Hemiptera; family Cercopidae; genus Prosapia; species Prosapia bicincta. The sequence goes on from JBAIZL010000002.1 coordinate 23,940,033, forward strand.
ACTAATGTAGGCGGTTATCTCTGTTGCAAAAGAAGTTGGTAGATAATCTCCATAGGATCCAAAGTACGCTGTTAATCCCATTACTACCAAAATAATCTCTTAATATCCTCTGTTACTAATGTCGGCGGTTATCTCTGTTGCAAAAGAAATTGGTAGATAATCTCCATAGGATCCAAAGTACGCTGTTAATCCCATTACTACCAAAATAGGCTCTTAATATCCTCTGTTACTAATGTAGGCGGTTATCTCTGTTTCAAAGGAAGTTGGTAGATAATCTCCATAGGATCCAAAGTACGCTGTTAATTCTATTACTACCAAAATAGGCTCTTAATATCCTCTGTTACTAATGCCGGTGGTTATCTCTGTTTCAAAAGAAGTTGGTAGATAATCTCCATTGCCTCCAAAGTACCCTGTTAATCCCATTACTACCAAAATAAGCTCTTAATATACATTGTAACTAATGTCGGCGGTTATCTCTGTTGCAAAGGAAGGTGGTAGTTAATCGCCATTGTCTCCAAAGTACGCTGTTAATCCCATTACTACCAAAATAGGCTCTTAATATCCTCTGTTACTAATGTAGGCGGTTATCTCTGTTGCAAAAGACGTTGCTAGATAATCTCAATAGGATCCAAAGTACGCTGTTAATCCCATTACTACCAAAATAGGCTCTTAATTTCCTCTGTAACTAATGTAGGCGGTTTTCTCTGTTGCAAAAGAAGTTGGTAGATAATCTCCATAGGATCCAAAGTACGCTGTTAATCTCATTACTACCAAAATAGGCTCTTAATTTCCTCTGTAACTAATGTAGGCGGCTATCTCTGTTGCAAAAGAAGTTGGTAGATAATCCCCATAGGATCCAAAGTACGCTGTTAATCCCATTACTACCAAAATAGGCTCTTAATTTCCTCTGTAACTAATGTAGGCGGTTATCTCTGTTGCAAAAGAAGTTGGTAGATAATCTCCATAGGATCCAAAGTACGCTGTTAATCACATTACTACCAAAATAGGCTCTTAATTTCCTCTGTAACTAATGTAGGCGGTTATCTCTGTTGCAAAAGAAGTTGGTAGATAATCTCCATAGGATCCAAAGTACGCTGTTAATCTCATTACTACCAAAATAGGCTCTTAATTTCCTCTGTAACTAATGTAGGCGGTTATCACTGTTGCAAAAGAAGTTGGTAGATAATCTCCATAGGATCCAAAGTACGCTGTTAATCTCATTACTACCAAAATAGGCTCTTAATTTCCTCTGTTACTAATATAGGTGGTTATCTCTGTTGCAAAAGAAGTTGGTAGATAATCTCCATAGGATCCAAAGTACGATGTTAATTCCATTACTACCAAAATAGGCTCTTAATTTCCTCTGTAACTAATGTAGGCGGTTATCTCTGTTGCAAAAGAAGTTGGTAGATAATCTCCATAGGATCCAAAGTACGCTGTTAATCCCAATACTACCAAAATAGGCTCTTAATATGCTCTGTTACTAATGTAGGTGGTTATCTCTGTTGCAAAAGAAGTTGGTAGATAATCTCCATAGGATCCAAAGTACGCTGTTAATTCCATTACTACCAAAATAGGCTCTTAATTTCCTCTGTAACTAATGTAGGTGGTTATCTCTGTTGCAAAAGAAGTTGGTAGATAATCTCCATAGGATTCAAAGTACGCTGTTAATCTCATTACTACCAAAATAGGCTCTTAATTTCCTCTGTAACTAATGTAGGCGTTTATCTCTGTTGCAAAAGAAGTTGGTAGATAATCTCCATAGGATCCAAAGTACGCTGTTAATTCCATTACTACCAAAATAGGCTCTTAATTTCCTCTGTAACTAATGTAGGCGGTTATCTCTGTTGCAAAAGAAGTTGGTAGATAATCTCCATTGGATCCAAAGTACGCTATTAATCCCATTACTACCAAAATAGGCTCTTAATATCCTCTGTTACTAATGTAGGTGGTTATCTCTGTTGCAAAAGAAGTTGGTAGATAATCTCCATAGGATCCAAAGTACGCTGTTAATCTCAATACTACCAAAATAGGCTCTTAATTTCCTCTGTAACTAATGTAGGCGGTTATCTCTGTTGCAAAAGAAGTTGGTAGATAATCGCCATAGGATCCAAAGTACGCTGTTAATTCCATTACTACTAAAATAGGCTCTTAATTTCCTCTGTAACTAAAGTAGGCGGTTATCTCTGTTGCAAAAGAAGTTGGTAGATAATCTCCATAGGATCCAAAGTTCGCTGTTAATCCCATTACTACCAAAATAGGCTCTTAATTTCCTCTGTAACTAATGTAGGCGGTTATCTCTGTTGCAAAAGAAGTTGGTAGATAATCTCCATAGGATCCAAAGTACGCTGTTAATCCCATTACTACCAAAATAGGCTCTTAATTTCCTCTGTAACTAATGTAGGCGGTTATCTCTGTTGCAAAAGAAGTTGGTAGATAATCTCCATAGGATCCAAAGTACGCTATTAATCCCATTACTACCAAAATAGGCTCTTAATATCCTCTGTTACTAATGTAGGTGGTTATCTCTGTTGCAAAAGAAGTTGGTAGATAATCTCCATAGGATCCTAAGTACGCTGTTAATCTCAATACTACCAAAATAGGCTCTTAATTTCCTCTGTAACTAATGTAGGCGGTTATCTCTGTTGCAAAAGAAGTTGGTAGATAATCGCCATAGGATCCAAAGTACGCTGTTAATTCCATTACTACTAAAATAGGCTCTTAATTTCCTCTGTAACTAAAGTAGGCGGTTATCTCTGTTGCAAAAGAAGTTGGTAGATAATCTCCATAGGATCCAAAGTACGCTGTTAATCACATTACTACCAAAATAGGCTCTTAATTTCCTCTGTAACTAATGTAGGCGGTTATCTCTGTTGCAAAAGAAGTTGGTAGATAATCTCCATAGGATCCAAAGTACGCTGTTAATCTCATTACTACCAAAATAGGCTCTTAATTTCCTCTGTAACTAATGTAGGCGGTTATCTCTGTTGCAAAAGAAGTTGGTAGATAATCTCCATAGGATCCAAAGTACGCTGTTAATCTCATTACTACCAAAATAGGCTCTTAATTTCCTCTGTTACTAATATAGGCGGTTATCTCTGTTGCAAAAGAAGTTGGTAGATAATCTCCATAGGATCCAAAGTACGATGTTAATTCCATTACTACCAAAATAGGCTCTTAATTTCCTCTGTAACTAATGTAGGCGGTTATCTCTGTTGCAAAAGAAGTTGGTAGATAATCTCCATAGGATCCAAAGTACGCTGTTAATCACATTACTACCAAAATAGGCTCTTAATTTCCTCTGTAACTAATGTAGGCGGTTATCTCTGTTGCAAAACTTACTTCTTACTTCTTATTACGAGCTTCCAAGGTTGGCCTCGATGGCTCGATGTCTCCTATACACACACTCTGCCAATGGCCAGAAACAACTAAAGAAGTTGGTAGATAATCTCCATAGGATCCAAAGTACGCTGTTAATTTCATTACTACCAAAATAGGCTCTTAATTTCCTCTGTAACTAATGTAGGCGGTTATCTCTGTTGCAAAAGAAGTTGGTAGATAATCTCCATAGGATCCAAAGTACGCTGTTAATCTCATTACTACCAAAATAGGCTCTTAATTTCCTCTGTTACTAATATAGGTGGTTATCTCTGTTGCAAAAGAAGTTGGTAGATAATCTCCATAGGATCCAAAGTACGATGTTAATTCCATTACTACCAAAATAGGCTCTTAATTTCCTCTGTAACTAATGTAGGCGGTTATCTCTGTTGCAAGAAGAAGTTGGTAGATAATCTCCATAGGATCCAAAGTACGCTGTTAATCCCATTACTACCAAAATAGGCTCTTAATATGCTCTGTTACTAATGTAGGTGGTTATCTCTGTTGCAAAAGTAGTTGGTAGATAATCTCCATAGGATCCAAAGTACGCTGTTAATTCCATTACTACCAAAATAGGCTCTTAATTTCCTCTGTAACTAATGTAGGTGGTTATCTCTGTTGCAAAAGAAGTTGGTAGATAATCTCCATAGGATCCAAAGTACGCTGTTAATCTCATTACTACCAAAATAGGCTCTTAATTTCCTCTGTAACTAATGTAGGCGGTTATCTCTGTTGCAAAAGTAGTTGGTAGATAATCTCCATAGGATCCAAAGTACGCTTTTAATTCCATTACTACCAAAATAGGCTCTTAATTTCCTCTGTAACTAATGTAGGCGGTTATCTCTGTTGCAAAATAAGTTGGTAGATAATCTCCATAGGATCCAAAGTACGCTGTTAATCCCATTACTACCAAAATAGGCTCTTAATATCCTCTGTTACTAATGTAGGTGGTTATCTCTGTTGCAAAAGAAGTTGGTAGATAATCTCCATAGGATCCAAAGTACGCTGTTAATCTCAATACTACCAAAATAGGCTCTTAATTTCCTCTGTAACTAATGTAGGCGGTTATCTCTGTTGCAAAAGAAGTTGGTAGATAATCGCCATAGGATCCAAAGTACGCTGTTAATTCCATTACTACTAAAATAGGCTCTTAATTTCCTCTGTAACTAAAGTAGGCGGTTATCTCTGTTGCAAAAGAAGTTGGTAGATAATCTCCATAGGATCCAAAGTTCGCTGTTAATCCCATTACTACCAAAATAGGCTCTTAATATCCTCTGTTACTAATGCCGGTGGTTATCTCTGTTGCAAAAGAAGTTGGTAGATAATCTCCATAGGATCCAAAGTACGCTGTTAATCCCATTACTACCAAAATAGGCTCTTTATTTCCTCTGTAACTAATGTCGCCGGTTATCTCTGTTGCAAAGAAAGTTGGTGGTTAATCTCCATAGGATCCAAAGTAGGTTATTTAATCTCCTTTGCCTCCAAAGTAGGCTGCAATATAGACTACCTATTAGACGCATGTATTTTGACTGCAATGGAAAATAAAACTAAGAACTATTAAAACTTTCATTAAAGGTAACTAAAATTATTTCATTATTTCAGTTCCTAATTGATGTATACAAAATAGGAGACTTAAGGTCAGAACCGTTGAGTGAAGAAGTGTTGAAACAATCCTAGAAGCTGGTATTCCCTTTTATAAAATACAATTTATTGCTCTATATTTTCCTCCTTGTAACAAATACAATATAATTGTATAACACTTATCTAATGAATTGTATAGGCGCAATGCTAACACGGACGGGCATTAAACTCGATTTCAAGAAAGGTGAATAATTTCCATCTCGAAATTCATGTATCGCTGTATTTCTCTTCTGAAGAAAATCTAAGAAAATAAAACGAGAAAGAAATATTACACCCTCCCCTTCCCATCTCGAGATCAGGTGACGACATGTTTGCCAAGAGGGGGCTAATGGCCCATTACATACAGCAGTTTACTGGAGCTTTTTATTTCTGCAATATTGGAATCCTATAAGAAGGGTGTTGAGAGGAATTTGTCAGAAAAAACAGAGGTTTAAAATCTTTTCATGCGATTTTCATTTTGTTTTGTTTATTTCAGTGGTAAGAGATTTTTAAAATTTAATTTAAGGTACAGTGAACTGATGTTTTTATATACAAAGACTTGAAAAGTGAAAATGCGAACTCACAGATGCATTAAGAGATTCGAACTCATAAACAAGCTTCAACAGATGTGATCTTACTAATACAAACTCACAGATGCACTCTCACAGATGCACTCTTACTAGAAATTGAATATATTTAAACAATAAACATTATTTATTTTAACCAACATAAAACTAGTATACAGGCGAAATGCTAACAAGCTTAGTTATGCGCCAATTAATAATGTTAAAACCCACCATTTTGGTTTGTAATTTAGTAACCGTCAGATACAATTCTCAATTCCTTTATCTTAAACGTCTTAAAATCTCTAAATTGATTTTCTTTTCGAAACAGTTGCGAGATAGGATTATTAAACGTCCTTTAAATTAAGCACAAACCTGGAAATATTCTCACGAAGAGGGTTGGGTGGGGGCTGTTTTTTCAAAGCATACTAATCTGCCATTGATCCCGGGCACCTGTTGAACCACTCACCCCCACCCCGGCCTCTGCTAACACCCCAATTAATTTCAAAGTATTATCATAAACAACCAAACTTAGGAACGCCTAAATTTATCAACTTCATTAGCCTATCTAAAACACCTTCTTCATTTATTGCTGGGGAGGGGAGCTTTTTTTTTTTGCCAAAAAAGGAAACGTTGTCAGGACCTTAAGAAATTGTCTCGCAAAGAGGGAAAACAATAGAAAACGGCTTTACAGTGGAAACGTGAAATGGGCACAGATCCTATCACATAGAGCTTGCTATATCATAAAGATCTTTAACATATCCACCTATCAATGTAGCCTTGGTTAAATTTGAAGTTTATTTGATAAGTTTAGAAATTATTCTAGATCTGAGCTCTCTTACTGTTGCTATTGTTACTGTCAACGCTGCTATAAAACAGTAGCAATTTTGCTCTCTTTTAAACAGCCTTTTTGTTTCCAAAATCACAATTCATCAAAGTATCAAATCAAGGGATTTCCTTCTAGTGTCCTTCAATTTATAAGTAATAATAAACATACAAATTGTCACTTTCAAAATGCCTTTCCCCCTCTATAAATTTTGCCCACAGAATTGTTTAGTTTAATCTAACTCCTAAACTTCTCATTTTGTTTTTATCATATCAAAAAGAAATAAAAATCTAAATATTTTAATATTGTAATCCCATCCCAAATATTTCCCAACTGGTTTCTACGAAACCGTCATCATCAAGGTGCTTTACTGTTTACTAATACGTTATTTATTTAAGTGACACGAATTTTTAGAATACTAACCTGGAATATAGTTATTGCCTCATTTATTTGGACTATCTGAGAAAATACTAATTGTACTTTTCAAAAAGGCGGTCATTGAATATAGTACCCAGGGGACAAACTTTATCCCTTATATTCTACAAACCCGACAACACATGTTCCTTTCAGCTCCTTATTAACTCTCGTCTTTTCGAATAGTTCTGAAAAAGCGGAGGAAACCATAGTGTCTGGTTGGAGTTCGTCTAGTCCCAGGGGCGGGACTTACAGTGGGGTCGTTAGGCTCTTGCAGACTGGCACCGCGGGTCGTGGCAGAAGCCCACCGTATTGGGCATGATGCTAGTTACCCGGACAGGAGTCACGAGTTTGTGGTTAGATTCGTGGAAGCGTAGTTTCAATATGCTTCATATGATATTCCCAAATGCGCAACCAGCGAAGTGTTTTTTATGGCTTGGAGATAAGAGCCGCCAAACTATGTGCTTCCAGTCCAAACTCTTTTCATTTTCACCATCTCTCTTTCTTGCAACCTTTTACACAAAACACACACGATACACGACCCTCGTCTCGAGTTCTAACGGGATGGTTTATACCCCCTCTGAGTCGAGTCCCGAGTCTGAGAGCCCAGCCCATAGGTAACACCAACCGAGAGTGAATAAAGGTCCGATTGCGTTACATAGACCGAACTAATGAGGTATTGAAGGTACGGAAAACCTCGCCCGATTTTAGGAAGGTAGTTTTGATTCCGAAAAGTTTTGGAAATGCGGTCGAACTCCAAACCTGATGGAGTCCGTCCATCCAGGGACAGGGCTGTTACCAGTAAGATCGAAAGACTCTTGCAAACTTGTACCACGATCAAACTGGCACCAAGCACCCTGATTCGAGCTTGAGACTAGTCACAAGTTTGGGATTGAATTCGTAGAGGCGTGGTTTCACATGCTGGACTGCAGAGTTCTTTTAATGTGTAAACTATCCCAGTATTCTTCGACTTGGAGATAGACCTGGCAAGGCTAGGTACTTCAAGTCACCTCTCTAATTTTCACCATCTTTATGAACGCTTTCCAACAAAACTCTGGCTATGGCTCTTGTCATGATTTTTGTTAATCTAGCCTACAATTCCTAATGTCATGTATGCGAAATTGAACAGCTATTTTCTATTGAATTAAACTCTAACCACAAAACATTAACACCGATTTAAGGCGAAGAATAAAATCAATTTAAATTATCGCAGCCATCTCAAAATACTTTTCACTTCCAGTAGCGCCATTAAGTTTTACACGCACGTTTTAAAAGTATATCAAAACAAACATTCTGTTTCGCGAAATAAAAGTTTGCAATAAAGTTTAAACTGCGAAATTAATCGGCCGTGAAGTAATAAAACAGATTCCTGTAACGCAATAAACTTGCACGACATTAACTCGCAGTACCGCTGGCAGATGGCGCGCGTTTACTTAATGACGTCATGCGCCGAATGTTGATGTGACGGGAGAGACACTTTCTTATGCAGGAGCAGTTTAGGGAGTTTAAACCAGTGTTAAAAAATTTTTACGATTTTTTAAAAATTTTAATTTTATAAAAATACATTAGCGATGCTGCTCATAAATACATAACATAAAGATTTCTGTTTCACTAACTCCCCCCTCTCTCTCTCTCTATCTCTCTTTGTCTTTGTCTCTCATTACGTATACCACTATTTCTTTCCCGCTCCTTCCTTTTTCTATTTTTCTGTCTGTCTCATTCTACCTCTCTATGTATGTCTTTCTCTCATTCTCTCCTCCCCTCTCTCTCTCTCTTCATTTTTTTCCTGTCTTTATTTCACTATTTCTGTCTATCTAACTAGAAAAATCTCCCAATCTTGATTCCGGACAGTTGACCAGGGAATCCGACGAACCATTTTACCAGAAGACTGTCCAGAGAAACCGCCGTATCCTCATGCCGGAAGGGTGAATATGGAAAAGACCGGATCTTCATCCCAAAGGGCTGACTATGGAAACCACCAAATCTTATTTCCGGAAGGCTGATCATGGAAATCGCCAGATCCTCAGCCCGAAAAACTGACCAAAGAAACCACCTAACCTTGATACCGGAAGGCTGACTAGAGAATCTGACAAATCCTGATTCCGAAAGGCTGATCAGGGAAACCCCAAAATCCTGGTCCCATTAGGCTGATCAGGGAAACCAAATCCTGATCCCGAAAGGCTTATGAGGGAAACCACCAGATCCTGAATCAGGAAGGCTAACCAGAGAATCCACCAAATCCTGATTCTAGAAGGCTGACCAGGGAAACGCCAAAACCCTGATCCCGGAGGCTTGCAAGAGAAACCCCCAAATTTTGATCCCGTAAGGTTCACCAAAGGATCCGCCAAATTCTGACCCCGGAATTCTAGTTAGCAAATCCGGTGCATCTTCATGTATTCCACTTCAACAATTGCGCAAGGTTCACTTAATTAGGAGGTTAAGGAAGTTAAGACAGCCATGGCTTTTTTCATTGCTAAAAAAACTTGATAACTATCGTTCAGAGAAATGAGATAATTTCATTTTTACCTCTTGCAATCACCGGAGACGGGTGACCCACAAACCTTTCGTCTCTTTTTGAATTAAATACAAATCTATTCATATTTTTTAAATAAAATATATAAAACCACGAGAGTGTCTAATTCTTCTATTCTATTTTATACATTAGTATTGTACATACGTAGCTTTTAGATCTTTTTCTGCATAATTTAAAATATCACATTGGAAAAATATCATAAAAATATTAAAGAAATGTTAAGTTGAAATAAGTAATACTGCCAATTTTTGCCGCAGTGGATTACTAACTGCTTGACCAACAATATGGAGTGAGGGTTGCTGATGGTTGGAGAGACGGGCAGACTTCGGGGAAGTTCTTGCTCAGCTCTCTCTTTCTTCGAAAGATCCACAAACGCACTTCCGCTCTCAGCAGGATGATGGGAGCACTTCTTTGGCCTTACACTCTCTAAGGGAGGAAACAACGAGATGTTTTTGCTCCGAAGACATTCGCAAAGTCACTGGCTTTAGGATGTGTCGCGCTACCTGAGACGCCGTAAGTCGAGGCTAGCGGAACCGTGTTAGCCTAGACATTAAGTTGACGGAATGCGTGCTTAGCTGTGAAAGGATGTGTCAAAGAGAACAGGTTGTCAGCAAGAGGTCTGCCTTCGCAACGCTGCTGCTAGCATACTGAACAAGTGCCGTCGTCATGGTGCTTGCCCAGTTCTTCTCTCATGACATCACAAATGCTTTTATAAGAAACAAGCAATATAAACAAAACCTTTTAAAGTAAAAACTTAGGTTAATATGGAAAGCTTTTATTGTAGTTACTTTTCATTAAATAATTACAATTAATATATAAAAATAATCAAATTTTTAACCCTTTACTCAAACACACATTACCCCTCAGGATTTAGGAATTTAAAATTAATTTTATAGTAGAACTATTCAATACCTTCTACTAGCTCACATTCCCTTTATATATTTATATATATTAAGCCTTCAATCGTTAGTAAAATACTTTTATTCATCGACTCAGTTCAAGCACATTTTGTAAAACTTGTAGTGGATGATACTTTATGTTAATACAGTTTATTCAAATATTAAATCGTTAATTAAATTTAGTAATGAATCAATTTTACTTTTATATAGAAGAAAAGGTTTTCTCAAAAGTGGCCAGTTATGCAATATAGTTGTTCTGTCCCAATTTGATTAAAATAAGTAACAACATATGATTTCATAAAACAGCTGATTTTATGTTATAGGTTATGTGATAGAGCAGCTGCTTTAAAGCATAGGTTATGTTACTTTATTTATAATAATTGTAATTATTTAATAAAACGTAACTAAAACAAATTTGATGTTCTAAGTAGGAATTGACTTTAAAAACATTTTGTTTATATTATTTGTTTGCTTTATATTATTTTTATTTTATTCGTGATTGAGTTATTGTTTTAGGTTGCGAAATTGTATATGATATTTAATATTAGCCTTCTGAAGAAGGTACCATAGTGCTATCGTGACGTCGAAAATATGTAATAACTATTTACTTTTTTGGGTTGCTTATAGGTAATAATATTATTATAAAATCTCTCCTTATATTCAGCAACGACCTGAAGGTTTTTCCCTTGTCATAACGAATAGGAACCAGGCAAAGTTCACAAGACCCATTCCATTTGCTTGCATCCGAAGCACGATCTTGGATGGCTTCAGTTTATCATTTAATTGTTCGTCACGTGACCATACTGACCATAACCGAAGGTAAATAGAACATAGCTGCTGGTATTGGGGACAAGGTTAGGTTACGCAGTATTCTTTTATACAACTTTCTGCCACAATGAGGAGCATGTGCTTGTGTTTAGCGGTGTGTTTGTGCGGTGTAAGAGGGTTGTTTCCACCCTCTAATATATTATTGCCAGACTTCAGTGCGGTGGAAAACTCCCTGTGTAAGCAACAAGGGCAAATCTATCGCCAGTCTTTGGAAAACTCCACTATATGGGCTGTTCGGAGTAAGTGCTTAAAGCTATTCAATAACAAATAAGGGTTTTCCTTCAATAAATAAACAGCATAAATTTTTTTTGCCTTTTTTATTTTCTTTCATTTTTTTTAAATTATTATATCATAATATACAATATCGAGTGCACAGTGGTACAATGTATTAAAATGAAAATATTGGAAAGAGCCCCAATACCACAAAAATAATAAAAAATAACAAATAAAACAAATCCCTTAAGATTAAACCCTAATGTACATTTCGATGTGACCTAGAGTAACTCTAGTTTGTATAGTTTGTAACTTCTTGTTTGCTAGATTGTAATTTTGTAATAAGACCCTCTGATGATGATGACATGGTCATCGAAATGTGCATAAGGGTTTAATCTTAAGGGATTTGTTTTATTTATTATTTTTGTGGTATTGTCGTTCTTTCCAATATTTTCATTTTATCATATCGTAAGGTACAACGTAAGTAATATACGATATATATATATATACAAGTAAAATAAACAAAACGTTTTGAAAGTCAATTCCTACTTGGTTCAATAAAGAAAACTTTTATTTTAGTTACTTTTTATTAGATAATTACAATTAATATAAATAAAGTAACACAACCTATGCGTTAGAACAGCTATCACATTACACATAACATAAAATCAGCTGTTTTATGAAATTGTATGTCATCAGTTATTTTAAGCCAAATGAGAAAAAATGACTATATTGCATACTCTGGCCCTTTTGTAAAAGGTTTTCTTTCCATTTAAAACTAAAATTAATCTATTAAATTCAATTAATGAATTACTATTTGACAAAACTGTACTAACATCTAGTTTCATCCACTACAAATTGCGTAGAAAATATTTGTACAACTATATAGATGTGTTAGAACTATTTATTAGATGGTTTTAGCGTGACGCCCACTTGAAAGTTTTCCCCAAACTATTTTTCTGTCTATGCGCGCCAAAAAGAATGTTTCACTTTAAAATCCACTGATGACTCTAATCATAGATGGCGCTAAACATTTTTTTATGGTTGTCACTTGAACTGCGATGTAGATTTTGTCTCTGACTAGAAATACAGGTTTCCTGAAAGCTAATTGTACTGTGTTGCAGTGCTGGATGCGTCTGCCAAGTATCCTACAGGCTTACTGACTGGAAATGCCTACGAGCTGGGACATTTTGACGAATGTCTGGACGTCACCACGGATACTACTCGTGGACCGATTGAAGGACAGTATTGCTTGGTGGACATCCACTACGGTGCGAAAGGACTTCCTTTGCAGTACTCCCTCTACTACCAACCCTTGAAGAGTGCAGGGATTAAGTTAAAGGTATGTTTCCCTAACATTGAATAAAAACACAAGTAATTACTTCTAACAGCTACACGGGCTCGATTCCAGCGGAAGGTAAGACATTTTTTCCATACTAAAATGCGTTCCGCCTTAAAGAATGCTCTCTAATATTGCCCACGTAAGCTTTGTAACCAGAATGACCAAGTTTGTACTTTCTCGATAGAACTTGAAATATTCTCAGCGTACTAACTTTGTATACTGACAAAGACTTAATTTTCTCATTTTCGTAGTTTTATCTTTCAATTAATAAGAACTTTACGAGAAATTCCAGATATTGCTTTTAAACTCGTAATTTTGCCTTTCATCACGACCGAGTCTATCCTCTTTGGTCATAGACTACACAGTAGGAGGAGAATCATCTCATGCCTTAGAAACACCACCTTCCATTAGTAGAAGAAAGTCTAGTTAAAATATCTACAAAATAAATTAAGCAAAAATACATCAAATTAAATAACATGATCAGTTGATGCTGGCTTTCAGTAAGTTGAGCAGTCAGTTGAGGCTGGGTTCAGTCAGTTGAGGCTTGCATTCAGTCAGTTGAGGCTGGCATTCAGTCAGTTGAGGCTGGCATTCAGTCAGTTGAGGCCGGCTTTCAGTCAGTTGAGGCTGGCATTCAGCCAGTTGAGGCGGGGTTCAGTCAGTTGAGGCTGGCATTCAGTCAGTTGAGGCTGGGTTCAGTCAGTTGAGGCGGGCTTTCAGTCGGTTGAGGCTGGCTTTCAGTCAGTTGAGGCCGGCTTTCAGTCAGTTGAGGCTGCCATTCAGTCAGTTGAGGCTGGGTTCAATCAGTTGAGGCTGGCATTCAGTCAGTTGAGGCTGGCCTTCAGTAAGTTGAGGCTGGCATTCAGTCAGCTGAGGCTGGGTTCAGTCAGTTGAGGCTGGCATTCAGTCAGTTGAGGCTGGCTTTCAGTAAGTTGAGGCTGGCATTCAGTCAGCTGAGGCTGGGTTCAGTCAGTTGAGGCTGGCTTTCAGTCAGTTGAGGCTGGCTTTCAGTCAGTGAGAGAAGGGGAGGATTAGGTCCTCGAGGTTTTGCAACGTTTGTCACGTAACAATAGCTGCTGGTAGGAACATGGTAAGAGGGCTTTTGGTAGATGGTTTGATTTAAGGTAGGGTATCTGCTCGGAAGAAAATTTAATAGGTGGGAAGGTATCTAAAGGAGTTTTTATTCTGGGAGATTACGGTCTTTTTATTAACAGGGGAACTGACAGATTGCCTCTCTCTTGTCTTAATCGGTATTTTTTTTTTTATATATGTAAGATACATGTGTGTAGTGTGGATACAGTGTTACGTATATTGTAAGACTGTGTTTGTGCTTAAACATCGTCGAGGAACTGTCAGATTGCCTCTCTCTTGTCTTAATCGGTATTTTTTTGTATATGTAAGATACATGTGTGTAGTGTGGATACAGTGTTACATATATTGTAAGACTGTGTTTGTGCTTAAACCTACCATCGTCGTGTAAACATGATGTGACACTATTGCTAAAGAAATGTACAAAATAATACTTAAGAGCTATAAGTCACAAATTAGGCTTTTACAAAATCACTTCAGACAAGGTAAATCTAAGCTAATAAATGAAAAGAGAACCTAGAATGGCAATAGTTTAACTTACGAACTAGACCAAACCTTGCTCTAATTACAGGATGACATTACAATGAGTTTATACTAAACAATTGTTGAGGGGGATTATAAACTACTGTAAATAGGGATCAGATTAAAAACGATTACAGCCGATCCGAAACTAAAAATTATTTTAGGATGTGAAAAGTTGACGAGAGGAAAGGAATGCGTAGTGCAGAGATGTCGTGGAGATTCTAAAAGCTCCCTTTAATTAAATGCAGTATATACTTTTAAATTAGTGTAAAAACACCCGCTTGAGTGCGCTAGTAAGAGGACTACTGTTTTTATAAAACGTTTCTTTCTACTCTTGTTTAAACTAGCAGCAAAGTTTATAAATAGTACTAAAAATAATTAGAAAAATATAAAAGAAATAAGAAAGAAAAGAACTAAAAAAAATATAACAAATAAAAAAAACTACAGCAAAAGAAGAACGGCAAGGATATATGTATGTTCGGACAGATGTGTTACTTTAGCTGACGTTTTACAAAAATTATACTTGCCTATCTAAAAAAAACAAACTTATTTGTTTTATGTTTTTTAATTGCATTTTAAAAAGGGCAGCCTTTTTACTTATAATTCTGTTTATTGCATTATTCACTTGGCCCGACTCAATATTTCTGTCTGAAATGTTGTTATCTTGTTATACCTGTGCAGGACAATCAAGATCTGACGAAAGGCCAGATTCTGCACTGGGCCGTGTGCGTGCCCGATATGTGTACGAGCTCAGACATTCAGCAGGCGCTGACGTCGGCTGTAACGAAGATGCAGTTACAGCTTGACGTAGACATTACAGTATTGCCAGATCTCTGTCAGACTAGAAGCACTATCAAAGAAAGAAAGCGATACCACAGTGGCGACAAATTTATCGCGTAAGTTACAAGCCATTAAATATATCAAATATTCTAACTGAAAGGTAAATATTTGGTCGTTTGATAGATAGTGTTATTTTGAGCAATTTCTTTTAAAAGTACAAATTTTATTTTATTTTCAACAGAACTTTGACCGTTGTTGTTGCACTGCTCGTCGTGTTCAGTTCCTTCTTCGACGAAGTACATTCCAGAACTCCACTCACTGAACAATCCGAAATACCTCCAGGTAAGTTAACGGCAGGTCACGTTTACCGCTAGGTTTAGAACTAAGGTTAACGGTCGGTTAGGGTCAACTCTAAGTTTAGTAGCAGTGGTTAACCCAGTCATTTTCAACGCTGGTTTTGCCCATTGTGGCAACGGATGATTAGGTTTAACGCTAGCTTTAGTAACTGAGATTAACGGTCGCTTGGGTTTAACGCTAGGTTTAGTAACTGAGATTTACGGTCGCTTGGGTTTAACGCTAGCTTTAGCAACTGAGATTAACGGTCGCTTGGGTTTAACGCTAGGTTTAGTAACTGAAACCAAGAGTAGGCCTAAGAACTTATTCCTTGCGAATATCATCCTTCAAGATTTTATTATACCGTTACTTTACTATTTATTTAAAAAGATTCCTCAGCTAGTTTCTCTCTGCTATGCACATCATCAGGTTTCTTTCACTTTCAGATTCATCCCTTTATTTACTATTGAAGAGTTTTTCTGTCAGAAGAAACCTTTCTTACTTGACGCAAACCAACCTCTCCAACACCGGACTGGACTGCATCCATGGCCTGAGGCTGTTCTTCATGGTGTGCGCCATTTTTGAGCACAGATTTATGGTTGCAATGAGTGAACCGACGTTGAACGCCGATGTATTTGAAGAGGTGAGATCGTGAGGTCATGGTAAAATAATTGTCCTTGGTGTCCTTGGATTGTTTGAATAGGTGTGTGTGTGTGTGTGTGTGTGTGTGTGTGTGTGTGTGTGTGTGTGTGTGTTGTGCTTATTGTCAAACAATATAAACATTTGGGACACATTTGGGAATTTTGTACTGTAAATTCTTTCATAGATTTAAAATTTTTAATTTGTCTAAATATTTCTTAAACTTTAAATTAATTTTTAATACTTAGTTTTTAATACTTGGCTAACACCTTTAATTATCTAAGAAAGACTCCCTAAGTTTGGATGGCTTGTATATTGATTCCCATGTCTTACAATGTGGATATAATGCTTAGCAATCTTTACTGAAAACTATTTAAAACTTTTGTACAACTCTGTTTTTTCGTCGTCATCTACTTCTTCTAATTCTTTCTTTCTTTTTTCACCTCCTAATGTACCTAATGCAAAAATGTCCTATTCCACTTTTTCCCCCTTTATATATATTTCTTGTTCTTCTTTTAAATTTACCTGTGCCTCGTCTTTTTCATTTTAACTTCTCTCCTTTCCGTTTGTCTATTTGTTATCTTCATCTTCATTTTGCCTTCTTATTTTCCTCATCACAACCTTCTTCTTCCTCTTCATTTAAAACTAGGAAATTATATTAATAAATTCTACTAATAGAAAGTAATATTGCTGCAACAAAATCACATTTTTTGTAAAGAACGAAATTGGAAATGATTTATTTAACATTTTACAGAACTACCGCCTCCCGTCCAGTATGTTCCTACTCAACGGCCTAATGGTTATGGATTCATTCTTCGTCTATAGCGGTCTTCTCACCTCCTACTACTTGCCTCTGGAACTGGAAGACAAGAGAGACCTTAACCCTAGCGTTATGTGGCTTTACAGGTTCATTAGGTAAGCTGCGTTTTCTTAACTGCCAGGTTTGCCAACATGAAAAGTGAAAACACAAAAATATCCTACAGATGTATATAGGGATTACCATTCTCCAAAATATGTATAATATAATGGAAGTAAATTCAGTATCTCTCCGAATTTATTTAGATGATGTAGAATAAAAGCAACTTTAGTGACAACACCGTAATGTATTGTGACGGTAGACCTGAAATTCGATAACTGTTCGTATTTCCCCTTCTTTGTCTCAAAATGGAAGCGACGTAGAGGGCGGGGGTGGAATGGGGATGGTTTGCCTTCAGTTTTACTTTGTTTCTGTCCTCAGAAAGCATTATATAAATGTTTACAAACTTACTTATCTATCTTTCCTTCAGCTCTTATCTATTATAATACTCTTGTGATGTTTTTGTTTTTTCCAACTTAACGTTTATCTTTATGATTATACTAAAATGATGTTGCATTTATCTCTTGTCCTTTACTTTTTATTATTGTCTTTCATTTCATTTCTTATCTTTCTTTACATCCCTCATGTTATCTTCTATATTTTAGCCTATACTTTTATTTTATGTTTTATTTCTTTTGTTGTTCTTATACTGTTTCGTTTCCTATGAACACTTTGCTAGGTTGTTTTACCTGAGGTATATCTAGACTTATATAACTGCTTAACTATTTTTAAACCCGTTACAGGTTGACTCCAGTGTACGTGGCCGTCCTGTTGTTTCACGCTACTCTACTGGGGAAGATTGGCTCTGGACCACTGTGGCCCACCACTATTGGACTACAACAACAGCGTTGCCGCGGCAACTGGTTGATGAATTTGTTTTATCTCAACAATTACATCAACCCTCAGCACATGGTGAGTGAGGTTTTATCACTGATGAAAAGATAATTTAATTATATTAGGTTATGTTAAAATTTAAGTCATTTGCCTCAAAATATATTATCTGTTGAGAAGTACGATTCCAAAAATAGTTTCAGGAATGGCTTGAACTCCCTCTTCCAGGGGTGGGGCGTTGGGAGCTCCAGACTCCTTGGAAGGAGGATAAGGAAGAATATTATGAATAAAGGCAGGAATAAGGACTGGGAATATTAATCTGGGAATAGGGAGGGATTTTGTGATGGGATTACGTCATTCCCTGAATTAGATATCTTCTCACTCTGGGTAAAAGAAAATAATGAAAAACTGTTAAAATTTGTTCATCAAAACTATTTTTTTTCTCTCCCTAGCTCTACTTAGACGATCTGGTTGTTCCTACACGCGTTTCCCACCTCTAACATACCCAGTACATTACTCGAAAAATAATTTCATCTTTCACAGAACACTATTTCGTCTGTATCCGAGTGGAAGGGTCGAAGGGAAGGGAGAGGCCGTCTTGACCTCGTGTCATCATTGAACGTTTATCATTTTATTTCTCCATCGTTTTCCCAAGAACTGTACTAAACGATAGCAGTGCTATTGTTAAACAGAACGTTCCACTCTCCCTTTCTCTCTCTCTCTCTCTCTCTCTCTCTCTCTCTCTCTCTCTGTCTCACTTTTATGGATTTCAAAACGTTTAATTTACACGTTCAGAACTAATCGGGTTGTAATCGTCAACTCAGAAAAGAATTGAAAAAGAATCTTGAAGCGATAAATACTACATATAATATTATATAATAAAAACAATAGACGTAAGGAGGTGGAACACACAAGAAGAACAATTGGGTTTAGTTACGCTTATATAGTCTGACGACGTCGACTGTAATGTTTTAGGTTTTTATTGGCGATAAAAAATACAAAATTTTCAGTAAATGCAAATCATTAAAATGCGAGGCCTCGGGCGGTCGTGGTACCTGGAACCGCCCGTGCACGATTACTGGAATTGTCCTCTTTTGACCTATACGGGGACAGCGGAACAAGTTTTAAGTTCACCTGGTTTTTTAAACAGAATGAAATCATATTAGTGCCATAGAGATGGCATATTGAGTCAGCTGATCTATATCGTAAGATAAATAGTCTCTGATACTATGAACATGATCAAAAAATTATAAAGTACTTAACAGTATGTTTGTTTAGCTTTTGAACATTACAATGAGTCAGCAGATGTATATATAACTCCGATACTATAGGGCCTACAAAACAATACATTATAAATGTAATCAGTATTTTTAATACGTTAAAATAAACATTAAAACCATTATAAAACTAATGTATATTATTTTGTTTCAGTGTATGTACCAAACATGGTACCTCGCAGTGGACACGCATTTATTTATGGTGGCTGTATTAGTTGTTTATTTAATGTGGAAGAAACCAAGGCTAGGATATTCTGTACTGGCAATGTTGGCAGCCCTGTCTCTACTGGTTCCTTTCATTGTTACATACATCAAATCAGCTGATGCTTTTATGTTGCTTTATCCAAAGTAAGATTACCATTTGAAATTTAGATTCTTTTAATTCTAAAAACATGAAATATAAGAAAAACGTTTTAAAGTTCCTAATTAGGTAAAAAAAATTATTTTAGTTATTTTTTTTAATATTTATTTTTAATATAAATAAAGTAATATAACCTAAGGTTTTAAACAGCTGTTCTACCACATAACCTATAGCATAAAATCAGCTGTTTTATGAAGCCATATGTTATCACTTATTTTAAGCCAAATAGGTCAAAATAACTATGTCCCATACCTTGCCAAATTTGTGAAACGTATTTCTCTCGCATAAAACTAAAATTAATTTATTAAATTTAATTAATGACTTAATATTTGAAAAAACAATATTAACATTGAGTACTTTTTTAAAATATTTAAACTGGAGTGGATGAATAAAAAAGTATTTTATTAACGATTGAAAATTTGAACAAGATATATATAAAGGGAGTGTGAAGAATTAAGAATAAAAATATTTTTAAAAACATATTTTAAAAAATTAATAAGTAAAATAAATGCCAAAGTGTCCTACTATATATCATGTACTTATACTCATATTGATCTAATGACGCCTTTTTGATCATATATCCATGGAACATTGTAAACAATATAAGTAGTACATAATCTAAAAAAACAACAAAATATTTCATTTGAATTTATTTGTTGACTTAATAACTATCTAGACCTGTTAATACTGGTTCTGTTGGTTTATTACTTCTTTAAAAGCATTCTTGACAATTAAATTTCTGTTTCATTTTTCCTATTAATGGTAGTAACATAAAGTTTTAAACGTGAAGTTTGGACATTGTTTTGGAAACTACTCCACTGTTCGAGTGGGGAACAAGAGGGACACGAGCATACAGTCTCAAAAGTAGCATGAATACGGTAATGTATTCAGTTGGTAATTTCCAAGTCTACTGGTTGTTAGAAAATACTTGTTCATTATAAAAACAAAAGCTCTCAGAATATCCTCCGTCGGATTTTACTCTTGTTCCATCTTCTCGGCACATTAGCGTTTAAAATGAATGCATAAATTACTTATAACAAAAATCTTTAAAATATTACGGACCATTTGCTAAACTCATTCCGTGTTTGTGTAGAATTTAAATAAAATTACCTTTAATTTTTCCAGTGTGGTGAAAGACCTGCAATCTAGCGAGCATTTCCAGAAGTACTACGCGGCTTCCCATATGCGAGCCGGGCCCTACGTTGTGGGCGTGGCCATCGGCTTCATTTTGTACAAGACGAGAGATACGGGCTTCAGTATACCAAAGGTAATTTGGTTACAAAAAAATTTATTTATTTACTCTTTATTAAAAAATTACAATATAAAAGAAGTAACATGACATATTTGTTAAAACATCTGTTCTACCAAATAACCTATAACATAAAATAAATCAGCTGTCATGAAATCATGTTTCACTAATTTTAGACCAAATGGAACGAAATAACAATATTGCATGCATTGTCCCGTTTGTGAAAGATTTTTCTCCTATATAAAATTAAAATTAATGTATTGCATTTAATTCACGAATTATTATGTGATAAAACTGTATTAACATCAAGTGTTATCCAATACAGGTTTAAAAAAATGTATTTGAACTTGGGTGGATTAATAAAGAGTGTTGTATTACTACTCGCATTTCATCTTTAAAATTAAAACAGAAAAATGTCTGTTTTTATTTCAGTTAAACTAGAAATTGTCCTAATTTTGTACAGTACAATCTCGCTCGTTCGAGTTAATGTGGCCGATTTAAAGTAAAGCCGGATTAACGAGATTCCATTTCAAACAACGCAACACTTTAAAGTAATAAGCCCCTGCAAAATGTTAGATACTGCAATCAAGCTTTTTGCGTCTTGCTGTACTTTTAGCTTTGTCGTTCAGTAAAAGTAACAAATTGTGTTACAATAATAAACAGTAACATGAGTTAAATAAGAACAACAGTAAACTGTTTCCATCAGAACAAAATGCAAAGTTTGAAATACAATAGTTAAAGCACTAAAACATCAAGCTGTTTGTTCTGTTATCTATTTATTGGAAAACACATAAAGAAATCGTAGATAAATTACATTCTGCATGAGTAATTCTATGTATTTTGTAGCGCACGGGGCGTATAGCCTCCCAGAGTGACAGTTCTGGTCCCTAACAAATCTTTCCAATTTGTTTTGTTGCATCTAGCTTGACCCTAAGGAAAGAGAACTTTATATATTGCAGTTGCATCTAAATATTTCACCTTTTGTTTTGCACTATCTGTAACATCATATTGGTGTTTCGTTTTGCTAAAATGTATAGTGTACAAATAATATTTTGCAGACATTTTTCCAAATAACGTAAATTACAGGGGTCCGGATGACCGAGAGACGGGCTAGCGTGGTTGTACTGTATATGTATTTTATTAAAATCTGTTCGATTTGGCACAAGTGAAAAAAATTGCAATAGATGAGATTCGGTTAAAAAACAGGTGGAAAATGGTATAGATATAGGCAGAGAAACCACGAACCGTACGCATGTACCTAAAGGTGGTATTGCTACAGTTAGTTAATATTAACATGTACACTTGGTAAAATATGATCTCCATATGCATACTTTAGTGGAAAAACTAACAATTCATGTCATCGTTAAATTAATTTAGAAGAGGGCATAGGCTATGATATAAAAAAGGCACAGACACTAGTACAACAATAAGTTACTTTCTTATACACAAATACATACGCAACCATATGAAGCAACAGCATGGATTATGACAAACTAATACAATATTTAATGTTTAGGCCATACGTTACTTCACAAAAGTATTACTCCGCTTTTAAATGAATGAGAAAACAGTTGATAATCGAGTCAAAGATATTTATTTTAATAATGCAACGTTTCTTCACTACTTCGGTTGGTTATTGGATTAAATTTTTGACTAAACTTTATTTAGTTCATAAAATTTTAAATTATTCGAATGAGTGTACTAGTATCTATTATGTGAAACTAAAAGCAATCTAATATTGTTTTGGGCTTGATAAAAGCAGCAAACTTGTTGCCGAAACGGGCAATTAAAATAAATTTATTTGATTCGACGATCAACCATTTAACGTTTTATTTAATACTCAATTCGAACTCAAACAAACATGAATTACCTTGATTCGTTTAAAAGCATTGGTTCTAAACTAGTAAATTTAATGTAAAATTTCGCTATCAACATTTTTTGCTATAAAACGTTTATTAGATCTTTGTTCACAGAATAATCGAATTCTGTTTTACATTGAAAAGATTCCTGCACTCTGTGAATTTTATGAACGCTTTGTCACTAAAAGTGGCAATTTTCCACAAAGAATTGATATCTAGAACAACCAGTGCACTTTTGCAGAAGTGACTCAGCCATGACAGCACAGCTAGCACCGATTAAGGGCGCTTTGAGAGAAACATCAAGGTTTTATCCTCTTTGTCTTCCACACAGTTTAATGTAAACTTTACTTTGTCGCTAAATGAAGCCGCACGTGCACTCGGCTGTATCGCTCTGCTTACTCGAAGTTAATATTTCCCGTCACGAGTTCTGTTGTATGTAACACGTTATGACCTAAATAGTGTGGTTTTTACTTGTGGTTTGTGCACCACTGTTACGTCATCGCCAAATATCCCTATTTAACCTAATTTTAACGAAATCAAAAAGCGAAAGTCTCCAGTTTCGACAAAGCTAGAATGATGTCATTACAACCAGAGTGGCCCAACCCTTATTTTTTAGGAAATTTTGTTAAGAGCAGAAATAAATTTTATTTTCAGAATAGTATAATTGCAGTTAAACTAGTATTTGATAGAGAGCAGCAATAATGCTTATTGGATCATAGCTAGCTAGAAGATGGCTGCCACGAGGATTGGACGGGTTCTGGGGGCCCAGACGCGGATTAAACAATTAAAAAAATATATGTTAGTCACTGGGTAGGTACGACCCCACCCACGACACACACAGAGGGCTGCTGTCCCTACTGACCGACTAGCTCTATAGTTTGATTCAAAACAGAATAAGATTCTAAGTAGGCGAAATCGACCAGAGGGAGTGGGGATTACAGCCTTCTGAGCGAATATGAGGTTCACATCTTGTTGCGTGGGTGAGCCTTGTTGCCAATTCGACGTTAAACTTCCGTTCGTCGTTCAGTTTCATTGTAGCTGTGGTGGAGTGATTCACTAGTGGTGTACCTTACTTCGTTCTGCTACTCTTGACGGTATTAACCGCTGGAAATGGTGGGTTGGCTGTCACAACGTTCGAACTGACAACACCGCATCCCTACCCTGCTACAGACCCATTCCTATTCTACTTTACATCAAAGTATAATCCTGAAGCTGTTAATTAAATGTATATACTATTATTAATCTACTACAAAGTTATATTTCGGGTGACGTGTGGAACATCCTAAGGGACGCAGTCTCTAAAATCGAAAATTTTAGTTTTGAGTAGGCAGAAGAGATGTGCATGTCATTCCTCCCATAGAATCACTAACAAGATATTTGTAAGGTAATGCCCCTCCTTATCCTTTAGCATAAGGACGTCCTAGCCTTCAGGGTTCCTGCATGATCTGTCTTGGGATTGTGCTGCGTGATACTTGCCGTACTTTTTTATTTCACTATCTTCCATGGATCAGATCGGTGCGTGGATAATAAATCCCATGTCCTTCACGCGCGGTAGGAATACTAACCCCAAGCGCACGTGAGACGGAGGAAGATCTCTAGAGGATTGCTGTCACGTGGGCTGAGCGGGTTCTGAGGGTTTGGAGCCGGGTAAAAAAAATATATAATCTCTTACTAATCTTGCCAATCTCTACCATTTGCTATCTAACAATAGATCATTGCTGGATCGGTCCACTCTGGGTCTAACATTCTGAAATCAAACACTACAAAAATATGTTTTCTATAAATTATCAAAAGATTAATAGTTAAGAAAATTGTAAGTTTCTGTAAAATTTCTTTTTTAAGTTAAAGTTTCGGAATGAGTTGAAACAACAATTTGTCTTATGGTCTCTCAAACGCATTTCATTATGTATTAGACGTTTTACATAACATGTGTGTAGTATGTGTTTACTTGTGGTTGCTACTTGTAGTGACGCTCCTACACCGTGTTGAGTCCAGCACAGCCTAGTGACAAAATACTGACCTAACTCGTTACGAAGTGATACTAACTTCACTAACAAAATAAACAACACAAGTTACGCTTTCCATTACCTATACGTGCGCATCTATACCGATCATCTTGTATTTTTACTTAGATATATTTATGAAAACGCCCAGACTTTCGAAAAAAAGGAAAATTTCACCTCACACGTAAGTACGAACGAAATGTGTTAAAAACCTTATTTTACGTTTCAAAAACAATCTTCTTTAGCCCTCACAATGAACAATGCCATGGTATTATATTATTAGTAGCGATCTTTGCTACGAGTGGTGACGTCATCACATTATTTCGTCCCGCTTTAACTCACAAGACATAGCCAGAGACTTGAGATATTCAGGAGGGGAGTTCGATGACTAGTGGAGGTGGAAGGTCGTACCTCTTTCTCGCACAAGACAGAGGAATTTAGTGGAACGATACGTAGAGGAACGTGGTTAGACCAACACTGAGTCAGTGTTAGTCACTCTCATTTAGTCCTCTTTAAATGTCAAATAAGCCACCTGCTGTGCAGGTCTCTTTCTATGTCTCGGAGTTATACCAGATGTAGGTAGTAGTAGCTCAGTCTTATAACTGTCATATTATACGCTTTTATATGCATTAAATATGTAAAACAAATGAATACGGTTAATATTAATCTAAGGTAATAAACATCTCAGAACCTATTGATATATCTAACATTGGCATAATTTTTTTGCTTGTTTCTTTAATATAGACTTGGCTCTATCTTGGTCATACGTCCTGCCTCCTTATCGCTCTTCTATCTCTCTATTCAGGATACGCTTTCTACCGACCGGGGGGCCCTTATCTACCCTTGAGCTCAGCCTTCTATTCGGCCACTCATCGCACTTTATGGGGATGTGCTGTCGGCCTTAATGTGTTCCTGTTGGTGAGGGGTAGAATTGGTGAGTGAAATCTATGTGCGACAATATAATGCTATTTGGTTTTAACGTTAAATCTAAGGGATTTATCACTGGAGTGAGATAGTCGTTGAATTCTTTCGTATATTCATAATACTGAATATAGTAACTTGATCAGAACAAAACCTGTTCTCAAACACAATTTTTAAAAATAATTAATACTAACAAAACATTTTCAAGTTCAACTCCTACTTGGGCCAACAAAGACAATTTTTATTTGAGTTACTTTTTATAAAATAATTGCAATTAACATAAACAAAGTGACATAACCTATGCGTTAAAACAGCTGTTCTATCACATAACCTATAACATAAAATCAGCTGTTTTATGAAATCATGTTATCACTTATTTTAAACCAAATGGGACGAAAAACTGTATTGCATAATTTGGGACTCTTTTGTGAAACGTTTCCTTCCATATAAAACTAAAATTAATTAAGTTTAATTCATGAATTATTGTTTGAAAAAACGTATTAACAAGTGTCATCCACTATAGGTCTTAAAAACATGTATTTGAACGTAAGTGGATGAATAAAAAGTATTTTATTAACGATTGAAAATGTCAGCAAGATATATAAATGTAGCCTATAGGCCTATGTGTAGGGAGAGAGTGAACTAATAGAAGGAATTGAACAACAAAATAAGGTACAATAAATTTCATAAAGTAGCAGCAAAACCTGTTGACACAGATCAAGACTTGCGAGCACGAGATAATGGACCAAACAAAGAGACAATGTGTCGTTTTTAGGGGTTGTTGATAGAAATGAAAAGTTTTAATGAATAATTTTGTTAATTGGGTTATATAATGCTCACAATTTCGTTTATTAAAAATGAATTGAAGTATTTCAATTGAACCTAAATCTAAAAATGCATATGCATCTAAAAGGTGAAGTTCCCTGAAGTTTAAATAAAAAAGGACATAATTTTATTAAATTCACTGTAGCAAGATATTTTGAAATATAAATTCATTTTATTAGTAACAGATGATTAATACCGATCAATAAATTAACCAATAATTCACAACAAAAAGTAACCCACGAGTAATTAATAAATCTGTTGCGTAAAAGCATATTTTAACACATAATTTGAATGTGTATACCTCATAGTTATACCAATTAGTAGCTGAATATTGCTCAAAATATAACTACAAGAACCGAGAGATTTTCTCCTTCCCAAAAGACGACGAGCCTAAATTGTTTTCACACCAAATAACATTCTTATTTCAGATTTTGAATAAATTCCTCACGGGATGTAGCAAGAGACATGAGATGTGTAAGAGGATAGTTTGTCGACTGTCTACCCACTCTCGCATCGCGGTACAGCTGTGAAGAAGAGAGTGGCAAGACGTACAGCAATGAGGATTGACAAACACTGAGTCAGCAAGTCAAGCACCCCCCCCCCCCTATCAGCAACTGCGCATCTGCTACCACGTCCCTTGTATTTCTCGCGATTAATACCTCGTGGCATAACCATCAAAACTAAATTAAGTCTTGTTTGTGCCTCTCCTTGGTTCTGTGGTTTTACTTGCAAGTGATAGTTTTACTAACAGAGTTGACTTTGGTTTCAGATTGGCTACATAACCTTCTGACATGGAAATCTATAATTCCTTTAAGCAGACTGACCTACTGTGCATACTTATTGCACACAGTGCCACACCTCTATGAAGTGGCTACCCTGAGGACTTTGCAGACAGTTTCTACCTACAATACGGTAAGTGCTAATGAGATCGTCCCGTCGGTACTTACTGTGTGGAACTGTATAATTTCTTACTTGAGTTGACTTTATTTAGCAGTAGATTTTTAGAAGTGCATTTAATATTAAAAGCTTAGAAGTGTGGACGGACTACACTAGGAGCGCTAGTGTGTCTAATGGTAAATGTGATGTGGTTAGTTAGTCAGAAAAGGAAAGGAAGGGGGTTTGATGGCCTTAGAGGTTATGCAGCATCTGTCATGTGACAATGCCTGCGGGTAGGATTATGGGGATCAAGGGTTTGATTATTGGACTGAAATTCAGAAGAGGCATTTCCTAGTGAAAGGGTTTTATTTGGGAGGGACGGTTAAGGTTTATTTAATTGCATGGGGCCGTGGCTGACTGACTTAGATACAAACTAACGTACAGCTAGCAAGGCGATTTAAACTAGAGTACACGTGACTCAATGCTACTAGTTAACCTAAATAATTTTAACAATTAACACAGAGCTACAAACTTTCCCAAGAACCAAGTACAAAAGGACCTATTGCTACTACTTGACCAAGGTTATGAGGGAAGATGCAGAAGGAAAGCATGAAACGTTGATTACAGATGTTACGGAGGTTCCAGGGGTACCTTGAGCCTAAAGTAGGAGGGTGTCCAGTCGAATTACTGAGAGCCCGGATGTGTGGATAGACTGAACTTCCGTCCTTTCCAAAGAATTTGCAGCAAGGGGACGAATAAATTCTGCAAGGGTAGAGGCTTTGTGTTTGAAGGAATTTTAAAATGCGATACTGGAGAGTAAAAAAAAAGATTGGGGTATGGTTCTCAGAGATTTCGACTGGAAGGATTAGAGGCGTTTCTAAAACGTTCTAGTGCAAAAACCGGGGCAGCAGGCGACATTAGGACTTACTAGTATCAGATATAGAAAGTATTTTGTTTTTAAAAGAAAGTAACTCTGCTATGAGAGAAAGGGGGAGAGCTTGGAACAGATGGTCCTCCCCTTGTTCAAGAAGGCAGAAACTTAGGGAGGGAAATAGACGCTTGTCGAAACGACGCTAAGATCCAAGATTAATGCTACTGCATCCAATCTGGGTGTATTAGTTCTGAAGATATGCGGGTGTTTGTGGGGAAACTTGTGAGGACATAAGCACTTAAGGAATTCCTTCAAAAGAAGGTACTTAAAAAAAAAGGTTGCTTTCAAAAATTACTATGAATTGATTTTTCAAAAATTATAATTCGGTAATAAGTCTTATACGCGTTATATTTAAAAACAGCTCGTATAATGCCTATCGTCGACTGATGACTAGTGATGAGGGATGGGGTAAAGTTAATTAATACGTGCATACAAAAATAACTTTTGGTACAAACGTTTTAAACTATTATTGAGTAAATCTTACAAAAGCGCATAAAACTAATTACTCACAACTAGATATTATGGTTCATTCATACATGTTTCTACAGCACAAGCCGTCTTCATCAGTCTTCATAGAGTGTTTCCTTTTGGTAATGAGTAGTGTTCATATGTGTGACCTTAAGTAATATTGTAAAATGGATAATTTTATTTTGATTAGATATTTATTAGGGTGATCGCAATGTTACTTATCTATCCCTATGTTATAAAATGACTCAATGAATAATGTTGAACTTTAATGTTCATTGTTTGCATAGTATTAAATCTAACTCTCATTTTAATTGGCAGTGCATAGTTTACACTGAAGAAGGCAGCTTGAGTTGAAACAGGTTTATATAAAAAAATAATATCCAGTTGTGAATAGTGAGTTTTATAAGATGTGCTTACAAATAAGATTCGGTTAATTTTAGCTTAGGTACGATTGGTTTATGGAGTCCGTTTCTATACTAATATAGGGGAAATAGTAGCTCATATGCTCAATGTAGCTCTGTGCAAGGGGGCTTCCACTAGAAAGGGGCTTGGGTTGTTTATGGAGTCCGTTTCTATACTAATATAGGGAAAATAGTAGCTCATATGCTCAATGTAGCTCTGTGCAAGGGGGCTTCCACTAGAAGGGGGCTTGTGCTGTTAGACTAAAGCCCTTCGCAAACCTGATGGAATAGTAGCTCATATGCTCAATGTAGCTCTGTGCAAGGGGGCTTCCACTAGAAGGGGGCTTGGGTTGTTAGACTAAAGCCCTTCGCAAACCTGATGGAATAGTAGCTCATATGCTCAATGTAGCTCTGTGCAAGGGGGCTTCCACTAGAAGGGGGCTTGGGTTGTTAGACTAAAGCCCTTCGCAAACCTGATGGAATAGTAGCTCATATGGTCAATGTAGCTCTGTGCAAGGGGGCTTCCACTAGAAGGGGGCTTGGGCTGTTAGACTAAAGCCCTTCGCAAACCTGATGGAATAGTAGCTCATATGCTCAATGTAGCTCTGTGCAAGGGGGCTTCCACTAGAAGGGGGCTTGGTTTGTTAGACTAAAGCCCTTCGCAAACCTGATGGAATAGTAGCTCATATGCTCAATGTAGCTCTGTGCAAGGGGGCTTCCACTAGAAGGGGGCTAGGGCTGTTAGACTAAAGCCCTTCGCAAACCTGATGGAATAGTAGCTCATATGCTCAATGTAGCTCTGTGCAAGGGGGCTTCCACTAGAAGGGGGCTTGGGCTGTTAGACTAAAGCCCTTCGCAAACCTGATGGAATAGTAGCTCATATGCTCAATGTAGCTCTGTGCAAGGGGGCTTCCACTACAAGGGGGCTTGGGTTGTTAGACTAAAGCCCTTCGCAAACCTGATGGAATAGTAGCTCATATGCTCAATGTAGCTCTGTGCAAGGGGGCTTCCACTAGAAGGGGGCTTGGGTTGTTAGACTAAAGCCCTTCGCAAACCTGATGGAATAGTAGCTCATATGCTCAATGTAGCTCTGTGCAAGGGGGCTTCCACTAGAAGGGGGCTTGGGCGGTTAGACTAAAGCCCTTCGCAAACCTGATGGAATAGTAGCTCATATGCTCAATGTAGCACTGTGCAAGGGGGCTTCCAATAGAAAGGGGCTTGGGTTGTTAGACTAAAGCCCTTCGCAAACCTGATGGAATAGTAGCTCATATGGTCAATGTAGCTCTGTGCAAGGGGGCTTCCACTAGAAGGGGTCTTGGGCTGTTAGACTAAAGCCCTTCGCAAACCTGATGGAATAGTAGCTCATATGCTCAATGTAGCTCTGTTCAAGGGGGCTTCCACTAGAAGGGGGCTTGGGTTGTTAGACTAAAGCCCTTCGCAAACCTGATGGAATAGTAGCTCATATGCTCAATGTAGCACTGTGCAAGGGGGCTTCCACTAGAAGGGGGCTTGGGCTGTTAGACTAAAGCCCTTCGCAAACCTAATGGAATAGTAGCTCATATGCTCAATGTAGCTCTGTGCAAGGGGGCTTCCACTAGAAGGGGGCTTGGGATGTTAGACTAAAGCCCTTCGCAAACCTGATGGAATAGTAGCTCATATGCTCAATGTAGCTCTGTGCAAGGGGGCTTCCACTAGAAGGGGGCTTGGGTTGTTAGACTAAAGCCCTTCGCAAACCTGATGGAATAGTAGCTCATATGCTCAATGTAGCTCTGTGCAAGGGGGCTTCCACTAGAAGGGGGCTTGGGCTCTTAGACTAAAGCCCTTCGCAAACCTGATGGAATAGTAGCTCATATGCTCAATGTAGCTCTGTGCAAGGGGGCTTCCACTACAAGGGGGCTTGGGTTGTTAGACTAAAGCCCCTCGCAAACCTGATGGAATAGTAGCTCATATGCTCAATGTAGCTCTGTGCAAGGGGGCTTCCACTAGAAGGGGGCTTGGGCTGTTAGACTAAAGCCCTTCGCAAACCTGATGGAATAGTAGCTCATATGCTCAATGTAGCTCTGTGCAAGGGGGCTTCCACTAGAAGGGGGCTTGGGTTGTTAGACTAAAGCCCTTCGCAAACCTGATGGAATAGTAGCTCATATGCTCAATGTAGCACTGTGCAAGGGGGCTTCCACTAGAAGGGGGCTTGGGCTGTTAGACTAAAGCCCTTCGCAAACCTGATGGAATAGTAGCTCATATGCTCAATGTAGCTCTGTGCAAGGGGGCTTCCACTAGAAGGGGGCTTGGGTTGTTAGACTAAAGCCCTTCGCAAACCT
The DNA here is from genome assembly GCA_036971475.1 of Prosapia bicincta. Classification (NCBI taxonomy): domain Eukaryota; kingdom Metazoa; phylum Arthropoda; class Insecta; order Hemiptera; family Cercopidae; genus Prosapia; species Prosapia bicincta. Next base: position 23,971,188 of record JBAIZL010000002.1, read on the forward strand.
GATGGAATAGTAGCTCATATGGTCAATGTAGCTCTGTGCAAGGGGGCTTCCACTAGAAGGGGTCTTGGGCTGTTAGACTAAAGCCCTTCGCAAACCTGATGGAATAGTAGCTCATATGCTCAATGTAGCTCTGTGCAAGGGGGCTTCCACTAGAAGGGGGCTTGGGTTGTTAGACTAAAGCCCTTCGCAAACCTGATGGAATAGTAGCTCATATGCTCAATGTAGCACTGTGCAAGGGGGCTTCCACTAGAAGGGGGCTTGGGCTGTTAGACTAAAGCCCTTCGCAAACCTGATGGAATAGTAGCTCATATGCTCAATGTAGCTCTGTGCAAGGGGGCTTCCACTAGAAGGGGGCTTGGGTTGTTAGACTAAAGCCCTTCGCAAACCTGATGGAATAGTAGCTCATATGCTCAATGTAGCTCTGTGCAAGGGGGCTTCCACTAGAAGGGGGCTTGGGCTGTTAGACTAAAGCCCTTCGCAAACCTGATGGAATAGTAGCTCATATGCTCAATGTAGCACTGTGCAAGGGGGCTTCTACTAGAAGGGGGCTTGGATTGTTAGACTAAAGCCCTTCGCAAAGGGCTGATGGAATACTGATGGAATAGTAGCGTGGGAAAATGCTAGTGAAAAGAATATAGCTTTAAAATAAATTTTAACTTAGTAGGAACAAACAGATATCGTAGATTATTTTTACTTATAAGGGAAATCTAAAACCAAAACACATTCTCCAAAGTAATAATTTGTTTGCTTCACAGGCGTCTAAGTTTTTGGGAGACATTTTCTCCACCTTCAGCCTCTCGTTGTTGTTTTATTTGGCGATAGAAGCACCTTTCAGAAACATAGAAAGGCTCGTCTTTGGAATCAGGTAAATCATTTTTATATACATTTTAAAAATTATTACAATCTTTAAATATTTTATAACAAATTTGATTTCCACGTAAAATGCATCTGGTAATAATTTATCAATAAAAGTTTAACTAGGTATAATAACGTAAAACTAGATTATTTTATGATGTTCTTGCTAAAACACGGCCTAAGCTTACATCAAGACAGAACTATTGAATTTTTATTATAATTTTTCGTAGTGGGAGCACAGATTTTTATGCAGTAATTACAATTGCAATTAGTAAATTTAACACCACAATAACACAAACAATATAAGTTTGATTAATTTAGTTATTTTTTATGAATTTACTAATCTTAAATTTTTATGTTAAATTTTTATTTGAAATATCTACTGGGTAGTTCATATTTTAGACGATAGGTTGCAGTACGTACTGGGTGATAAAATTCGTGTTCTAAATAGTTCCAACAACTTCCGTTTGATTGGCAGCACCTTATTAACACAACAAATTAAATTGAGTTTTAATACAGTACAATTATTAATAGTTTCTGCGTTCACTACTAGATCGCAGGACTAGTCAAATATTGAATTTCCAAATTAAAATCAATTAAATATATTTTTAAAAAGATGTCAATGGAAAAATAAATAGACTAACTTTAGTTTTGCTGTCCAGGATTTGGCAAATAAATAACACTATCTATTTTTCTCAGTATTGGAGGCTAAAAAATGCTTCAGTCATTGTTCGTGTTTAATTTGATTTATTTACGACAAAGAGCATGTGAAAGTATTATTAAACAGTAATTTTAAGAATTATTTTGTAATATATTTATCAGTAGTTATGAATGGATGATTCTTTTAAAATCTGTATCCTTAATGTTTTGAAAACAGTTTAAAAAGTTAAAAACTATATTTTTTTTGAGTCTCTTGAAATATTTTCTTTTAACATTGTAATATATTAAAAAATATATTTATAAATTTATAAAAGTATAATTTATTTCTTTATCTCACGCTGAAAAAATTGTGGTGCATTTCTTTTTACATTAATTTTTACAAACATTTTATTAAAGAAATAGTTACTAAACTTTGAAAATTGAAATGATTCAAATATAATGAAAAAGAAAGCAATGTTTACAAAGATCACAAGTCTATTTTAATGAATCATAGAGATTTAACAACATTGTATTTAGACCTAATATTCCTACAGCTTCTGAAACCTTTTTGTTTAACTTCATTGCGTTATAAAATCTTGTAAAATCTCTGAACATTTCTAGCAGATTTGTTTACGTAACATAAACTCTGTAGATTTAAAGATAGCGTCTGAAAAAAATCAAAATTTGCTCTAAGACTTCTGTTTCTACTTTTTATACAAAAACGTGCTGATTTCAAGTCTCTATAAACAAGATGGCCGCCGGTAGAATAACGTTTTTTTGTCTTTTTGTGTTGTAATTTTACTTAAGTGTACATATATTATTTAATTTTTTTTGTAAGAAGTGATTTCCCAAATATAGACTATTAATATATGAGGTGTGTGGTTTTAATTTACTTTTTAGTTGTGATTGTACAGTGTTATACGTCAGTTGATATTATTATGATTATGATTAATTTTTTATATAGGCTAATGCCAGATCACAGACAATTTTGCTGTTTTAAACACTCAACGTTTCGAATTTCTTTCCGAAATTCCTTTTCAAGAGCTCAGTTTTAATTAAACAGTTATACAACATAACTTACGATTTATAAAATACATAACATTATATAAAACATAATAAAAATAAAAAAGTTATACAAGTCCTAATAAATATTCATTTACAAGTAAAAAATGTTTCTATCACGATAAAACTAACAAATCACAGATACATACAATCAACACATCTAGACTACTATTAATAACAGAGTCAACATTTTACATATTTAAAAAAATTTTATTTTTATTATGTTTTACATAATGTTATGTATTTTATAAATCGTAAGTTATGTTGTATAACTGTTTAATTAAAACTGAGCTCTTGAAAAGGAATTTCGGAAAGAAATTCGAAACGTTGAGTGTTTAAAAAAGCAAAGTTGTCTGTGATCTGGCAATAGCCTATATAAAAAAATTATTAATTATTAAAAGACATTAAATAAAAATATTAATTATTATTATCTTAAAATTTGTCAGTTTTTGTAATTTTTAACTGTATTTTTAGTTAATTTTTATAGATATGACTAACACTTTTTTATAATTGTTTTTGTATTTGACATTTTCAATAAATTAATTTCATAAACGTAATTAAGGCCTGACGAAGATGGCAAACTAGCTGTCGAAAATAGCTTATTTTTGAAAATAAGTGTTGTTGACTCATATATAAACCATATTTTATTAATATGAAATAAAATTTTCTATATTTTTCAACTGTTTACACTTGTAACATAGGGTATGACACTATTGACACGAGGTATGGTTTTTCTAATAAATTTACACTACACTTTTTATATTTCAATGAATGTTTTTGTTTTTCAGAATAGCATCTGCGAGGCCGAAAGGCACTACAGACTCCAACCCCACCGAGAAAATGGCGTAGCCCAACTCTTTGTTGTCATAGGAAGAAATTAATTTACAGACACATCTATTTATTTAAATAGCTCCTCAAGGTTGAAACCCTACATTATATAAAGTCATAGAAATAGAATTAGTAGAAATTATAGGGAAAGGGCTTTTCCTCATTTAAACAAGAAACTTAGATGTTACAGTATTGTTCTACTGCTAATTGTACAATAGGCTAATTGAAATTCCAATAAAGAGTTTTTAAATATTTTATTTTACCAAAGTGTACACAACTTGTTTCTGGTATAATTCGAGTGTTTAACACCATTAATAAATAACAACACACATAGTAACATTGCTTAATTTGGTTTAATAAAAACTAAATACTATAAGATGTGTTTAAGTTTGCATTACACTTTTAATAATGTGCTTGTAATAGTATAAACACTAAATAAATTGCTCTTTATCTACGTTTATTTGTTTATGCGTATGTGCATTTATATTTTCTACGCCTCTTTTTCTGTATTATATTACTAAAGTAAGACAGGACATCTTAATGCAAACACAGATACGTACAAAAACACATTAAATTGGACTTTGCACTTGAAATTTGTACTTGGATTAAATCACTCAATCCTTAATTAGGTGCACAAAGTGTTGAAGCCTCTAGAATGCCCAATTTCTGATCTCTGAGCTGTGTTAGTGTGACGTCACAAGGAAAGTGTAACGAAGTTCATTCACTGGAGACCTAACACGAGGGTTTGGTTTTGGATTGTCAATGTATTAAACGACTTTGCTAAAGACAGTATTGTATATTTACAAAACGGATGGAAGGCAATGGAGAACGTTTACTTGGTGACATATTAAGTAGCTGACATACTAAGAAAGGATTTTAGCCAAGTTTACCATAGCTAAGGCGTATGTTTGCCATTTTAAAAACTATTCCAAAACGAATCGAATTCATGTTAGTGCGTGCAAATTAAGAAGTAACAATTTATCGAGGGTAGCGAATTCTACTTGCTGTTGGCTAATTGAAATATACAGACGAGACTAAACGTGTAAGAAATAACTATCAATCTAAAACTGCCTATTCACTTCTCTGGTAACTACGTACATTTTTATAAAACACTTCATTTCTGTGTGATGTTGGATTAGAAATGAACAGTTCTCGTTTTTTGAGCGCTCTACTGCGTACTTCTTCGAATAATTATGAATCATCCGGTGTTAAGAAATTACAAAAAGGTCACCCTTAAGAGTATGCCCCTAAGTGAGACAATGTAAATTTAAAAACTTCACAGTAGTGAGATTGCTTTTGTAAAGTGATTGACTCGGACAGAAATACTATTTTGTCAATTAATCAGTATTCATTTCCCACTATAAAAAAAAGATTTCTGAAGATGAACGAATTGTAGCAAAGATTTCCGAAAGCCAAACAACTCTTAAAGCGGAATTGATTAGCCCTGAGTTGTTTTTTTCTTCGCTTAGACGTTACTTTGAGGTTACGTTTTAAAGAAATTCAAATAAATTTTCCTATTTATTCAGATATATTGTATTTTTAATCGTATTAAGTGATAATGCAATAAATCACACAACTGCTGTCTCATTATTTGTGGTTTATAGAGCTTTCTTTATAATAGGGCCTAAATTATTACGTTAAAATGTTATTTTTTAAATATTATTTTCGTGTTAATAAATATATTAATTAATGTTTCAATATATACATTTCCTATAAATAATACGATATAATAATGAATGATTATGTTTTATTTTATGTTTAAATTTAAACATTTTAAAATCAACTAAGCAGACAAGTATGAGTTATTTGATGAAAAAATTTGGGCATTCCAAAATAAAAGAAAGACGATGTACTACACGAATACAAATAATAAATTATGTGCATTGAACAATTAAGTTGATTTAGTGTTAATCTAACTATTAGGCTTTAAAAACAGTGCTTTTAAAATATATCAATAATAAATATTAAAAAATTTAGAACAGGCTTATTATTGAGAAAAAATTAAATGGCTTGAATGTCAATAAATATTTTAATATTGGCACTGTAAATTCACAAATACTGGCAAAAGAAATGTATACACGCATGTATATAGTATATATATATATATATATATATATATATATATATATATATATATATATATTGTTGGATTTCTTTTTTGTTATATCTTTTTTACTTTAATAGACAGTTTACAAACAAGAATGTACTTAAGATACGCTTTTCGTCACCTACAATTCTAGCATCATCAAGGAGTCTAGTTCGATAATACATCCTTTTAGAAAATTTAAACGCCTTCAAAAACCCCCTCATTTATAAATCTAAAGCAGCCACGCTATGCGTCGAAAAAAGAACATAATTTCCCCGACATTAAAAATATAAAACTATTTAAACGTGTAAATAAAAAGATTAAAATAGATATAATGGAGTCTTATGCAATATATAAACATAATATTGATAAATAACTTATTAACAAACCCAGAATATATAAAATTACAATACCATATTTCAATCTGGCAATAGTATTTGATTATGTAAATACCAACAGGGATATTTCGTACACTTTAGTTGGTAATAGTAAGTTCAAACTATGTACAATTGCTACTTAGTTTTCAAGAGGATGTGTTAACGATCTTATAGTCTTTAGTAATGCTAGCAATGTAGCGGGCGGAAAGTGAAAAACATCTTTAGCACATTCTTGTTTGTAAACTATTTATTAAAATCATATATATATATATATATCCGGTGTATATAATCCCGTGTAGGGATTATTTATTCTAAATAATATTCAAACGAAAGCTGTGCACACAGAGACACACACTAGACACAGACGTGCTTTCTGAAAACAATTTTTTATTTGAGTTGGACTAAAACCATGAAGTATGTGACGACGGCTCCAAGAACCTGAAACAACAATGTATTCCTTTAAAATCTGTTATTGCTTAAAGAAACACTGCTTAGATGGTGTTACTGAGCAGTTAAGACTCACCGACGCGAACAGATCCAGAGACACGGTGAAGAATCGAGCTCCAGAGACGGTCAAGGACTTTTGGCTCTGCTGACTGACGATCTGCACAAAGGTTTTCGCCTCCTCCGAGCCTTCATACCAGTGGCAGCTGTAAGCCGCTTCCATCACCGAGGAACTCTGAAAGTTGACAGAACCGGCGTGACGAGGGTAGATGAGTAAAGCACAGAAAACAGGATATGCCCCTAACATCTAGTGATCGAACTATTTTTAAAATGACTCTTATCTGATCTTTGTATCTTACAAATCAAACTAATCTACACCCCTAATTTATTAACAACTCTTGTATACTTCTAAAATATCCTTAAATTTTATGTGGAACTCAAGTCTTTAATATATAAAAAAAAACTTCAAAAAACCCTTTCACAGTTCCTTCACTTTTTAACGCTGCAACACTTTTAACTTTACTTATTTCAGGACCCTTATCACGCTCTAATTGTATGTATTTTTATATAAATTCTTTATAGAGTATATACATTTATTTAGACTTCTTTCGCTCTCTCCCTCTCTCTCACACTCGCACTCTCTCTCTCCCCCCCCCACACATACATACGTACATACACACCCAAGCACACACACACACACACACACACACACACACACACACACAAATACACACACACACACACACACACACACACACACACACACACACACACACACACACACACACACTCACACACACACACACACACACACACACACACACACACACACACACACATACATACATACATACACATACACACACACACACACACACACTCACATTTTTCCCCTCTCTCATATATATATATATATACATCTATCTAACTATCTACCTATCTGTCGCTTCTTCCCATTACATGAATTTGAATCTACGTAAAATAAAAAATGTCTGCATTAAGGTGAAAGAGAAACATGACAGCTATAAGGCCTGTGGACGCTGCAAGACGATGGCATCGACAAGAGATATCAGTACATGTTTCAGTCA
>JBAIZL010000002.1:23986066-24093566 GCA_036971475.1 Prosapia bicincta
TAACAGACAGACAGACAACAAAGTGAGTTAATAAAAAGTAATATATATGATATACGTCAATTACTACTTAGGTCAACATAGAAACATTTTATTTTATTTACTTTTTATTAATTAAGTACATATGACAGAATAAAATTATTAGGGGGCAAAAAAAAAAGAAACTAATTATTAAATTAATTAACTGAATTTAATGAATGAATCGGTTTTTCAAAAAACTGTATTAAAATCAAGTGCATCCTCTATCTGTTTAAAAAAATGTATTTGTACTTGTGGTTAAATAAAAAGTATTTTAATGACGATTAAAAATTTGAACAATATATATAATAATATTATTGTAACTTATTAAATATATTACAAGGAAATATATCACCATATTTAATATATATATATATTAAAACCATATTGGTTATTCAAATACAAGATCATTGTATTCAAATTTTGCAAATCATTGTATTATTAATAAGCACCAATTTCCAAATATTGAAAATATGAAACTTATAAAAGACATTAATAACGGATTAAGAATGAATATATGTGAAGCATTCGAAATATATAAATACAATAATAATAACAAATTAATAAAAGAACAAATACAAATACATTCTAAATTTGATACTATATTCAATGTCTATAATGTTACAGCAGCAAAATAAACTTGGCAATTTGTATAAATTTAGTAACAATTCTATTTCTAATTTAACATATGTTTTAGGCCTATAGCTTGCATTATTGTATTTTTCATTCCTGATGATGTTGGTACTTTTTACCAACGAAAAGCTTTGGATATAAATTAATAAATATTCTTCTATTTGAATATCCTATGTTGTTTTAAATTATTAAACAAGAAAACATATTTATATATATATATATATATATATATATATATATATATATATATATATATATATATATATATATATATATATATATATATATATTAGGGAGAGAGAGAGAGAGAGAGGATGTGTGTGTGTTAGAATTAATAGTAGGAATTGAGAACATGTTAAAATCCCCTTCAAAGGAGGTCATGGTTTCTAATTTCTACAACTGCCACATGACGTGAACCTCTTGGACCCGACTCCCTTACCTGGTAAACAAGAGTGAGTATGTAAGCGAAGCCATGACTGGGGTCCCACGGGTACCAGGAGCCGACCAAGAGTCGTGGCACTTCCACCATCATCGTAAGATTGGCATTTTCAGGATCCGGTATCTTCCTGGTGCTTTCCCCGAGGAAGGTGACAATGGTCCAGCTAATGGCAGTCAAGACGGTCCCAGTGGCGATGACGGTAAACAGTTTGCGCGTGCGCATGAGAGAGTCGGCCCTGTAGCGAGCGTTGGACTCGGCGAACAGAGGGTTGGAGTTAACCTGGATGCAAGATATTCTATTAACATGGATTTACATAGTACAGATACGGTTTACATTATCCGCAGGTTCTCCTAAAGGTTTTTCTAGTTAATACATGTTGAAGCTAGATACTAAAACATAAATAAATAGTCACCAACAAGAAGGTTTTGCATCAGAAACTGCATGGCTAATTATTGTTCTCAGACACAGCTCTCTAGATATAAGTGGCAGTGCTGTTTATGAACGTCTTTCCTCATATAGTAGTTACTATATAATATATATAAAAATGTACCATTAAAACTGACAAAAACATGGAAAACTTGTATTTATATTTCATACAAGTGATATTACAAAACATATACTGTACCAAGCGATGCAGGAAGTCCTCAGGACACAGAAAAGTAATAGAAGTTGCAGGTTTCGCTTCAAAAACTAAAACATTTTTAAAATGACCAAAATAAACTCACTCTACAACATACACAAATCTATATAAACTTAGGTAAAGAAAAATCCTCAAATAAAGAAAATCAAATAGTAAAACACGGTTATGCCTATCCCAATCCTAACTGACTCTTATATATCTCTTTCTTCTCCCACATGTCTCCACCGTCCACCTGATTTGCCAAATCCAACCTTTCTCTTCCGCCTCTCTCCTCCAGTCTCCCCCATATAACTGAAGTCTCTCCCCTCCCTGCCTGTTCCACCGCCCTCATATCTCCCTCATATCTAACCTTTCTTTCTCATCTCCCACTTGTCTTTCTCATCTACAACCTTTCTTTACCACCTCCCACCTAACGCCTACCTCTCCCACCTAAAACCTGCCTCTCCCACCTACCTACTTACTCTTCCACCTGCCTCTCCCGCCTATCTCTCTCACCTGTTTCTTCCTCCTGTATCTACTTCCTACCACGTGTTTCTCCCCCCTAGCTTCTATCTCCCCCAACTACTACCAGCCCTTCCCACCGACCACCTGCCTTATCCACCTACTTCCTATCTCTTCCACCACCCACCAGCCTCTCCCACCTACCTCCTATCTCTCCCACCACTCACCTATCTCCCATCTCTCTAATTTGTTTATTCCTTCCGTATCTCCTTCCTACGCCTGCCTCTCCCATCTAGCTTCTATCTCCCTCACCAACCATCTGACCTTTATACCTTACCTCCTATCTCTCCCACTTGTTTATTTCACCAGTCTGTCCCACCCTCTACCTGTTTTTCCTACATTCCACCTGCCTCTCCCACCTTCCCCCTGTCTCTTACACCTGTCCTAACCAATTAGATATCTCTCCTACCTGATATTTGTTTCTTCCACTTGCTATTGGCTAAAATTTATAATAAATAAACACACATGTTTGTGTATTTCGCCCAAACTTTATTGAATTTGTCCGATAAATGTTTCTAGCTTTCGTGCCTTTGTAGTGGAACCACGAAATACAAGAGAGGACCTTGTAGAGAGCAGAAGCGTAATACAATAAATATTGATCCTAGTAAAATATGAAAACTACAGAATTTATATTTATAAATGAAAAATGTCGTAGATAATCTTTCACCTATTTTTTTTTAGTTAAATATTATATTAAATTATAATACAAAATGTTAATATAAGATATCTAAAAAGTAATACAGTGATTATTAAAAAAAATATAAAAGAATTGATAGTTTTTACCAAAGATAACTAACATTTTAAAGTAATCATTATTGAATTAAAATACATTTTGAAATAGAAGTAAGCTTGTGACACGATCTGAAAACATTCTTCACAAAAGCGGTAATGTTTCACTGACCTGATTCCAAGACCGCAGAACTCTGTAGAAAGATTTGGATCGAAAAGCAAAGTACAAGTACTTGGTTATGCTGTGTAGAAAGAAAAGGGTGGTGATGGTCCCAGTAGCCGTCTGGTCGGCGTCGTACGACTCCAGTATCACAAAGGCAGTGACAAAGCCGAGCTGGGCAGTTACCAAGATGGTTGTCAGGAGACAGTAGAAGATCCTCAGTAGACGAACAAAACCATCGTTCTCTTCGTAGTACTCCAGAAACCAATGCCCGGAGAACTGCATACAGCGAATGTTGGTCCAGAGGTCGGCCACGAGGCCGGTACCTTTGAACTTCTGCATGGTCACTGAATCAAGTAATAACGTTTAAATACATTGCATGGAACTTCTAATAAACCTCAAACTAAGATAATGTCTAATGGGAGGTAAGGTTTTCTTATTGGTTGTGCCGACTCGGGTTAGGCGAGGTTAGAGTGTTGATTTTTTAAAATCTAAACATACAAACATTCTAGTCAGTTTTAGAAACAATAAGAGGAACGCCTGAAGATTTTAGGACCGCTATTTTTTGGACAGGTTTGCTTTGTTAAACGTGTCTCAAATCTTTAACGGCGTGAAAAATACGCTTGCGTTTTTAAGCATGTATAGAACTACGAAAGCTATATAGATTTTAATTTGAAATTTATGTTTGCCCCTTCCCGTTAGCCTCCCTTCTACCTGTCTGTCTATATGAATACCTTGTGTCCACGTCCCACTCACCATGGGATACTATATTAAAGAACATTTTTAATTTTAAGAAATATTAGTAACACATCATTGAAGTACAAGTATATAATGATTAGGTACAGCAATTTTCAAATGAAAATAGTACAGAATTTTCACTACCAGATATCAGCACTTATTAGGCTCTGACCTTAATGAGGTTGTTTCACTCATTTCCTCACTGGGTAGATATGACCCCACCCACGACACACACAGATGGCCGCTGTCTTTACTGACCGTTTAGCTCCAACAATAACACCAAAAATAAAAATATACATACTAATAAATTCTGATTCACAGTTATGTTCCAGGTGGCGCAGGGGCATATCTCCAGGGCCGCAGCTTAGCCCCAACGGAAATACTAATTTGATTGCATGCCTTTTCAGTTTCGAGTAGGCAGCAGAATAAGAGGTGCATGCCATTCCTGCCATAAACTCACTAACAAGTATTTGTAAGGTAATACCTCTCCTTATTCCTTATCATAAGGTGATCCAAGCCCCCAGGGTTCCTGCAAGATCTGTAGCGGGATTTTTCGTGGCAGGGTTTCTTTCTTGTCAGGTTTTTTCATCCTGCTCTTAGCGCGACACTTAACGTACTGTCTCATTTCACTGTCTCCTGATTCTCCATGGAAAGAGCTTATGAGCTTGGTACATGGGCAATCAATCCCGTTTCCTTCACTTGCGGTAGGAATAATAACCGCATTCGCATGTGAGACGGAGGTAGCTCTAAAGGTTGGCTGCCACGAGGGCTGGGCGGGTTTTGGGGGCTCAGACCCAGGTAAAAAAAAAAAAAAACAATTAATAAGGTTGTCAAGCGCAGACGACCACAACTCCTACTGGCCACCTAGATCTATCTATAAAATACAAATAAAATTTAAATACTAATAATAATCTGCTTCAGTTGTGTTCCAGGTGACGCAGGGGCACGTCCCTAGGGATGTAGCCTCCTTAAGGAAGTAATAATTTTGCCTTGGATGCCATTTCAGTTTCGAGTAGGCAGCGGAAGAAAAGGTGCATGTCACAGCCTCAGTAACAAGGTACGTCTAAGGTAATACCCCACCTTATTCCTTAGCACATGGGTTCCCAAACTGGGGGGCGTGAAGGCCATTCAACGGGGGTGTGAGACCAGTTGGAAACTAGTAAGATACATTCTCGTATAGGTATAATTTAACTACACAATTTATTAAAATTTAAAACTAAATTTACAGCTCAATTTCTTTTACGTAGATAATCTTATTGGCCATGATGTTTAAAATATTTAAATGAAATGTATGCAAAAATGATTTCTCTGGCAAATACGATTTTGATAAAATATACAAATCTTCATTTTGGTTAAAACACTTAAAAGTGTGTCCCAGGGTATCGCAGGCAGCTCTTTGATTATACTTGGCTTTTTCAAGGACATACTTGTGCGATTTTCAGCCCTTGTTGCAGTAAAAACCAAATATAGGAACAAACTTGATGTTGATAATAACTTGTGCCTTTACTAAAATACAACCTCAAATATACATGAGAGGGAAATAAATGCAAGCTCACCCATCTCACTAACAGATTTTTCTCTTACCTGTTAAACTTTACCTTGCAAGTTAAAACTTGAAATGTTATATCGTGTTTCTTTTGAAAGTGTGTATAAATATATAAATTGTTTTCACTATGTATTTTATTTGTTTCTTTTTAATGTCCATACCATTTATTTATATTGTAAAGGGGAAGGAGCGTGGTACCAAAACGTTTGGGAACCCATGCCATAGCACAAGAATATCCCAGCCCCAGAATTCCTGCATGATGTGTCGCGGGATTTTCCCTGGCAGGTTTTCTCATCCCGCTCTTAGCGCAACACTTACTATAGTAACTATTACATCTGAATTTTTAAACCGATCTATCCGTGTTTAAATATCCCTAAACACATTAATGGAGTTGAAACACTCCTCTTGTTTCCTGTCACGATGTTTAAAGATATGTGCCTTTACGTTGCTTTGAATTTTATTGTAACTAGGCTGATTTAGAACTAAACCAAAGAAGGGCCAATGTGTTTCCGGACAGTCACTCAGGGGCTTCTAAGCCTTAAATATATAAAGGAAAATTACCAGTAAATAATGACTTGAGGCCGTATTACCGTCGCCAGACTACTGGCTCTTTATTGGAGTAGACACTATATCTGTATATAGGGATTTAGTGGGATACCCATCTTACCCTAGAAATAGAATTTCTCAGGCGAGGTTGAAGTTTAAAGCTTAACTGTAAGAACTTGGAACAACTGTGGAGCAAATTTTATTTTATATAAATAAAAACTCTTAACTACAAAAAACTCTTGATTTAAATTCCTATGTACATTTCGATTGCAAAGCGGTCATCTTCAGAAGAAATTATTACAAGAATAACACATTCAAGAAATATTTGAGCTTGTAAAAATTTCCTCCGAAGATGCAATACTTTTCTACGATTGCTTTACAATCGAAGTTTACATAGAACGTTTTGTGGCTAAGTGCCTTTATTTATTTGAAACAAGTCATATAAACAATTTTTTAAAAACGTAAATTCCTACTGAGGTGAAGAAGAAATTTTATCATTGTTTGCTTATTTTCAATTTGTTTTCTTTTATTCGATTCATTCATTTTTATCCTTACAGCACTATTTATGATATTTTGTGGTAACCATGGCAACAGTTTGAGGTTGTACAATGGAGATTTCGACGACAACCAGAGGGGGGGATATTCATACACGACTTTGAGAAATTCATTCTTGGTATTTGAAAGTTGGCACTGTGCCAAAGCGCGATACGTTGTACATTAAGATTCATAGTTCGAATCCGGATAGACCCCCAAATTTTTATAATATAATTTTTGAATAAATATTTGAAAATACTTTATTAACATCAACTGTCATTTTATATTGGTTAAAAGAAATGTATTTGGATTTGATTCGATGAATAAATACGTATTTTATTAACAATTGAAAGTTTGTACAAGATATATATAAGGAGAGTGAGAGCTAATAGAAGGGATTTAAAAAAAAAACACTGTTCAACTGTATTTAATATTATAAATACTGAAGACATTATTATTTCTGCCAATAATAACCGGGTAGATCTTTCCAAAACTGGTTAAAACTGTATCGGCAAAAACGTTTAAATTTAATTCAAACAAAGCACGAAATGCATCATGATATTATTAAAACAAAAAAGGGTACCTAAAGAAAGGAGAAATAATAGTGATTAGACAGAAGAACAATATTAACAACCAAAGAAAAATGAGGTCATGCGGTCAAATTAATGAGATTCACGAAAGTAAAACACAGATTCGGAAAATGAATCATTTTATGATCACTTATCATGAGCAAAGATACGCTTTTAAAAATAATAAGCCCAGATTGGGCCAACAATTTAATGAACAAAGATACGTTTATCAACTTAATAAGCACAGATTGTACCAACGACTAAATGAGAAAATTTACGCCTATAAACCTAATAAACAGATTGGGCCAACGATTAAAAGAGAAAAGATATGCTTAATAACCTAATAAACACAGATTGGGTCAAGGATTAAAAGAGAAAAGATACGCTTATAAACCTAATAAGCACAGATTGGGGCCAACGATTAAAAGGTTACGCTCATAAACCTAATAAACAAAGATTGGGCCAACTAATAAATGAGCTAAGATATTATTGATAACCCTCGTTGGCTTAGCAAAAAAATGAGCGAAGGTCGGTTTGGCGACCGATAGAGAAACGATTTCCTTAACAGAGTCCAAAGCTAGCCTGTTTTGTTTCCTTTAGAGTGAACATATCCCAAAATATTTGAGAATGAGCGATAGCTTTCGGAAAGATCCTGAAGTAAAATAAGAAACGAAACTAAATAAAAGTAAAAATATCTTCTAATGAGGTCCCCTCTACCAACAGATTCATATTGAAACCTACTGAAATACATATTTTTACGTAAATACTGTAAAGAATTCATACATGTATACGAGTAATATTAAAAATAATTAAGGAAATTTCCGACTTGGTCAGTAAAAAAAAAATTATTTGAGTTACTTTTTATTAAATAATTACAAATAATATAAATAAAGTAACATAACCTACGAGTATGTGTTGAAACAAATGTTCTACCACATAACCTATAACATAATATCAGCTGTTCTATGATATTATATATTATCACTTATTTTAATATTTGTTGATTCCATCTTTACGCGAGCTACTAGCTATCACTAAACACTTTTAAATGTTTATAAACTTGCCTATAGTAGAACGCCCTAACCTACGTAAAAATCTTGAGATCAGTTACGGTCTGAGTTGACAATGGGACACATCTTCCGAAACGGCCGTCCTCAACAAACATAAGTAAGTGCTACTATAGGCAAGTTTATAAACATTTAAAAGTGTTTACTTATTTTAAACCAAATGGGACGGAATAATTGTATTGCATATTTTGCCCCTTTTGTGAAAAGGTTTTCTCTCATAAAAACTAAAATTAATTTAATAAGTTAAAATAATTAGTTAATATTTGAATAAAAACTATATTAACATGAACTGTCATCCTCTAAAAGTTTTTAAAAAAATGTATTTGAACTTGAGTGGATGAACAAAAAGTGTTTTATTAACGATTGAAAATTTGAACATGATATATAAGTAGGCCTACATATCAAGTAGGGAGTGTGTGAACTAATAGCAGGAATTAAAATAAAAAGAAATACTTACCAACGCACAAAGGTCTTCCCAGAACAACTTTTATGTAAAAAGAACAGTCAAATATGAAATATGATTCAATAAGTGCCAGATAAAAGGAATTACCTTTAATTGCGCTTATCCAAAGGTCGGGTCTGAACTAATGAACTTGAAAGTTTTTGTAAATATTTTAACATCCCTTAAACGCAAATTCCGTATAAACATTTTCTAGAGGTGGCTTTTTAATCAAATATTAAGTAGGGCGATTGCTAACTTCGCGCAGAAGTTATATTTCTTAATAGTTCATAAATATATAGAACTGTTATAAGAAATTAACTTTAATGGTTGTCGAGGGATTAAACATAGGGTAGTTTTAAACAGAAGAGTGAATGATTTATTTTGTATTGTTGATCGTTGCCATGGTAACCATAGGCAAACTTTTTATTTATAATTTTTATTGTACCCTGTTATGTTCTGGAATTTTTTAGTAACAAGTAATATAAAAAAAGAATTTTAACCTCATTCCTACTGAGGTCAAAAATTTTTTTATTTTAGTTGCTTTTATTTTATAATTACAATTAATATAAATATGTATATAGGTCTACATATGACAGAATCACAATATTAAGGGCCAAGTTAGAAGGCGAGTTTCCTTGAAATTCTCGATTTCTCTCTCTTTGCAGTATATGATGTTGGACTATTATTTTTGTTTGTTAAAATTTATTCTCTTCCATTGTATTGGTTTCTAATTTATGAAGCTGATGGTGGTCTATAATTTCTCACTCCATCCACCTCTTGTTATTATTTATTATAACTAGGAAACTTTCTCTTATATGCAGATCTAATTTCACATGCATCTTTAGGTAGTACAAAGATGCTATCTATGGGGAAGTTGGCTCAGTGCTAAAGTTCTGTATTTGAAACATGTTGTTACTCGGTTCGAATCCAACTGAGGCATTCAACTTCAATAAAATTTAATTAATAAATAAATATTTGAAAAAAAGTAGTAACATCAACTGCCATCCACTATTGGTTAAAAAAAATGTATTTTACTAACGATTGAAAATATAGATAAATATTAAGATAAATGTTATTATATATATATATATGCTAATACGTATTCCTTCACAGATGGAAAATTATGATGAATAGTTATTATTCCGACGTTTTGCTGAATCTCATCTATCATTGACGAGGTGAAGAGCGAGCCAACTGTTGTTGGGTTCATCTCGTCAATACTAGATGGGATTCTAGCGAAACGTAGGAACTGCGATTTATTTCACTGCAGAATGAACGGATATATTCCAGATAATAACTATTCATCAAATATATGTGTGTGTGTGTGTGTGTGTGTGTGTGTTGCAACGTTCTGAATTACCATTCAAATTTAGAAATTAATAATTGCCTATTGTTTAAATAACAATATTATCATTTGAATAATAAGATTTTAATTTATGGTATAATAAACATAGTAAAGAGTAAAGAAGCCAGTAAAATTTTGAATAAGTATTATTAAGACAAATTAAAAATTATGATACCATGAAACTGTAATAACTAACTAAATTTGACAAACGAGAGTGAAGTGAAAATTTTCTAAGTGCCGAAAAATGCTAACTTGAGAACTAGGCCACGTAGAACTATCATCGACATTTTGAAATGACCAGAAAAGTCTATAATAAACAGTAGTGAAAACAGAATTTAAAAAACTCAAATAACAAAAAAGTTACAGCCATTTTAAAATAATAGACATTTTTCAGTGTTCTAAAACAGATAACAAAATTATTCAGGTTAAAACTGATACGTTGTCCAACCCGCCCGTACAAGAAACAAGCACGGAGATAGCGACGAGCTTAGAGCGGAGGGGAAGGGTTACATAGCCGCAATAAATACAGGAACTGAAGGACCTGTAGGGCAGTCTGTAAAAAATTTTAATACGAGGTGCTAACGGTCGTTATGTCGGTCAGCGCCTAGGACAACCATCATCAGGCCAGATGGGACCAAAATAGCCACGTTCCTGCCATCTACTTCCATCCATGGACGAAGGCTCCAAACTCAGCCTCCAGGACGCGGAAATGGAGAAAGACTTCCATCGACTGACCAGGGATGGCAACTTCTGATGTCCAGGAACCAGGGAATCCAGACGAGAGGACTCTAGGACCGGCAGGGAAATCCTTGGCAAGTCATTTTCTCTAATATATACACATTAACGTCAAATTTAGTCAGTTAAATTTATTAAATTTAAATTAATAATTAAACTTAGGCAATAACTTCATTCTATGTTGAAAAATTAAATAAATCTTAAAAGTATTAAAATTAATTAGTATAACAAAAATGTTTAAATAATGAATAATAAATATTAAATTTACAAAGTGGTTTTGGCCATAAGCCAATCATTTTCAAGAAAACCAGATTTATTGAATCATTTAAATTTTAAAATTGTTTATAATAAAATGTGAATTTACCAATTCAATTTTGAAACAAGAAGATAAATTTTTTTATTATGTTAAATTTGCAAATAATTTTGTTTAAAAATGTGTAAATGTAATTAATGAATTATATATGAAATGTAGGATTTAAATATGTGAAAAATAACGAACTTTTAATTAATTATTTTTAAAGATAAAGGGAGAGTTAAATGTATTTTATTTGAAAAGATAATTATTTTAGTTTAAAATCAGTAATTAAATGCATTATAAAAACTTACAGTATTTGAATTTATCGGGGGGGGGGTTGCATTATGTGTGTGTGTGTGTGTTTGTGTTTGAGTGTGTGTGTGTGTGTGTGTGTGTGTGTGATTGTGTGTGTGTGTGTGTGTGTGTGTGTGTGTGTGTGTGTGTGTGTGTGTGTGTGTGTGTGTGTGTGTGTGTGTGTGTGTGTGTGTGTGTGTGTGTGTGTGTGTGTGTGTGTGTGTGTGTGTGTGTGTGTGTGTGTGTGTGTGTGTGTGTGTGTGTGTGTGTGTGTGTGTGTGTGTGTGTGTGTGTGGTGTAATCAAGGAGAGTTTGAGGAGAGTGTAATAAAGGGCATTGAAAAAATAGAGAGTAAAAAATTTAACGAATGAAAATTTAGCAAAATGAGGAGTCCACTGTGAATAGGAAAGAGAGGGGTAGGTAACTAAACAAAGATCCAAGACTAAAACTGATATTTTTGTCTCGTGAAAAATAGTTTCATTAAATTTTCCTATAATTAAAACAAAACAACCACTCGTTGTCCTTTGGAGGTGAGATTGGGGTTCCGTTATATGAGAAACATGGGTGATTTTAGCCTCGCTTCGTTTAGGACAAGAAATAAGGGAGGTAGAGATGTTACACGATTACTCGCAATTGTCTACCCTCGAATTCCTCCCGTCCATAAATACGGTTTGAGCGGAGTTTGTGATTGTGGAGAACTAATAAAACACATACTTATGATAAATTATTTTAATAATCAAATTCGTTTTAACGAAAAACGCGCTATCTTCAGTGAATACAGCTACAATTATTGTAATTTACAATTTTACCTCACTGAAGATGACAAATTTGATGTAGAAACGAGTCTGATTAATACAAATTTATACTGTGCATATTCAATTTGTCATTGACTGACTTAATAAAGAATAATAACACGAATAATTACAAGGAATAAGTGAAAATAGGTTGTAATTAAAATTTCAGTATTAAAAACACAGCACACAAGAAAATTTTTTGGTTGATCTGGTTGAAAATTAAATGTAAAGTTAACTTAAAAAACAAAGTTTTGTTTCCTGTTATGATTCTATGCTATGCCTGTTTACAACCGCGGCTTTATTTTCTTCTCGCCATCTAGTTTTACATGAAAGTCAGATTAAACGACTCAGTCCTCTATATTTATCCGCGGAATGCTGATAGTTTTGTAAATCTATCGAAAATGATTACCTGGATAATAATTCCAAAACGTTTCGAAGGCTGGTCCCTGACATCGTTTATGGAAGAAAGTTAAAAATTTAGTAAAATATCAGTAATTTGTTTAGGTAGGCCTATATATCGATTGTAGTAGGTTTGTGTGTACTTTGTCGACATATCTGTCTACCTTGTTACACTTTGAGTTCGCTTTAGGCTCGTGGCAAACCTTTATTGTGTACAACCTAACATAAAACTATTTTGTTGTATTTAAGTAAGTTACTGTTATAATGAAATTAATACAACTCCTGCATTTTATTGTACAGGCAACTCCTTAGACGTTACTGTGATGCTAAGAGGTTTATAAGGGGCTATGAAAACAATGTTAATAACTTGAGGTTAAACTTCGGAAATAGTACTGATTTATCTTTATAAAATATTTAAAACTTTGCAGATTTAATATAATAAATATTACCCACTATAAAAACATTATACTGGAAGTATTTCTTAATTAAATAATAAAACAAGAATATAACATGAGATATATACCTTCAGATTTCCGGAGCTGATGCAACACTGCAAGCTCCAATAGCGTCACTAGTCTCTGTGGTCATCGGGCAAGCGTGTCATACGGAATTTTGCGTTCTACGTCGTATCGTTTAAGGATAGGTACTTATGTCTAACCTTACCTGACGTTTTATTTAAACAATCTACCATCAAGATATAATTAGGATTAGATTAGCTATTTTATTATAAAAATAGTGATAAACTTTCAACATATTTGAATATTTAGAAAAAATATATCGGACACATTTTAAAAAAGACCTCTCGACGGATTTGTATTTCGAAGAAAATTTAAAACGTAATAAAATACTACTGAGATACAGGAATACGTCAATGTCCGAGGATTTAAGGCTATTTAATCCTAACAAAGGACAATTAAATTTATATTTCTAAATGTATAATATCTTGTGAGATTTGATATTTTAAAGGTTTTATAAAGCTATGGTACGTCCAATATTGTTCAATTATTTACAAAAAATTATATTTTCAAAATTATAATAAAACGACAATAATTACGATGCCACAAAAATTAATCAAAATAACTAATTTATAAATTTACTAGGATTAAACCCTTATGTACATTTCGATGGCAATGTCATCATCATCACAAGTCCCACTAACAATAAAAATACAATCTAAGTAGTCTATTACAATAGACGTACAAAGTAATCTAGAGATTTCATCTAAATTTAAGCACGGGTTTCCGATCCAGGTAACTTTATGTATTAAATATTTTTGATTAATTTTTGTAGTATAGGAATTATTTTCAATAGTTTATTGCAATATGGCCGCTGAGGTTGTTACATTGTATTTTATTATAAAATTATGTTCCAAATTGAATACGTTACTTAAAACAACGCATAACTTTGGTAAGAGGAAACAATCCATTTAAATGCCTTCGCCTTACTACCAATAAAATACTAAGGGAAAAAATTATTTATATAATTATATCTTGCTTTATATGAAAAGCAAACACACTGGAAAAGGAACGTACATGCTGCAGGCACACACACGAACGCATACAAAATCAAAGATTGATAAAAAGCTGGAAGTTGTGAAACACACAGAAAGACGAGCAAGCTGTCGAAATGGCAGTCAATAAATGCATGGGTGGACAAGAAAGATGTAGACAAGAGAGATGTACAGGTGGACAATATAGATGCAAACGTGAATAAGATAAATGTACAGGTAAACAAGAAAGAGGGACAGGTGGGCAAGAAAGAGGCACAGGTGGACAAGAAAGAGGCACAGGTGAACAAGAAAGATGCACAGATGAGTAAGAAAGATGCACAGGTGAATAAGAAAGATGCACAGATGAATAAGAAAGATGCACAGGTGAATAAGAAAGATGCACAGATGAATAAGAAAGATGCACAGGTGGACAAGAAAGATGCACAGGTGAATAAGAAAGATGCACAGATGAGTAAGAAAGATGCACAGGTGGACAAGAAAGATGCACAGGTGAATACGAAAGAGGCACAGGTGGACAAGAAAGAGGCACAGGTGAATAAGAAAGATGCACAGGTGAGTAAAAAAGATGCACAGATGAATAAGAAAGATGCACAGGTGGACAAGAAAGATGCACAGGTGAATAAGAAAGATGCACAGATGAATAAGAAAGATTCACAGGTGAATAAGAAAGATGCATAGGTGTACAAGAAAGAGGCACAGGTGAGCAAGAAAAATGCACAGGTGAACAAGAAAGATGCTCTGTCACCTCACCGACAAAAGGAATACGCAGCAACACAAAACAAAAGTCGCGGAGGATACTAACAGAGAGACAAACAATAAGACGCAAACACGCGATAAGAGCTTAACACGCGAACATTAAGACTCATAGGCAATACGCAGACATCTGGTATCCATACCCAGAAGCAGAACGCAAAGTAACAAAGAAACAGACGCTGAAAGATGCAGAAACACGAACAAGTGGCCGGAGGCGCAGTAGTAAACACACATGGGATCATGTACACAAACTCACCATGAGAATAGAATAGTTTGAAGACACACAGGCATAGAGACGTGAAGGTACCGCGCAGACACAAGCATGGAGAGCACAGACAACGCATAAACTTCCGAACAAACAGACTCCTAGTTAACAAAGGTTCTACATTTATGCATCCCTCACATTGCGTTCATTGGCTAGGAGATAGATGCATGTGGCGTCCCTTTCGGCCCCTTTACCCAACCTATTTTAACCCAACGCTCCCTTATGGGTAAAATATTTTAGTGATGCATCTACAGAAAATAGGCTACTATTTGTCGGTAGTAAAGTTTGAATACAATTTTATCAATTAAGTTTGTCATACTACTATAGGCCTACTTAATGCAGTACAACCCCATACAGGTATACGGTTCATAAATTGTTTTAAAACTAAAAATAGCCAAAGAACATATGGTTTAGGCTCATATAGTGTGGGTATGACCCATATTGTGACATTAGTAACTACAAGAATGTTCTCTTGTTAATAAAGAAATCTATTCACTGGGTGAAACGTAAGACAGAACCGTATTATATAGCGTAGCCACTTCTTTGGTCTTAGAAGAACTGGTTTAACGATTTCACTGCTAACTACAATATTATGTACTATTATAAATTGTGATTCTGTTAGTCAGTCAAGAGCAGGACAGGCATGGTAACCCTCGAGTTTATGCAGCGCCTGTCACGTGACAAAAGCTCCGGCTAGGGATAAGGAGATCACGGGTTTTGGTATTCAAAGGTTCAGGATGTACATTTTCTAGTGGAAGGGCTTTTATTTGGGAGGGACGGATGAGGTTTATTTAATTTAATAGGGTCATGGCTGGGTGGCTTGGATATTCTAATAGATAGAACTTACAGCTAACGATTCGACTCAAATTAGAGTACGTGTGACTCAAGATTACAACTTAACTCAAACAGTTTGAACAATGATTTTAAAACTAACCAATTTGCCTAAGAACTAGGTACAAAGAGACTTAACGCTACAACTTGACCTAGATTATGGGAGACGTTGTAGAAGGAAAGCACAGATTACAGATTACAGGTGCTAAGGAGGTTTCCAGAATTCCCTGGGCTCTTTTCTGTAGGGGCTCTTTGCTGAGAACCTGGGTGTGGATAAACTAAATTTTGTCCTTGCCAAAAAAATTATGATGCATTACACCTTATAATTTGAATTTCAATTTTGAGCCCCGCTGCAGCGCCCCTGATAATTATCCGTGGCGCCCATAGTAGCTGGAGTGCTCACTTTGGGAGCCGCTACCATAGATTATCCCGGCAAGGGGGCTAGACTCATCTGTCATTCCTATACATCTAATAGTTTTGAGGGAGGCGCTCTTGGAGCCCTTCGCAGATCTCTATGATACGAGTATAGTCTTAGCCCGAGGGACTAGACCCACTTGGCGTCCCTCACGGCTCCTGGAGGAATTTGCGAAAGATATATTTCAAGTAATAAGCTCTGTGTATCATCTTGCCCTCAGGGACCGATCAATCCGGCAGCTCCTCATTCCAGCCACCTCCATGTCCTTCGTCTTTGTAATAGGTTTAATAGGTAGAGGCTTACTATATCCCTGATAAATAGTTATATAGATAGAAGGAGAGAGGGGGAAGGAAGAAAGAAAGGGGTTTTTTTTCGTGTGCTGCTCTGAGCTCTCTGTAACTAGAAAACTACAGGTTTTCCCATTAGACCTCACCGGCGATATTTGTCAGCATGACTGACCCACGTAAAACTCAAAATAATCAAACTCAGTGATAAAATTAACGAAATAGTAATATAGATAGAAGGAGAGAGGGGGAAGGAAGAAAGAAAGGGGGGTTTTGGCGTATGCTGCTCTGAGCTCTCTGTAACTAGAAAACTACAGGTTTTCCCATCAGACCTCATCGGCGATAGTTGAAGCATGACTGACCCACGTAAAACTCAAAATAATCAAACTCTGTGATAAAATTAACGAAATAGTAATACAACTTTTTTCTCAGAAATGAATTACTTTAAAAATAACTTATGTCTAAAGTGAACATTAATATCCTCAAAAATGACGTTCCCTGCTTTGTTCACATTTTGCTACGATCGCGCTAAACATGATTCCCGGCTCATAAGTAATTCCTCGACTTCTCCACTTCTTCGACACACCCCCTCTAAATATTCCAAAGCCTCCCTGCCACTGTTTTAACTATCACGAAGCATATAAAATACACTATTGATTTTCAATTATAAGTAACCTTGTAACCTAATTTTAAACTATCAATTGCACGATCTTTGGTATGCTTTTAATTTCCTAGCTGTGATGCAACTTTCCCGGCTCTGAAATCAATAGGCCTTTATGTAGAGAAACCTGGGTCTCTGTAGGATTTATTAATAAAAGAATAAATCAGTCCATTTGCTTCTTTCTGGTTTGTTTCCCGGTACCTTATTGATTTTACAGTTCTTTAACCCATTTTAACGGCAATACAATGACCCTATTCAGATTCTAAGATTTTTACTTGTATATTCTTAAAACGGTACTAGAAAAATAATCTTTGATTCCGGAAGAGAGTAGGCTCTGATTTATAATTATAATTCTACCTTAATTATTCCAGTCCTGAAGGTACTTCCTTAATTATGCCCTTTCTACCTACCATTCATTGTTAATATCTTTACCATGTGGTCGATCCTCTCTACGATACCGTGGAGGACTTGGTCAAGGACGCGAACATTCCAGATCAGAGATTATGTCCCTACCTACCATAGTTTATATTTTTTTCTTATTCGACAGTAAACAAATTGTATAAACACTAAACCTTCAACTACTCATAAAAAACAGTGTAAACAGCCTATTTCCCAAAGTAAAGAATTTTCTTAGGCGTACATTACGTACTTAATTCTATAACGAACTGATTAAGATATTTTCTTATGCGATATAATTGTTATATAGAGAATTTAAATACAAGTTTTATTACAATATAATCTAAACATTATTTTGTAGTCTATATATCTGGCACTGGCATTAACTTTGCGCAGAGTTAAATCAATAGTTAGTTATTAGAGTAATACAGTTTTTGAATTACGGACGTTGTTTTCAAAACTATTTTTTTATAAACAATCCAAAACAGTATTAAAATAAAATCCCAAGTTATAATTGTTAGAACCTATAGGTTCTACAAAAAAATGTTATTGGAATATTACGTAGTAGTTATACAGACGCTTAACAGATGGCGTCTGTATTTAGTCTTCTGGTTCGATCACAGTATTATCACTGTTCTGAGTTGATTTGAACACAGATTATTTATGTGTCATCTATCTTAATTTATGAATCTGTGTTACTTGTTGTTATTTTGCTGTTTTTGGACCGGTGAAATGTACAAAAATAAGAAGTTTTTAAGGAAAACTCAATAGTTTAATTATAATTAAAATAACAATGCGTATGCTATTACAAAATGCAGGTAATTTTTATTTACAAAATTTACATCAAGCTTCAATTTCATAATTCATTTAGTTTTAGAAACCATTAGCATGATGAATAGAACGTATTAAAATATAAGTGTCATGTATTATTATTTATTTCCTATTTTTCAAAAGAAAACTTGTTAAAATAAAGTAAGTAATTAGAAATGAAAGGTTTATGGTGTGGTAATATTCATTTTTAACAATAATCCGTTGCTAAACAAATTATTGTGTACAACAAAAAACTTGCAAACCTAAGCCTTCTAGGTAATATGGTCTTCCTAATTATTTGTTAAATTTATTTCCTCAACTTGTGCCCCTGACATTTTCCTCTACTCAACTCTGTTACTGTAAAACAATAAAGATTGTGTACATATTGTGTGTAGGTAGTCATATACGTAATAGTTATTTATGTTAATACCACATCCAGTAATATTGCTAAAAACTTACCTGATAATTTAGAGAGTCACGTAAAACATGAAAAAATAATAATTCTTTATATTTTTTTAAAAAATGCACATTTAACATCACTTTACGATAAACACAAAACTTTTGTAATCAGTGTTTCTTTGAAAACGATTTATAAACTGCATATTTATCGAAGGGTGATTTATCCTAAAAGGGTGCTTGGTGCTTACGTATTATACAGAGACCACTATTATACAGTGTGGTGGGGTGGATAGGTTAGGTTATCATAAATATGTTACTTTTTATAGTTGCTATTCCGGGATCGATGTGTTTTAATTTCAGTGGTTAAGTTTTTGCATCATGGTTCAGAACTTTGACTATAAATCTCTGCTCTGTTTTACTGCACAAACTGCCGAATAATACCCAACGTTTTGGTAACACTCTCCCGGTGTTATTTTTACATTTTACCAGTATATTTTTCTGAAAGTAAGGCTCTTTGGGTATCGTCCGATTCCTAATGTAACAGGGAAAGTAATATATTTATGATAACCTAACCACCCCAGCGCGATGTGTAATAGTGGTCTCCATATAATATGTAAGTAACGGATGCTTTATAGGAATTTTAAGTAATTGCCAAATATTGTAATACTGATTACTTTTAACTCTAAATAAGCATCTTAAAACAAATACTACTTACAATTTTTTACTTGTGAAACAACCCTTGCTTAGAAACACACAGGAAACAGTATATTGGACCTTTTATTTTAGCTACCAAAGTAATATATATGTACATTATAATATTGCTATAAAATATCCGCTTAGGATAGATTTGGCCATCACAATATAATAACCTGACTAATGATTAGAGTGATATCTGAAAATGGTTCAATATAGAAAAACTATGTACTTTTATACATAATATCAGAGTAAATAGTTCTATCTCAACACTGACATTTTATAAACTGTATATTGTTTATGCATGTATGTCCAGCATTAGGAGACTGCTTTTAACTTTTGAAATGCTACATTTTATGTTCAGACAGTTTCATTTACACCTTAAACAGACACTTGTATATATTTTTAATACACATATAAAGTCATCAATTGCAGTTATTTTTATAGGCTTATTTCTCTCAAAGCTTATAAAGTATAGTTATGTTCCCAACACCATAATTTTCATAGTGGTAATAGTTTACCAGTAGTCCGCCACCTTCGATATTTTTGCTACTATTATATGTTACTCTAAAATACATTCTCGAGAAAGAAAAAACTATTTAGATTCTTAGTAACCAAAAATTGTCTCTAAAAGTTTCCTTGAATATTGGTACAAACATAGGCTCCTTCAGTATCAATAAATTGTTGAAAAATTACTGTACTACGTTATGCCACATTACCGAATAAAGCTATATACGAGTATATAAACTATTTAGTTAGATAGGTTTGGTTTTTTAACAAATAAATTAACCTAGGTTGCATTTAAACATTCATTTTCGATAACCAAATGTCATTAATTATACTCACAAAAAAATTATTCCGGCTGATAA
The DNA here is from genome assembly GCA_036971475.1 of Prosapia bicincta. Lineage (NCBI taxonomy): Eukaryota > Metazoa > Arthropoda > Insecta > Hemiptera > Cercopidae > Prosapia > Prosapia bicincta. Next base: position 24,006,374 of record JBAIZL010000002.1, read on the forward strand.
AGAAATATTTTGTGAGCAAGAAAAAATATAATATTCTGCTGTCGCCACAAAAATAAAAAATTTAGAAGGTATAAACCAGAGCACTATATTAGGTTATTTCTATAATGTTTTTAGTCAGGATAGATTTGGTTTTTATACAATAGAAACTACTGACCTGCAACAGAAGTACACTGTGATGCAAAAACGTAGGTTATACCAAAATTTACTTTCCGCCACTTCACTTGTTAACAATTTACCTTGTGTTTTTTCATGTTTATTATTTTTTTTATTGCCAAATCTATCCTAACTGGACACTTTGGAACTATTTTTTTTTTTCAATAATGTAATATAATTTTTTTCAACATTTCTTCAACATTAAACCAACTTTGTTTGTATTTATGAAGTTAGGTTATCAAAGTTTTACATATCGATCCGTTAGTATTAAGTTTTATGCTACAATGAAAATATTAGAAAGAACTAGAATGATCATTGTAGTTTGTAACTTCTTGTGTGCTAGATTGTATTTTGTAATAAGACCCTCTGATGATGACGTGGTCATCGAAATGTACATAAGGGTATAATCTTAAGTAACTTGTTTTATTTGTTATTTTTGATTATTTTTTGTGGTTTTGGGGTTCTTTCCAATATTTTCATTGTAATATATTGTACCACTGTGCTCTTGATATTGTGTTTTAATATGCTACTTAAAATAGTATTTTTCTATGTAGGAAACATTCTTCATTATATTTTTTGAGCAAAATCGATGAAGCCTAGTTACCAAAAATAGTTGTTTTCATGTCAATCAAGTTAATTTCTTACATTAAACATCCTAACCAGATTATTTGTATCTTATTTAAAAAGCAGTTTTATAGTAATATAATATAACGGTGGTTAATTTTACAACAATATATTTATACAGATGTAGCCTATCTTTCTCATGTAAGGTTATGCCTACATTCCAATATTTAATGAAACTTTTAAGGATTATTTAGAGCTACAAACTTCTTTAATAAATTTTTCTTTGCTTGGAATTTATTTTCACGTTACATATGTGAAAAGCATAAAAATGGAAGGGGGTGAACTATTGGTAAACTATTACCTAAATAAATTTTAAAGAGTATTTATATTTTGCGCTACTTGAAATCACCTGTATTGTTTTCGGCTTAGAATGTATATTTGTATAAGATATGTGATAAAGAAAAAAAATCCAAGTTGAATTCTGTTTGTTTAATTACTATAAAGTTTTATTTCTGCAGGCCAACCAGTTGAAGCATCAAGTAAAAGATAGATAAAAAGTTTAATAATTGATGTAGAAAGTCCTCAAGAACCATGGTTAACATAGTAGAAGCTATTGCTGACACTCGAAAAGAGGCTAATCAGAATTACAAAAATATATTTTTTAAAATATTAAAATAGTAATCTTACTTTTAAAATAGTCACAAAACATTATTCACGGTAAGTTTATAAATTTTTATAAAATAACTGCAAAGTTTATGAAAGACAGGTTTCGTTATAGAATAAGGTTTCCTCCCTTATTGCACACTGATTGATGTATGAAGTGTGTCACACTGCCGTAGGAAGGCTAAATAAAGAAGTTATACCCCAAAATAAAATTAAAAATGACCCATCCCTCAAAAGAAATTTTGACAAATGGCCTTCCTCGGGCTTTGGTTGGTGCGCATACTTACAATTGAGGTTGTATATATATATATATATATATATAAATTTAAAATATTGAAAACATTTGCTTCTTGTGTTTTCTTAAGATTACCTCCTTGTTCGCTAAATTCCTTAGAAATTCCTCATATCGATCTAATTTCTTCCCACAGTCACCAGCTAAGCCTTACAACCCTCACCCTTCAACTTATCATGTGCAAAATCTCTACTTGACTTGTTATTTATATTTAAATAGGCTGGAAAAATCTAGTACTGTACGTAGAGAACAGCTGATAACTGAATGTGCTGCCCTTAATCGAACCATTAGCAACTACTTGCTTTAATTACCATCCCATGATAGAGGTCATTTTACACATAACCTTAGGTTAAAAAAACTTTCTTTCTATCCTATTTCTATATTTAACATTTGCTATCCTATACTTTGTAGCTATATTGTGTAACATAAAGTTCTATTTTATTAAGAAAACCTTAAGCGTATAAATGTTTTATGTTGATAAAGTAATTTTTGTCTTATTTTTTAAAGTTTAATATTTAGGGTGTTAGCAACAAGTTCTATTATTTTGTTCATGTTTCAAGACAGTCTAATCTAAAAGATTCATTGTAATATATTTGCTTTATGTTAGGATAACTGATAGATATCTTATATTTTAACACTACAGTAGAGTCTCGATAATTCCAGGTAGACGGGGCTGAGGCCCTCCTTAGATTACTGAAAACTCGGATTGCACGGAAATACTTTCCTGTGCATTAGAAAAAATTGGTGTTTTAATGAACTCTAATATAGTACTATAATTAAGAATGTACAAAAAAAGTTACAGGACTGTATAGAACTTTATATGGACATTTTTTGGAATTCCGACTTTTCCCTTGCATACCGTACTAATATAAATATATCTTGGAAGCCCGACTCATTTCCTTTGCATAACGTATTGATATGAACATTTATTTAAAGCCCAACTTATTACCTTTACATACCGTATAGCTATAATCATTTTTTGGAAGCTCGTTTCATCATTTTTTTCAAATAGATAAAATAGGCTCAAACAGAAATAGGTTTGAATTAAACAGAATCTCTAATTATTGGGACTCAGAATTTCAAAACTATACTATATGTCAATTATTACCTACGTGAATAACAAATTGTAATGTATAATTTAAAAGTAATAATAATAAAAAAATTGTGTAATTTTTTCCTATGACAATTTTCAGGAGGAATTAGCTAATGAAGCAATTAGGCACACTCTGGGTCGACTTCAGGTTTCTCATTGTTTGGCAGAATTTCCACATCATGTACCCCCTTGTCATAATCTTCAAAGAGACCTAAAACTAGATGATGAAGAAGCTATTGCAGATGCTATTCACTTGTTCAAACCATTTCCTTATTTATGCTCATTTCCAATTCCAGTTTCTCCGGCAACTAAACTCCCAAGAAAAGGTAAATATAGACTAATCATGTATCAAATATTCAGCAGTTCTTTGTTATGAACAACTCACTATGTGTATTTTTCTCTGTATGAACAGGTTTATACTTTGCTTTAAAAACTCAACTATACTATATGAACTTTTGTTAAATAATTATTCTAAAATATCTGACACTGTACAATAAAGCTAGCTATATTGTGTTATTACTTTTTACAGAAAAGTACAATTTTGTTATCTACTTAGTGTAAAAAAAAATTACTCACTAAACAGTGCCTCATTAGGTTTTATTTGTCTCATTTGTGTTAGACCGGCCCGCACACTGGATATGGCGAGACTAGATGTTTTTGCCTTGCCTCACCGCGCCTTGCCTGAGGGTTAGTAGTAACATACAACAAGGTAAGGCAAGACATCCCCAGTCCCAGTATGTTTTTGGTTCTAAAAGATATTTGAATACAAATCTATAATATGACACAATTTATTTTCATTTCATTAAAATTGTTAGGACATCTCTACCTTTAATACTAAGTAACTTAACCTAATCTATAACTTTTCACCTGGTCTAAACTCCCAAAACAGTTTTACAATAGACAAAAGATACAGAAAAATTAACTTCTCATCTATATGGCTCAGCTGAAGCAACTTTTTCTGTGCGTTTTATGGTTGGTCAGAGGCCACGGTGAAGTGTGCTGGCGTCAGCTTTTTATTTCTTTTCGATTCACTAACTTTAGAGCGATTTGAACGAGAAATGAATAAATATTTGAAAAAACTATTTTATTATTAATTGTCATCCACTACAGGTTAACAAAATTTGATTGGATGAATAAAAACTTATTTTAAAAACAACTGAAAATTTGTACAAAATGTTTATATAAGGAGAGTGTGAGCTTATAGAAGGAATTGAATAACAATCTATTACAAACTGTTGCTTGTTCTCTAATACTTTAACCAAAAAATTGTTCTTTTACTATAAAATTTATCCTGAGAGTACAAAACACGTATCCGCGATGTCCCAGCGCATGCACAGAATAATTTGTCTTATGCCTTCTGCCTGATGGACAAAATTTGACGAGGCAGTACAAAGCGCCTTGAGGCACTGCCGCAAGCTGCGGCTTGCTGTGCTTGATCCAGTGCGCAGCAATTCCATTTAAACCAATGCAAATTACTTCGATAAGGCACAACGCCGCACTGTGTCTTATCCAGTGTACTGCTGGCCTTATTTTCATAATTCTTGACTTCAATTACTAAGATGAGATTACTATAACTGACTATTGTTTTCTGTTTTCGAAGAAGTCACAGGTGTTTAATGTATTTCCTGAAAAATTTAATAACATTCAAGTTGCACCTAATATACTGTTAGTTTCACCCTATTAATTTTAAATTTAATTCTTTAAACCTACAAAAAACAGTTGATTAATATAAATTGAAATTTTACCATATAAATTATTATTTCGATACAACATTTGAACAATAATACATGCTATTTTTCAATTTGTTTGTAATAATTTTAAAAGCCCTTAGAAAAATAAAACATTCGAAAAAATTTTATATTAAACATTTTTCAGTTTTTGAATATGGCAGTATATAAATTGCGCTAATGTATTTTTTAAAATATGTATTGGTTTTTGCTGTATTTGATATTTTTACAATTAAAAATGTTTAACTTATTCAATAATTGTAAATGTTATCTTTTCAAGTTGTGAATGGAGTTGATCCAGTGACAACATTGGTCAGAGAAAAGTTAAAATGGGAAGTGAGGAAAAAGAAGATTTTAAAAGCAAACAAAAAAGATAAAAGATATATTAGTAAGTAAATACATTGTTTTGCATTTACTCCATTTTAAACAATTTATGTAATACATATCATTATTTTTCTCTTTTGCATTTATCATTTAAAGTAAGTTTGTGAGTAGAATTTTAAAATTAATTTTTTAACAAAAATTAAATAAAATCTACTCAGGTCCTTCTTCCTCAATATTAGTATATTTTTAGCTAGAAAATTTCCTTTATGAAAAGCTTAACCTGTAGTCTATAGTTTTTCTTAAACATGTCATCTGAAATTCTGTTGAAAATAATTGATTATATTGAATTTAAATACAGATATTAATTCAACCTTTAAATAGGCAAAAGGTTATATTGTTTAATATCAACCAGGAAGGTAATATATTCAGTAATCTTTCATAAACATTTACTTACATAACAATGTAATGTAAATTAACAAAAACAATGTCGAACATCCCGCAGATCGCAGCTACTATAGTTTGATTTTTAGAAATTATTGTTAGCTGTAAAAAATTAAGAACAGTTATTTCTATAAAATATTGTAATACAAATATAAAATATGTTTTTCTTGTACAATAATAAAAAACAACTTATCTTATTCAAATATAAGAATTATTTATTAATTTTTATATAAAGCTTTTTGTTGATTAACAGTACCAACATCATCATCAATCAATAATAAAATAATGCAAGATATAAAACAATTTAACAATATAAAATTGATCCTTCCAGGTATTTGTTGAAAATAACAAAGAATGTTAGAGGCATGCCAGTTTCATCCAAGTAGTGATGTGCACATTATTCCTGCAGTGAAATAATTTCATTCAAACGCGCAACTCCACTAATTAGTTGATTTTACTTGTTATTAGGTTTTATTTCTTGAAATCAAACAACAGCTTTATTTTCTTTCAGATAGCACGTTGTTAAAAACAGCTTTATCAGATGTGAGTAACACAACCCTGCTACCCCATGGGATCACAAAACTAGCAGAGCATCTACGAGCAGATCCAGACCCACAATATTCTGGAGTAATTTTCATTTTATTTAAATAACCTAGGTTTTTAAGATAAATGCCTATATTTATCCCTATGAAGTATGGTATAGTACAATCAAATTATATGATAGTATTAATTATGGATGGGCCGATTCCAATTCTCGATTCTAGAAATCGTTGATTCTAATAGTATCAAGGAATCGTTGATACTTGATTCTCCATCGATTGAAGTGCCGATTCCGATTCTTGTTTTTTTAACTGTTAAAATACATATGTGGTGAAACTTATAGGAAATATAATGAATTATAAACTATGTGTTATTCAAGTATTAGTTGTTTTGAATGAATTAAACGAATAAATCAAATGCCTATTTGAGCTAACGAAAATATTGTTATTATTTACGACTCAACAAAAAAGGCGATGGGAAGCATTTCTGGTACGTTTGTCACCGCTCTCTGCTGTCTCACTCTCACTCTGAGTGGGCTGTCCTCTCTCTCTCTCTCTCTCTCCCTACACCCCCCCCCCGGCTCTGGCCGCCACCACTTCATACATGTCGAAAAAAACAAATAGAAAGGTAGTTCCAATATTTCTCCAGTTATACAAACTGAAATGGCTATTGCTAAGGTTATATTGTAATTGTGAACTAAAGTTTATATTTGTAATTTTAAATAAATCATTACTTTTATCCAATATGTTTGTCACCATTTCAGAAATTCCTACTCATAAATCAACGTCAAAACATTTTGTGTAGCCTATTATATTAAACAGAACTTTTAAAAAGCTTCACCTAGATGTTAAATAAATAAATTATTAGAGAATATCGTGTGCGCCTATATAAGATGAAGACCGAAAGAAAATTTTGAGAATCGGAATCGAAAATTTTTGGTACTGGTCCATCCGTAATATTAACTTAACTTAGTAAAAACATACACAAAACTCACAAATTTCATTTATTAACTGATGCGTGTTTCAATGACAAAGTCGTCATCATCTGTGAGTGTTACTACTACAAACTCTAACCTACAACTTCAAGTTTATCATTGAAATGCGTATCAGTTAATAAATGATTAATTTGTGAGTTTTGTGTATGTTTTTATTTGTTTTAACATAACCTCACAAGCTAAGCTCAAAGAATAGTTGTATTAACTTAGTGTTCAAAACAAAGAATAAGAGGCGTGTTTTACAGGAGGCAACAGCTAACTTGAACGCTCAATGTTTAAAAGAATTGCTTTATCATTCTGTCTAGATGAACAATAAAATTATCTATAATTAATTGGAGTAACTGTGTGTGCAATTTTTAACTAAAATAAATAAAACCTCATCTCTAATAATACTTTTTTTAAAATTTAAAACCATATATACATTTGAAAAGAAGGACAAGATTATTGCTTTCAATTGAAATCTGCATAAGGATTTAAATGAAAAAGTTTGTTTTTGGCGAAGAGAATTTATTTATTTAAATTAATAAAATTATCAGTTTGCCCAGAGTAAAATGCCTTAGAAATAAGGAAGAGGCGCTTGAGTTAAGGACAGCACTTCAAAGACTTTCCTGTGGCCAATTTTTTAGAAAAGTTAAAGAATGTACTGTGGTAATAAATATAAAATTACGTAATGAAACCTCAACCAACGTTGGGCATTTATTCATCTTAACCCATTGCTATCTAGTTACATGCTCTCTGTGCATACTAGCAAGTATGAATTAATTACTTGAGTTGTATTTCACTACAAAAATATTCTCACTTATAAAGCACTAAATATTATATTTTGTATACAAATGCAATTTTGTTATTCTTTATTTTGTACCTTAATTAGTTTATTATTTGTTAATTAATTATTATGTTTAATCATAATTAATGAAAACAAATTTTAAAGTTACTTACAGTTTGAAATTTGCCTTAGATCCTAGGCTCCCACTATTATTGTTAATTTCGTATATACACAAGAATACGGTAATTATAATAATCATTTATACTACTGACCGACACCTAGTAAAATCTACACTGAGCTACTCACTCCAGTTGACATAAAAACAGCTTAAGCATTTTGTTATGTTTGGACATCTGCTAGAAGGTCAATAGAGTCATTAATATCTTTCTTTATTTATGCTCTACGTATCGAGAGTCGATGAACATCCTTGAGAAAGCACAAATTTCTAGTCTTGTGGTTGACAAATCAGAAAATAAACTCTCTTGAAGCTAAAAATCAGTCAAACAATGACTATATTTGTGACTAACTGGACTAGTCTTTATACCTGCTACTAATGAATTGTGATGTCTAGCTGACCTACTTCGTAAATCGCAATGGGTTAGTGGAAAAACAAACTTAGCCAAACATATCACCTCAAGGTGTATCCCTATTAATCTATTTAGATACTTACAAAAACTTTAAAAAGTAATAAATTTCTATTAAATTGGTTTTACAAATTAGACTGATGGTGTAAAAGGATGTTCCCCTTGACTGATAAACCCCTCTTAGTGTTAGTCATACAATCTTAGTTTCAGTCCAAATCATGCAGAAGAAACTAACTTCATAAATATATCTAAAAGCAGCATAGTGGAATATATTCATTTGTAAAATAGTGATGTAAGAATAAAGTTAATAAAATAATATAGTAAATATTTTAAAGTTTCTTGATGTAATCATCTTGAATTCACTGATTAAACTATAATTAAAAATTCCTTAACTAAGTGAATATGTAGGGCGTACTTGCTGACGAAGCAAAGCCTATACTGCTAAAAGCTTTACTCTACTCTATGCAATAGAAGCTTTGCTTCGTAAAAGGAACGATTGTTTTGAAACGCGTCAGCAAGTAAGCCATATGTATTCACTGAGTTAAGTAATTTTTAAGTATAGGGAAATATTTTAAAATTGTTTACAAAAGTGAAGTAATTAAAAACCCCCTCAATATTACAGATACGATCTCAGTTTCAGTCCAAATCATACAGAAGAAACTAACTTCATAAATAAATCTAAAAGCAGCATAGTAAAATTCATTTGTAAAATAGTGATGTAAGAATAAAGTAAATAAAATAATATAATAAATATTTTTAAGAATTTTACAAAAGTGTAGTAATTCTAGATGATTAATCATTAATTTAAAATTTCAGTATTGCTGTCACACATTCTGCTTTAACTACAAATTTAAATCAAGTAAGAAACTTAAAATCTTTAATTTTTTGTCGGGTTAGGGATTTTTTTAAAGCATAGGTTTCATTATTGGAATATAACCTGAATAATAAACAACTAGCAAATGGTTTAATGTATAAACTGTTTGGTGGTGAAATGTGTGACTAACATGTATGTTACTTGTATATTGTTTCCTTCAAGGACCTTTGAATTTTTTAACTTTGGTATATGAGTAGTTAAATGTGTGTTGGTATTCTTTGTTTGACTATTAGTGTTTTTTATCTTGACTAAGAAATGTTTTTGAGTTTCTTATATTAACTGATCTGAGGAAATTTGACAATGCAAGGACAAAATTTGTTACAAGATTTTTGAATAATCTGAACTGGTGTTTTCCCGTGTTATTTTTTATTACGATGTCTGTAACAGAAAAGAATTTTGTTAATCATGTTTACACTCGCAGAGATTATTGTTAAATAAAAGTGGTTCACTTGCAAGTCAGGTACGATTTATTTACACAGGCAACGCTTCAATAACAGGTACATTATTGTCTTCAGGCCTAAAGTAGTTTCATTGTACTGTGGTTATTTGTGAACTGTGACATTACTTTTAATTGTATACTTGTGTATTGTAGGCCTGAAGACGATAACGTTGCCTGTGTAAATAAATAGTTGTACATGACTCACAAGTCAACCACTTTCATTAAACAAGAAGGGAATTTTACTTAAATGTTTGATTTCAATAGATGTTATTTTCAAAATTATCCTTGAAAAATGTTAATATAGAAGTAGATATGTTTTGTTTGTTTAGTACTCAAATGTAAGCTTTATGAATTTTAAGAGCTATATGATTGTTAGTAAGTATTAACATTTAAACAATGTTTAATAAGGTTTTGTTGAAATTAAATAGTGTTGTACTAGAAGAGAAATAAAGATATTGGTTCAAGTATTTTCATTTTGTTATAGACTTACAATTGGTATTACAGTGGAGGAAATTTGACAACATGGTCGCACTTGGAGGACACTTATCTTTTTTCTACCAACGTAACAACACCTGGAGTTCTATGTAAGTATTGTGTCTTGCAGCGGTTTTAATAACTGAACCTAAATGAGTTCCTTTAAACCTCAAAAAACTAAAACTATTTATGTTGTTACAGAAATTACAAATAGAGTCAAATATTAAATGAACTTCTTTTTAAATGCATTATGGTGAACGGTCTTCTAGTTTTGTTAGGAAGAAACTTTAAGAAATTAACCAATCATATTTTCATCCACATTCTTGTTAGAAGAACACAGGATTTGCTTCATTGAAGTTGTTCATTGTGTGGAAAGGGGATTAAGAAGGAACTAAACGTAGTTTTAAATTAGTTTAAAATACACCAGAACATTCTGGAAATAAGTAATAAGGATGGGCCAGTTCCGATTTTCAATTTCATAAATCTTAGATTCTAATGGTATCGAGCAATCGTCAGTACTCGATTGAGGTGAGGAGTCATTTCACCAATGTGGTATGTCTGCCTGTTATTGGCACATACAGAGCAATCCCAGTATCCCTTCTCACCGGTACTAAAGTCACTGATTTAAACCTGGCGCTGTCACTAAAATCATTGATGCGTTAAAGTCACTGGATTGACCATCCTTTGTTGTGGCTACCGTCATACATCAACTTTCCAAACAACATAAACTTGCTACTTATAACAAAATGAATTTAAAAATACATCAGAACAAAGGGCAATTCGAGAAATTAAAAAAACCCACAAAGCTCAAGATAATGGATACAACTTTTCAGTCATTTATAAACTCTAAAACATTAAACAAATTTATAATCTGAAAACCCACTCAGTGAATCTACAAATTACCTAAAACTACATTACAGTTCTTGCCAATAGTTAAACTCAGTATTTTTTTATGAATACAATTAATTACAAAATAGCCTATTCATACACAACTTGCATCAAGAAGGATTTTAAACCTGTTACAATAGACAAAGATTTACAATTCCTCTGTATTTTTAAACTATTGTTCATACTTTAAATTCCTGACTATGAAATGTTTACTGAATTGTTAGGTAATTTTAAATTTTTCTTGTTTTTGCAGCATTGACTAAGCTGTCTGAGAAAGAAAATGCCGTGGATATGATAAGTAATGGAGGATCTTTAACTTTAGATATCAATGGAAATGGAAATAGTGAGCCTATTTTGGGAGTAATCACTGATAATGGTAAACTCTTAATAAAATAAATAATATTGACTGTGTTTAGGTTAGTGACAGATCACAGACCAATTCATGCTTTTACAAATGCACTGTATATTTTGGTTTTCTATGTCAGGTTTACATTAACCCTTAGTGCTCAGATTTTTTTAACATGCTTTGCTTCCCCACTTGTAATTAAATTAAGACAAATTCCTCACCTGTAAGTTGCATTATTGTTTATGGAAAACTTTGTTTTCTCTTACATGATTTTAGTAAACTAAGCTATTTTTATTCACTAATACTGTATGTACATGATTTTATTATCTTATTTGTAATTTTGCAGAGTATGATATCTTTGAAAATAGTCTTCCGGATGAAGTCCTGGTTTTCTGCTCCATGTTTTGTAGTGAAAAACTGTTTCCCTTCTACCTCCATTTATCTTCCTGTTACTGCACACTACACAATCCTCAGAACTATCTTTATCATTAGAAAAGATTAAATGTAATTTTCCATTCAGTCTTTCTTCTTTGTCAGTAGTGGATGGCCGACCCATCTTACTATATGGGTTATTCCTGATATCACCAATGCGTTCCCTCACCAAGTTTTGGCAAAACTATTTTTGTTTAACAGGATTTTCTCTCATTTCCTTTTTTTTGTTATTATAGATAATAAAACTGTTTACTACAGCTACATCTAATAGCCAGAAAAAGATTTTCCTTCACCATTTATTTGTTCCTCTCGTAAAACTGGTTCATTATATTGAACAGCTAAATCTACACCACCCATAAACTGGTTATATTTACAAATACCTGTTGGTTTAATTATTTTTTTTATGAAACTGAACTACATTCTAAATCAAATAAATCAGGATCAAGTAAAAGATCAGGAATTTCAGAATCACTAATTGCACGTGAAGCCACGGAAAACAACGAGTAAACAAATAACCTGCAAAACTGTAACCTACTTGCAGCTTACAACGTAGCGGCAAACTAGATTTTGTGATGACTCACATATTCCTAGTCATTTTCAACTTAGTTCACATTATTGTCAATAGAGTGTAGTACCAAACGGTAAAAGATTGAATGTCGTGGGCTTCGCCACAAACGAGTTATAGGCATTTGAAAATCGTGTCGGGTGACCCCCGACATACGAGTAGACTGCAATATACGCTTGGCGGGGCTGCCCCAACAGTCGAGTGCTAAGGGTTAATTGTGATCAAAATTTGACCTGTCTAGTAGTGGGTTTTTACTTGTAAAGCTAATATTTATTAAGAATAGTGAAATATTTAATTTTAGTTATGTTAAAAGTATTGTTTATGAATGTTATAAACTGTAAATTATGGTTTAATATTAGAATAATAAACTAATAGCTCTTGAAAAGGGTTTTTGATAGAAAATAAAAAAGTAGAGTGTATTTGTAAAAGACCTATGATTTGGTCTGTGATCTGTTATTAACCTTAAACACATTAAATAGTTATTAACAGACATTAAATAAAGTATGCATATATAATATTGTTTTACTGCCAGTCACATATTGTTGAGGTTCTAGTTAGATGTACATGGTGGCACTCGGTAAGTACAATTTAATTCGTCTCGTCTATTGAGTTGTACTTTGGCACAAAAATATTCTCATTTATAAGAACTAAATATTATACTACTTATAAAGGGGCAATTAAAGAAACAAAATTTTCAACTCTTTTTTTTACATTATTATTTGTGCACTGAGGCACACAGCGACTATAATTTAATTTGTCACGTCAATTCATTTGTACTTTACCTCAAAAATATTCTCACTTATAAAGAACTAAATATTATATAATTTATACAGGTAATTTTTTTAAAATAATTGTTTTTAACCTTATTAATTTTTTTATTATTATTTGCAATAGTTATTAGTAAAAACAATAAAATCCTACTTTATATTCTAGCAGGTAGGGTCGGGTCCCGCCCAATTTTTTTATATTTATTTGTTAAAAACCTTGTTAATTGTGTATTTTAATAGTGCATCATTTTCATAAGTTTGCACTATAGTCATGTGCACATGCGCTCTGGTGGACCGCCCTTCGCCAATCTACTGAGTTGAGTTGTATGACTTGAAAAATTTTAAATATGATTTTTTAACAAGTGTTCTTGAGGCTCTTATAGACCAGTACCTCTCAACCTTTTTCATTTCACGTACCCCTAAAAACGTTTTTCCAATGAAATGTACCCCCTATTCCTCAGCGTGGTTAAGACAAAGAGTGCTCACCTGACTGCCATGTAAATATTTGGGGGAACGGGGGCAACCGGCTGTGAATACGATATTTTTATGTGGTTACACGACAGACGGTTCCTTAAAAGTTTCCTATCATCAAATTGCAGATCCATTCCTCCATTTCTATTGTTCACCTAAATCTGGAATAGATGTTTTCCATCGCTATTCTATTCTGTGCTTTCAGTCGCACACAAACATACAAGTTCCGAGTAACAATACATCAACTATTTTGTCAACTACTAGTGCAACCTCATATTTGTTTCAAATCTATGTCCACCGTTACTGGTATTATTTTCATGTACCTCCCCACAGGATTCTAAGTACCCCTGCAGGTATGCGTACCACATGTTGGGAATTTCTGTTATAGACATTTAAATGTATTCTTTTGAAATGAAAAATGTGCTTTAGTTTTCGTAGTATGTATCTCCCTCCATACTTTTAAAAGTAAGTGTCAGTGTGATATGGTTTTATGTTGTCAATCATTTTAAAAGATAAATGTTGTGTATCTAAGAATAAAAGAAATGCTCATGACATTATAGTGAAATTTAGAATGCACTATCAAACAACAACAAAATAACAAATGACTGCCTTTTTGTTTAGCTTATTATATCTATTTGCTCTTTGAGTAAGTGCCCTCAAACACACCTAAATTTTAAACAATTTCTGGAGGAGGGCGCTGGTTCCCCCCTGGTAGTAACGACTCCACTAAACTGTGCCTACCCGAGAAATAAACCTTGAAGCTGCTCGTGCTTACAGTTTGAAGTTTGCGTTAGCTAATAGGCTCCTACTGGCATTGTTCACTTCAGATGTACTCAAAAATAAACTAAAAAAATATTTATATAGATTGCTTGATTATTTTAATTTAAAATATCAATTTATTGTGGTAGAATATGATACTCTCTATATATCTGTGACACAACAAACTAGTTTCCAATCGACACCAAAAGAAAATAAACTCCCTCATGGCAAACAAACGCTCTCTATAAGTAACAACGAAAATCCATGACCATCTGAGGGTGTCATCCTACCACCTAGCAAAATTTTATTAGGAGAGGCTGAGCTCGTCTGTGAAGCACAATGGGTTAAACAAAGTATTGTATTCGTCTGCGGCACTTTGCTATATTCAACGTATTTTAAACCATAAATTCCCAGATTATCTTACCAAACATTTTGCAGAATGTTTTCATTTGATCTATCATATGACAGTTTTTTAATTCAAAAGCTAATGTTCATCCATCTTGCAGATACAGTTGTACCTCCGTATCCACACAGTATCGGTATCTGAGATCTCAATTACTCACGGTGTGCTGACACTGAGAATCAAAGAATAGTTGATGTTCAACCGTTTGTAAATCCTATATCACAATGTCTATCAAGTAGAAAAATGTGCCTATTATCGATTCATCTGTCCCATCAACAACGTTAGCATCACTAAACCTAATAGACTATTCTTTTTCAAACACCGAGTCTTTTCCACTTTCGGATGAAAATGTTTCTGACTAAAAATTTCTTGTTTTTTAACTTCAACTTAAAACTTCTTATTGTGCATAGTAATTTTTTTTAACATGTATATTGTGAAGTGTACCATTTCACACACACACTCTGTACAGTTCTATTAAATAAGTTCTCAAATTTTGATAATTGCCTCCTCGTTTGATAACAAAAGTTTGTTTTTAGTAGCCTCAAATCAAATATAGTACTGCACACTACGTGATGGTAAGTGCATACAGTAATCACAATAGACCTACTGTACATAACATTACTTACATACTGTACTGTAATATTTTACAGATTAAACAGTATATAATGCACTTATGCAATACACGTATCTATGTACTTGCACTACTGTATACTGTAAATGTTTGTATGTGTAAATTTTTGTGTTAACGCAAATAACACACCTCATCCTTATTATCCGTTGTTTCACTTTACCGCGGTAATTTTGGACCTCATTACCCGCGTATATGTAGGTACAACTGTATCTTGTTATTTTCCAAGTGACAAACCATTTGGAAGTTGATATTAATGTCCTGGCCTCCTAATAGCCTTTGCAAGCTCTTTTTTTTAAGTTCCTGGTCAAATTCAGTCTGAATTGTTTCAATAAAAATATTGAAAAAAATCCCAATGCCTCAAAATTATTAAAAAATTAATATATTTGTGATTAAACCCTAATACATATTTCGATGAGCATGTCATCATCAGAGGGTTGTATTACAAAATTACAAGCTCGAATACAATAAGAAACAAAGTAGACTAATGTTTACAGACTAGCCTGACTAATGAAGTAAGTCTAGTTTGTAAATTATTGTATTCTATATGGTAGTTTTTAATAGAACCCTCTGATGATGATAACATGGTAATCGAAATGTACGAAAGAGTTTAATCTTAGATAACTTATTATATTATTGGGGTTTCTGTCAATATTTTTAGTGTAATATATTGTACCACTATGCTCTTGATATTGTGTACAGATATTGTTTATTGATGGGTTTTTGTCACATAATACTACACTTCCCAGATTCATAAAAATAGTATAATTTTTTTCATACAGAGAAGCAATTTTTTTAAAATGTCAATCTTTCTGTTGCAGAAAAAATAGGTATAAGACAAAAAAACCAAATACATATATTAAAGCCATTTGTAGATAGTGAAAAGATTGTACTAAACAAGGTGCATAGCATACAGAGCAAACAGTCATTGAACGAAGGTTTTGTGGGCTTAGCTCTGGAGAGTCATTCCGAAGGGAACTACTGTGCGTTGTCCAACTGTGGAATACTTAGGCTGTATCAGCTAGAAAAGTCAGAGTAAGCAAACTTAGTACTTTGTTCTTATCTACATTCTTAAACATAAACATTAAATAGATACATAAATAAATGTAGTATTTTTTTGTAGATTTTGAGAAGTAAATCATTTTTAGAATTGTTTTAGGGTAAACATAATTCAATTAATGTTACATCAGTTAAACAATATATGTGAATAAAATAAGACGTCATGACATTTATAAGCTATATGCAGCCTAATATATAATAACTAGGCACTTGGAGGATGTCTCTTACATAATCAAATAAATACTCTGAGTTCTGAAGTGACCCTGAATACTAAAGTGGTTGAAGCCCTTGTTTTGTGGGACAAATGTAATAAAGAGGTCATGCGTTTGTCAAGGATATATTCTCGTTTAGCCAAAATAATGAAAAGGGTAATGGTGTCGGATGCCATTAGATGGTCCGGGACCTCTATGTAACTCACATCACCAGTCAGCATCAATGGTAGCAGCTGGGTATGTTATACTTATGCCTTTGGGAGTTGCACCAGTCACCACACTTCGAACTATTATTTGTTTTTGGTTTGGTTGGCTGGCGTCAAAATAAGGCTTATTGTATATGTGTGTTGCGTAAATTTATTTATTTATGTACACAGTACAACCTCTAATTCGCCAGGTTTGGAATTGATGGGTTGACGAATTTGAGAGAAAGACGAATTGCGGAAGTCATGAAATTAACGTGTAATTGTGTATAAACATGGCACATAAATAGGTATGTAATGTAAATAATGTTGTACTTATGTGATTTACTTTGGTTGAAAAACTCAAAAATACTACAAAAACACTAGTAACCTGCAGTATAGTTTGTAATTACAAATACAGTATTTTACTCAAAGCTTTCTGGATTAAAATTGAGCCACTTAGTTGAATACCTTGTCTTCGTTGTTGTTGAGAATCATTGCATCATCAAGTTGAACGTGATTATTTTTTGTATGTTAACATTTCCATCAAAAACTTCTATTTTTGCAATGAACTATTCAATTTGATTGCCATTTTTCTTGATGTTATTTACAGTCAATCAAGGAATTCCGAATCCTAACGATAGCTGGTCTGCACTTTCGTCTTTTAACCGTTGTGTAATGTCACACTTATCAAACAATGTTAAAGTTTTATAATTACCAAGTTTAGACATTACCTCTTTATATAACCACTGTTCTAAAATATTATATATTTATTATTATTATTACTAAAACTCGGAGGGACCTTATCGGTGTAGAGCACTTAACTGCAGCCTTTGTACTCTCTTCCCATCCCTACCACAGGACTAGCTTAGTGGATACCTACCTCTTTGCAGAAATAAAGTACCCACCTACTGCTAAATCTTCTGACAAAAAATTAAAAATATTATATAAAATGTAGGAAAAAAACATAAACTGAAGAGTAGACCACAGTTTGTATAAACTACAAGCGTCCCAACTCTGTCTACTATGCTGTGGTCAGTAGATTACGGAAGACCTTTATCATGCGTATGAGTGTGTGAGAACAGAGAATGTGTTGAAAGATTTTCTGAGTAATCGAAAAACTCATGTCTGGTGTCTGCCTTATCAAATGATTGAGGCCTATACTTCGTGATAGTGCAGACTTGCAGGTGATGTTTGTTATTATTATGGCGAATTATATAGGCTCTACTGTATTAGATTAAGTGCTCGGATTAATTCTGAAATCATGTATTTACTGTAAACTTTGCTGTTGAAAAAGAAGTGCCATTTATATATAAAGACTGGTTTATGAGTTGTATGCATTGCAGAACAATATATTTGTTGGTAATTATTGTAGTAATTGTATTGGGAGTTTGTTTGGATTGCTATACCTGTATTTTTATTAATGTATTGTGGAAAATGTCTGTAGTGTATTGTTGTACTAATAAATGGTTTTTAAATATGTACATGTGCACTAAAACATCATTTGGACAAATTTAATTTTGTAGAGGGGAAATTGACTAAGTACTGTATAAACGTAACATTACCTCACAAATAATCACAGATACAATAAAATTTCTTATAATTATAAAACACTACATTTACCACTAAAATGGTAATTTTATGCTGACTTGGTAGTCATTGTAACTGTATAGTGGTTAGGGTTTCTCATGTTTTTGGTACAATTAAATATGTAATAGTTTGTAATGGTTATGTTGATAATGTTTTAAAAAACTTTTTTTTCTGACGTTACCAATTTCAGTGGTATATGCAGTGTTTTATAATTATAAGAAATTTCATTGTATTTGTGTTTATTTGTGAACTAGAGTTATTATTTTTAATTGTGTACTTATGTATTGTAGGCCAGAAGGCGATAACGTACACGTTGCCTATATAAATAAATAGTTGTACCTGACTCCCAACTCAACCGCTTTTATAACAATAATCTCTGCGAATGTAAACATGAATAACAAATTTATTTTTAGTTATTCTGAAAATCAAATGGTTGAACTAGAAATAAACTTTTTTGTGCAGAAAATGTATTAGTAGTGTGAAAATACAAACAGGAGAAGGAATCGTGGTATCGGATAGGTGGGGATCAATTCATTATACTGACCCCAGTACGTTACTTTTTGCTGATCGCTGTTGCATTCATTTATTGGACCAAAGGGTAAGTAATTTTGCAACTTTTAATAGTATTTAAAACATAAGTCGAATTGCATTATTATTTATTTCGCCATTGTGTTTAATACCAGTTCTAAGAAAAGCGAATACATTTAATCAATTCCTTCTATTCACACTTTCCTTATATATATCTTGTTCAAATTTTTCATTGTAAATATAATAATTTTTATTCATTTAATCAAGTTCAAATACATTTTTTAAACTTGTAATGGATGACACTTGATGTTAATAGAGTTTTTGTAAAATATTAATTAAATTTAATGAATTAATTCTAGTTTTATATGGGAGAAAAACTTTTCTTAAAAGGGGCAAGTTATGCAATATAGTTATTTTGCCATATTTAGCTTAAAATAAGTTAAACATGTGATTTCATAAAACAGCCGATTTTATGTTCCATGGTAGAACAACGATTTTAACACTCAAGTTATGTTACTTTATTAATATAAATTGTAATTATTTAATAAAAAATAGCTGAAATAAAATTTGTCTTTGTTTAATTTAATTTTTTTTTGTTTATATTACTTGTTTTGGTATTTTATAACTGAAAATAAAATGAGAAACAGTCATGAAAATAGTTCATAATCAAAGAGACCAACATTTTTGAGACATAGAACAAATTTTTAAATTAGATTTTATAAATATTAGTTTTAGCGGAGTCCATCATTTTTTGAAAAAACCCTTAATGCCAGAATAAATTTAAGAGTTTAAATAAAGAAGAACTAAAATATCAAAAATGAATTCATATCGGAATGAAATACCCAACTTCGTTGATATTGAGACATGTAAACTATAAATCACGTAATGTTAGGTTAGCTTTGATTTTGACTTTTTTATTACTTAGTTTGGTGAAATATAAAAAAATTTTAAAAAAATAACTCAATACATATTTTCCTTTAAACATATATTTACTTGGAACATGTCTAAGAGGATGTGATAAATAATTGCAAAATGGCTGTCAGTAGAAAAAAAAAATACTGTGTGATTAGAAGAATAAAAGATAAATACTCTCTGTATTTTTATCATACCTTTAATAATTGTCTATGTTTAGTGTGGCTTGGAGGAGACACAACTCACTTGGTGCCCCAAAAACAAATGTGAATACTGTGAAGAGATAAGTGTATGCACGCCAAGCAGTGTTAGGGGGCATGTCCAGTATGTGGGCACTAACCACCAGGCCCTTACATTGGATCTCAGATCTGGGTTTTCACAAAGATGGACACATTTGATGCATAACCCTCCATATATTGGATTGACAACTGCTTTAAATGCCTCGTCAGTATGTTTATTTTTTTGTTTTAATTTTAATTTGTGGTTGTTTAATACTTAAATCAAGATGCTCCTTGATCATTAGAAATGTAGTCAAAGTTTCAGACGAAAAGAGGAATATTTGTAACGATAGGAATACTTTGGGTATAATGATTTGCTTTTGTTGTAAGACATCTGTAATGATATTTCGAAAGAGCGATTTTAATCTTGTTAGTGATATTCAAGGTATTCTTGAATGTGGTTCAGTAAATGTGTTAACTGATTTTTAATGCTTGTAAATAAAACTTACAAGTTTTAATCAGTTTTTATCAAACTTAGTATTTTTACGGTTTTATTTGCATTTCAACCAATTTAACCCTTTAATTAGCAACATGTGTCTGCCCTGATATTGCCCCTGGGAGCAATATATTTTTGAAAAGTTTTTACACTTTTTCTAATTAAAAAAAAAAAAAAATTCTCTAATTTTTTAAATCATAGTAATATTTGTTATTATTTTTTTTAGATTTTTTAGACTAGGAGAGTGACAGACTTACCTTGGTAAGAGTCCACTCTGTAGTCTTGAAATAGAAACA
Source organism: Prosapia bicincta (assembly GCA_036971475.1). Lineage (NCBI taxonomy): Eukaryota > Metazoa > Arthropoda > Insecta > Hemiptera > Cercopidae > Prosapia > Prosapia bicincta. The sequence continues at coordinate 24,027,054 of JBAIZL010000002.1, forward strand.
CATAAAAGCACTTAGCCAATGATATATTTCAACCACTCAGTGGTATTTGTCAATCAAAGAGAAAAGAAAATACAACATACAAAATACTTACAGATAAACCTACGTCAGAATTCAACAATTCACTCTCGGAACTACTTAAATATACAGCTTCTGAACAAAATATTTCGGAAACATCTCTAAAATTATTATATAATTATTATATAAGTGGTATGAAAACCACTCTACTCCTCAATTCTATATATTACCAAAGATCCACAAAAACATAATCCTTCCACCTGGTAGACCAATAATTGCTGGCTGCAATTCAGTAACGGAAAGAATTTCAGCTTTCCTCGACTCACACCTTCAACCCTTAGTAAAGCACCTTCCATCACATACCCAGGACACCAATCATTTCATAGATCGACTTTCACAAATCTACTGTACCTCTACCCCCGGAAACTATTTTGGTCACCATAGATGTCACCTCTCTCTATACCAACATCCCTCATGCACACGGCCTATCTGCAATAGAGAATTTTCTAAACAAACGCCCAGGCAAGCCTTTTCCCACTACACCTTTTCTTGTGAACCTGACCAGGTTCATCCTCGAGAAGAACAACTTTCAGTTTGAGGGAAGGAACTACCTTCAAATAAAGGGAACAGCAATGGGCACTAGAATGGCCCCATCGTACGCAAATTTGTACATGGGATTGTTGGAAGAAAGTTTTCTGAAGACACAAACACACCAGCCATTATGTTGGTATAGATATATAGATGACATCTTCCTAATTTGGACACAGGGTGCTTCAACACTTGAGGCATTTTTAGACAGCCTGACACAATTCTCCACACTTCCATTTACCTGGGAGAAATCTACATCAGCCATCACCTTTTTGGATGTAGAGGTAACACTCCAGAATGAAAATATCAACACAGGAATTCACATCAAACCGACAAACCACCTACAATATCTCCATTTCGACAGCAACCACCCAATAAACATAAAACGATCCATTCTATACAGTCAAGCAATCAGAGGTAAGAGAATCTGTTCGAATGATAGGGAATTGGAAGATTTTAATAGAAAGATATCAACAGCCTTCCAGAGTAGAGGATACCCCAAAAGACTCATTGAAAACCAAATTCATTCAGCACAATCCTCAGTTCACCCCAAACCACAAACAGAACAAAATAAACTGTCTTTAATAACAGACTACCATCCTGGTCTACATAAACTCAACAAGATATTGAGAGATGGCTTCAAAATTCTTCAAGCTTCCGTCCACACCAAAAATCTTTTCACCGATCCACCTCAAATTTGGTACAAGCAACCTCCCAACTTGAAAAACATCCTAGTAAATCCTAAACTACCAGACCCTGATGCAGAGAAACCACACAAACTTCCTCATGGCTCCTTCCCATGTAATAGACCTAGATGCAAGACGTGTCCAATACACCCCTCAGCAAATAGTTTCAACAGCCAAACAACAAAAATTGTCTTCAAAATACAGGGTCATCATAATTGTACATCGAAAAATGTCATACACCAGCTACAATGTAAATTTTGCTCAGCACAGTACATAGGCCTGACCGCGGATTACAACTTATATTTATTTTATTTCATTCTCTCATATTTCTTTTTGTTTTCTCTTTGGTTGAGAAAGACCACTGTGTGGTTGAAATATATCATTGGTTAAGTGCTTTTATGTGTTTCTATTTCCAGACTACAGAGTGGACTCTTACCAAGGTAAGTCTGTCAGTCTCCTAGTCCAAAAAATCTAAATAATCTTTACCAAACAAAACTAACCTAAATATATATATATATATATATATATATATATATATATATATATATATATATATATATATATATATATATAAAGAACATAGGTCAAAATACAAATACAAGAATTATAATTGAATTTACAATTCAAAGCTTTACGTTGGCTAACAGTACCAACATCATCAGGAATATTAAACAATGAATTGCTTAATATTCCTGATGATGTTGGTACTGTTAGCCAACGAAAAGCTTTGAATTGTAAATTCAATTATAACTCTTGTATTTGTATTTTGACTTATGTTCTTTATTAATACACAAGAATACATATTGCGATATATATATATATATATATATATATATATATATATATATAAAGAACATAAGTCAAAATACAAATACAAGTATTATAATTGAATTATTGTGATATTTATATATATATATATATATATATATATATATATATATATATATATATATATATATACATATATATATATATATATATATATATATATATATATATATATATATATATATATATATTGTAACAGTTGAGCCTTTTTTCCTGGGGTAAGTATTTATCAGGGCTTTAGTAAAAATGTGTGTTAATTACTAATTAACAAATTAATTAACCTTACTTACCAGGGACTCCTAGTTTTCCGTTTTCAGCCAGGCATAATTATGTCTTTCTGTAAACGATCTTCTGATATCTTCGGAAGATAGAACTAGGTTACTTGAAATGAAAATTGAAAGTTTGTAACGTTCTAGTTTACTTGTGAAATAAGAATTTAAATTTTTAAAATACAAAGTCATACAATTTATTAATCAGTGACAAATTACAAAAGAACAAAAGACAGCAATGTGTCGAGTAATTTACTTTTAATTACTGCTAGTTATTCCATACATTTTAATTACTTATTAACCTTTAAAATTATATTTATCGAGAAGATAGTAACTTAAGATTTCCAATTAAATTTTTAGAAATGAATATTCAAGGGACAATTTCTACCGTTCATGTGTTAACCGTTTATCAATTAAAAATTCTTCAACTTAGTTAACATCAAAATGCATTTTCTTTATTATTATCTAAAACGTACCTATTTGTGCACATTACTTGTAAAACACTTTAAAACATATTAAACATTGCCCATGACTTTTGGAATCACTAAACACTTAACACATCGCTCTTGCAAATCAGCGCACTTAAACAAAAATGATATTAACTTTTACTTATTTGAAATACATAAATAATCGCTTCTGACTTCTTCTTTAGTTGCGTTAATAAAATTTGGTACCGGCCTTGACATCTTAAATTTTGAATACTGGAAGCTTATAAATTTCTAGGTTACGTCCGAAAGTGCCATTACGTCCGTCTCGTTCAAAGACTTTAGAGAACTGGGGTCGTTGCAAGGGCACGCCAACGGAATTTTCCCACCCTCGGTTATTATTTTGAATTTTTTGATTGGTGCATTGGAACAGGCGATATCAGACCATGTTTACGTCACATGGGGTGATGTGGTAATTGGCCTAAGTTACTACTCGTACGATATTTTACATTTTTACCCGCTAGGGGCGCTACTATCTATGCTAGCTTCACAATGTAAACCAATAAAACAAAAATTTTCTTTTATATTGGAACGACATAATTATTAAATAAAAATCAAATATATAAATGAATTTATATGTAACACCTTATTTTTAAGAGTGTTACAATATATATATATATATATATATATATATATATATATATATATATATATATATATATATATATATATATATATGAAGTTAATATATTACTATTGTAAGTAATTTTATCCACCATTAAGTGCAATAATTTTACCTTGAGTGATGAGGCACCTTTCGGTCACTTGACCATTGTCGAATCACTGATATTTTTCTGGTGTAGATGTTCGGTCCGTGATATTGGTATTTGTTGACGTTACACGCATTTTCTCTTGATCTGCGTGTATGATGTTTTTATATAGCATGTCTTCTGTATATGTTGTTTGTAGATTCATTAAATTGTTGTGTATATTTTTATAAATGTGGTATTTTTCTAGTGAGTTCTATTGGGTTATTATTTATTTCAAGTATGGTTAGGTTATTTTTGTAATTTGTTATTTTATGTTTATGTGATATTAGGTGTGCTGCAACATTACTTTTGAATTTTTGTTTTTGAATGCTCTATAATGTTCTTCAAATCTTATTTTAAATGATCTGGTTGTTTTCCCTATGTAAAATGCGTTACAGTTGTTACATGTAATTTTGTAAATTCCTGATAGGTTATGTTTTTCTGAATTTGTTTTGTGGTTTGTGTTATTAAGATATTTTATTATTTTGTTGTTTGGTTTGTATGTTGGATTGTAGTATTCTTTGTTGTATATATTTGTTATTGGTCTATTTATATTTTAGGTAGATTTTTTAATTTTTATTATTTTTGTGTTCCGGTTGTAGTGTTGTGTTGAGGTTAGGTTTTGTTGTGAATTTATTGTATATATTTTTTATAATGTGTTTGTTGTATCCATTTTCTATTGCTATTTTTGTAATGTTATCTAATTCTTCATTTAATTTTTGTTTGTTATCCTGTGTGTATTTTATTGCTTTATTTATCATGTTACTGTAAGTGTTAATTTTGTGTGTCCAGGGGTGGTTAGATTTGTAGTGTATTGTGGTGTTGTTGGAAGTAGGTTTCCTGTATACTGTAGTTTCTATTTTATTATAATTTATATTTAAAGTGATGTCGAGATAGTTGATTGTTCTATTTGTTTCTGTTTCAACGGTGAATTGTATGTTTTCGTTGTATGTATTTAGTTTGTTTAATATTATGATGTGTTCGTTGTGAATGGTAGGTTGGTATATTACAAGTATATTGTCTACATACCTTGTCCATAGTGAAATATTGTGTGCGTTTAGTATAGGTTTAATTATTATTTGTTCAAAGTGTTGTAAATATATTTCTGACATGACAGATGATATGGGTGATCCCATGGGGAGTCCAGTTGTTTGTTTATAATATTTATTGTTAAATTGGTAAAATTAGTAAAATTATTGCACTTAGTGGTGGAATAATTGTTTACATTTAACAATAACAGGTTTATATATATATATATATATATATATATATATATATATATATATATATATATAGGTTAGTTTTGGTTGGTAAAGATTATTTAGATTTTTTTTACCAGGAGACTGACAGACTTACCTTGGTAAGAGTCCACTCTGTAGTCTTGAAATAGAAACACATAAAAGCACTTAAACAATGATCTATTGTTAAAGTTCAATGATCTATAATCATTGTTTAAGTGCTTTTATGTGTTTCAATTTCAAGACTACAGAGTGGACTCTTACCAAGGTAAGTCTGTCAGTCTCCTAGTCCAAAAAATCTATATATATATATATATATATATATATATATATTATAACTTAACTTTTATTATAATTATAATTTATTTTTAATGATATTTATTTAACTTACCTATCTAATGTCACACGTTCAGGTTTATAAAGAATTAACAATCTTATAAATTTTAAACATCACTTGCATTTATTTCCTTACACATATACCAAATTTATATTAATATTACAATTATAAAAGGTGGACTTTGAGGCTTTAGATTTCTAATAAATTAACATAACAAAGTTAATAAATTCAGTATTAAAATTTTGTAGTTGCTGAGTCGCTAATACGAGAACTTTGCTTCTTAAATTAGAAATGGTGAAACTAGATTAATTTTTATAAATCGTAATGAAATTAAAATTGTTCTGAAATTTACTAAATTATAAATGTCTGTTGGCTACACTTTTATCCAATTAATACTTATAGTTCTGTATAGCTCCTGGAATCTTGGCCTTTGTTACCTTCTGCACTTACACTTGACACAAAAAAAAAACTTACTTTCTTAATACTTAAAAAAAACTTTTACGCCTCACTTTTTTAAATTTTTACTTATAAACAAAAAACCTCTTTACTTAATTTAACAAATTACTCTTTTTACAACACTGCCATCTTTTGTCCCCACCAATCCGTCTGCCTTCTTCTGGAGTTCCCTTCAAACTTCCAAACTTCTCCTGATCATTTTGTTTTTTTTTTTTTAATCTCTAATCTTCTCTCTACCAATATGTTCCTTATAGTTTCCCACAGTTCCACAATTAGCCTAACTTAACAGTACCGGGTTATTTTCCCGAGTTATATCGGTCAGTGGATTTTCCTGCTTTAATAAGTTTGGACCCTTCTATTGTCAAATTGCCGGCACACAGTTTATAGCTTTCCTGGAAAAGGATAATGAAATGGTACCTGCTTTGTCGGCATTTTACAAAACTATTTGTGTCTTTCTTTGCTTAATCCTACAGATAATTATTTTAGCTACTAACAGAATTTACTTTAAAACCTCGTACTTTATGTTATAATATATATATATATATATATATATATATATATATATATATATATGTGTGTGTGTGTGTGTGTGTGGAATAATTGTTTACAATTAACAATAACAGGTTTATATATGATATCCAAAGAAGATCTGTTCCTTTTGCAATGAATAAAGTCGCAGTTCTGAAGTTTTGGTAGAATCTTATCCAGCAAGGTGAACCCAACAATAGTTGAAGTGCAAATGATGAGCGCAGATAACTTCTCTCTTATATATAGAGGAATTACGTCCCATTCTTACCTTTCTGCCGATAAAATCTATCGATGACACATTTCCACACTCCAGGCAAATTCAAAGTATTATTGTGTTTGTTAAGACTCCCTTGCTTCTCTATTTTGAAAGACTCTTGTATAGTTGTAGTCCTGTAGTTTTCCACTTGAGCAAACTGTCAGCAAGACTGGAAATCAATGGTATGTCCTGTATCGCTGTGGTGCCTGTACCGAGACAACATTTTCTTCTTGTTTTTAAGGCTAATTTTGTGCTCTTTAAGTCTATCTGAGATACGTCTGTCCGTTTGGCCAAACTACAGTTTCTTACTATTCATTCTCCAGGTATTAACTATTCATCATACATAAAGCGCTGACAAAAAAAAATTGTATTTTTTCTTCCTTACACCCATGTAGCAGTTTAAAAGAGCATCAATGAAATCTAAAATTTATTTTTACAATAATATTCTGCAACTAAGAGTACTTTATTTCATATTCAACAGTTTTGAAACAGTTCAAATTTTCAATCGTTAATAAAATACTTTGTATTAATCCACTCAAGTTAAATACATTATTTTAAACTTATAGTGTATGACACCTAATGCTAATACAGTTTTTTCAAATAATTATTCATTAGTTAAATTTTAGTATTATTATATGGGAGAAAAACCTTTCACACAACTAATGCAATATAGTTATTTTGTCCCAATCAGCTTAAAATATGTGATAACATAATTCATAAAACAGCTGACTTTTATGTTATAGGTTATGTGGTAGAATGGCTGTTTTAATGCATTGGTTATGTTACTTTATTTATAATAATTGTAATAATTTAATAAAAAGTAACTAAAATAAAATTTTCTTTGTTGACCTAAGTGAGAATCGACTTTAAAAATCGTTTTGTGTATATTTACTTGTTTAAACAAAATTCAGAATGTTCTTGTAAAAATTAAGGTTTGAAATATTTAACATAAAATATCTAGTCTTGTTTTATTTTAAAACTTATAAGTTTATATTATTCTCAAAATAGCAAATTACATAGATTGTTTTTTAAACAGCTGTGAGATGCTTGTATTGGGTGGCCAGTCTCAGAATTCTGTATCAACCATTATAAACACATGGGAGGGAAATGTGAGCAGATCTTGTACCTTACCTTTTAATTTGACTTCTCCTACAGAAGGCTTGCAATCTGTTCGTTGCCGTGGAATCGGTTTGGATCCTACGCTCCTTTCTAGGTATGTAACGACACACAATATAATGTTATTATTACGCAGTAGAACTTTCCTGTTGTTTTTAAATATAATTATATTTTTCAATTGAAAGCTCTTTTAAGATAAGTTTTTAAGTTAATATTACATATTTTGTGGAGTTTTGTAATGAGACTTAAAAAGTTGGGTAAAAAACAGTGTAAATACTGGATATGCAGTTTGATTTTCAAGATAATACTGTATAAAAATTTTGAAATAATAATATTAATTTCAAAATCCTAGTTTTACGACTTTTCAATCCAATCTTAACTCATAAATAAAAACTTCAACTTTAGGGCATAAATGTATTTAGACCAACATTTACATAGACAAAAAACCCATTAAACGGTTTTCTTGCTTTCGATGCTGTTTTTTCAACTGTTAGGTCAAGTGCCAGCTGTCTAGGTTGGGCATGACAAAATTTAAACATAGTGAAAAAAACCATTTAATAGTTTTCTTGCTTTCGATACTGTTTGTCAACTGTTAGGTTGTCTAGGTTTCCTAAGTTGGGAATAACCCTAAACCTTGCTAACTCATGCTACATTTAAACTACTATTCTTGATTTTACAAATGTAATTTGATAACAGGTTACGTAACAGAATTTCTTTTATGTATTTTTAATTTTTTTTTTTCAAAATGAATGAAATTTAACAAAGAATAAAATATAGGCATTAAAGAAAGAAAATTATGTTGTTTCTCAAATATTATGCTGAATGTATTATAGGAAAAGATAAGGGTATTGAAAGTTTTAAGGTACACTTTAATTAAATGAAACTAAAAATATCTGAGTTTGTAAATACTAATTTTACATAAATTTGTAGGTGTAATCTCAGCCTAACTGGTCTTGCAAACATAACAAAACCGAATAGTGTATATATCCTAAGGTCTAATTCGGTTGGAGATGTGTTTTGTCAACATTTGCTAGGAAAGAGGCGTACTACAGTAATGCCTCCAACAGAAGTGGAATATTTTAGTAGATGGGAAGCATTAAGTGAAATCGAACCTGTGTGTGTAACTTCCGTTGCTGATTTTGGAGATATTTTTGCAAGTAAGCAATTTTTATAATGTTTTTTTAGTTAGTTTAACTTTTATTAATTGTTGAAATAGACTGTTAGGGAAGTAGGTAAACGATTCTCCATAACAAGTAAAGGGGGATCTATTTTGTGAAGTCATTCCTATGCAAGTAGACTATGATATCTTTAATTTCATTACTAGTTCCTACAATTCTTAATACTTAGAAGCCTAGCCCCTATAATAGGCCCCCATCTCTATGTACCTGGAGGTTTTTATGCAAAATATAAAAAATCCCATATTGACAACAAATTATACATTGTTGTAAAGGAAATGAAACAAGCTTCCAGGAAATATGAATTGATTACTTACATATACTATCGGGTCAAAAAGTGTTGATACTCGAGTTTAAGCTTTTACTACAAGGCTACCGATATACTTATATAAAACAAGATGCACCAAAATTTCATAAATTTAATTTTGCGTCTATTAATGTAAACTTAATTTTTTTTGCGGTTTTAACTTTGTCTTTTAACGGGTTGAATGAAAAAAGTACCAGTTTTTTGGCGTTTTTCAGATAATGCCAGACTTTGAAAATTTATAATATTAAAACTATTAAACCAATTGTGTTAAAAATATAATAGGTTGTAGCACATATATTTGTATACCATATTTATGAATTTCAGAATTTTTACTTAATTACAAAAAAAGTTGTGATTATTGTCAAAGTGTTTTATTTTGGGATAGGGTTAAGATAAAAAAGCAATGAAAGCTTGAATTGTAGCTATTAAGCTATGAATTGACAATTTAAAGCAATAAATTTGTTACAGAGTCTTTAAAAAATTATATTGATGTCTGATCGAACCGGTACTGAGATGCATTCGCGCGTGAAATTGCTACCGCTCAACTGTCTTGTGCAGGGAAATTTCCCGCAACAAAACTGGTTTTCGATGGGTTGGAGCGGCACGACCAACGCGCTACGAGGGTGCGGTACCAGTTTTGTTTGCTGGAAATTTCCCTGCACAAGACAGACGAGCGGTAGCAATTTCACGCGTTAATGCATCCCGGTACCGATTCGATCAGACATCAATATAATTTTTTAAAGATTCTGTAACAAATTTATTGCTTTCAATTGTCAATTCATAGCTTAAGAGCTACAATTCAAGCTTTCATTGCTATTTTTATCTTCATCCGATCCCAAAATAAAACACTTTGACAAAAATCACAACCACTTTTTTTGTAATTAAGTAAAAATTCTGAAATTCATAAATATAGTATACAAATATATGTGCTACAACCTATTAAATTTTTAACACGATTGGTTTAATAGTTTTTGTATTATAAATTTTCAAAGTCTGGCGTTGTCTGAAAAACGCCAAAAAACTGGTACTTTTTTCATTCAACCCGCTGAAAAACAAGTTAAAACCTCAAAAAAAAAATTAAGTTTACATTAATAGATGCTAAATTAAATTTATGAAATTTTGGTGCATCGTGTTTTGTTATAAGTATATCCGTTGCCTTGTAGTAAAAGCTTTAACTCGAGTATCAACACTTTTTGACCCGATAGTAGATGGCATTATGCTCCTTTAAAAATAAAATAGCAACACTGTACATCACTGTACTTCGCTACACATACTTTACGTTGGAATGAAAAAAAATGTTACATGTTGTATATCATTTTAAAGCTAGAAGAAAATGTAATTAGAAATATTTCTTTTAAAATTTAGAAAACTCTTTAAAATTAGTTCATTTACATTTCTATTCATTTAATCAATGAAAGATATGTCGATTGTACCTCGGCCTAGATCGGTTTCACTGTCACTGTCTAAAAGCAAGATATCTCGTATTGAATCACTTCTTGAGCGTCTTTAGCCATTATATCTAAAACTTAATATCTCTAACAATAAAAATTAAATAAACTAAATAACTGAAAAATAAATTTAAAGTGACAACAACAAACTCAAAGCCTAAACAAAAACTACACAAACTACAAATTAAATAGACGAAATGATAGATAGATAAATTTTAGAGTAAACAACAAGCACTAATAAAACATTATCTGACCAAACCAACATCTATCAAACAAATGTCTGATAACACTTGGTTGTGACACTTAATCAAATAGTTTTTTGTTCTTAAAAGCAACTCTGATTGGCCTAAAGGTAAAGACATGTAAAGTAGAATAACCAATATAAAGAACAATATTGACAAAACGGAGAATATGCGTGACTTACGTTGCTATGGAAATCTGAGCTATACATGGGTATAGGCAACTAACTTTAACTAAATGACCCAATATATACTCTGGGGTAGGCTTCAAAAGTGTTAACCTATGGGCTTTATCCAACTTTTCATTTTCATATTGCTATCTCTATTGCAAGATGTGTATTTAAAACCCATATAGAGAGAAGAGAAGCCATTTTTCACATATTATTGTTTGATTTTTTTTTAGGAGTCAGACTTGATAGAATGAAATCTTAGTGGTCAGATTGGGAAAACGTAATTTACAAAATGATTTAAAGTACAATTTGTATTATTCGTTACATAATTATCAATTGTTAAGATTGTTAACTGCTAAATAATAAAGCTTGTAATAAATGAATGTTCTAGGTATTAATACTTGGAGTGCATCACCCCTGACTTGGTCCCAATCTAAACTTAGCCATTTCGAGCCAGAAGAAGAGGACTGGCGAGTGTCTAAGGGCTACCTGGAAGACTGCATAGATATGTTAGCAGCCCCCTTGTTATCTGTTTGGGAAGTAGAGGATGAGCCAGAGTGGGAACGTGTTAGAGAAAACATTGAAGAAGAACCAGATCCTGCGAACAAAGTCCTGGATTGGTTGGGAAGTGGCACAGGTATTTTTGTATGCAGCTTATACGTCTTGTTAGGATTGAAAAAACTCTTTCTGATTTTTTGTAAAAATTAATTTCTGAGTTAACAATAAAAGCAATATAAACTTGTGAATGGTTACCATAAAATTAACACATTATCTACTCAAATGTATAATTTATTTTTTTTTTGTTTGTAAATGTAGCCCGAATAACTTATTTATTTGACACAGTTTTGATTAGGGATGGTCAATATTTTCTGTCATGGTGACTTGTTACTGATATTTGTTTGTTGCTGGTGGTACCAGTGACAAAATATGGAAAATGCCAGTTCAAGTGACAATCAGAAGTTTCCTCTGTTGTGATTGGGCAAAATGTCGCTGTCACTAGCTCTGCTTTCATCGCTCCCCTCATGACGCTGATTATTGTGCAATGTCGTTCACTGAAGGGGAGGGGGATTGTCTCTGTTGTGATTGGGTAAAATGTTTGGGGCGTAATTAATTTGTTATGAGTAACCTCAAACAAAATAAGGTTCACTGTTCATCATTGGCAACAAAATTCATAATTCCTGTTTTTACTTGTAAGGGGCTATTTAGACAACGTGAAGTTGAATCAATCTTATAATTTTATATACTTCATCTAAGCTTACATAAACCTTTTCAGAAATTCATTTTGAAACACTATTATTTTCATTGCGAATCTCTAAAAATGTGATTCTGGCAACATTGGATTTTGGAAGCAAAATTTGGTCCAAATCAGATCCATTATTTATTTGTTGAAATATCTTATGAAAAAAACACTTATACATAATCAATTTATGTAAACCTATACACAATATAAAATAAATACGGATAAAAAATAAGTATGCAAAAAAGTTCAACCACTTGCTGCCTTGTCAGCGAACAAATGTAACTGCTTGCTTCATACAGGCTTCCCACTGAATGAGTGCACATATGACATATGTAAGCAAAGCTCAACTTTTATGTCCACCAACAGCTAAAATGGGAGTCAATTAAAAACACGATTCTTAAACACTAAAGAAACATTATTAGACATTTTATTAACGTTTTTTTTTAACTGTTCTTAATATAATGCTTTCTTATAAGCAATAGCAAAATTTTCTGCTTAGGAAAGTGAAGTGACATTTACGATAAGCAGTATATGTAGGGTTAAATTGTGTTTAATATGCACATAACACTATCAAACACATAACTTCACTGCGTTTTTTAATTTGTTTTTTTAATGATATACAGTAGAACCTCTGTAATTTGTCACAGTAATAACAAAAATTGTCTGCAGTTACGTAGTATAAGCATCAGAAAAGAATTCTTGAGCACAAGAGAAAATTACAAACTTTTTAAAAAAATATTTTTACTTGCTAGTCTTATTGTACTTACAAGGTACTTTAATATGTTTTTTTGTCTTTTATGAAAATATAGTAACATACTATATAATTACAAACTATGCTGCAAGCTACTGTGTTTTTATAGTGTTGTGTCATAGTAATGTTGAGTTTTTTGCCCAACACAAATAATGTAAGTACAACATTCATTACATTACATACCTATTTAGGTATTTATGTGCTATGTTTACCCACAATCACATGTTAATTTTACGACTTTCAATTTTCGTCTTTTTCTCGAATTCGTCACCCCTTCGGTTCCAAACATGACGACATTAGAGATTTTCTACTGTAACTTGAAACATAGCCCATGGTCTCTACACACCAGAATTACACACTTTGCTCTCCCAACACCAGTATTTATAACAAAAATTAATACTGTGTAAATATCAAGCTACTTTATTTTGTTTTCAGCCCAAATAAATACAAGTGAATGTATCAATTTTCAAATTACAGTTTATTTTGGAAATCAAAATAATGAAATCTCCAAAAAATTGAAGTTTTGAAAATATTGTATAATTTTCTTTCCTGGGATTGTCATTTTCAAAAACAGGCTAGTTTCTCTCCACACAAATAGACTCTCCACATAAAAGTATTCTCATTCAATTAATCATCAATTAATTATGAATAATATTTAAGCAGGCTTGTGAATTTAGGTTATTAATAGATAACTACACAAACTCACAATTATAAACACTTTATTCTTAGACACATTTCAATTACTTATGTCATCATCGTCAGTGAGGCTAAGTTGAGTAAGGCTCAAGTACAGCTAAGTTGATGCAATTATAAGTGAAATTAAAATGAACAGTTATTTATTAATCATCAATTGATTCATCAGTTAACCCATACAAAGCTTTGGAGAAATCAAACACGCCAAACAACTGGTAAATGGAAATTTATTTCAATGCAAGCCAATAGTTTTGATTCCGTAAAGCAGCTGGTGTAATACAACTTGCACACTATAGCTGACAATTGTGTTAAGTTCTTTCTACAGCCTTGGTCAAACCATGTTAAAATTCAGATTTTCTAATTTAATAACATTAAAACACTAACCACATTCTAGTGTGTGATCAGCATTCTTTAAAAGTGGTGCAGCGACATTCTAAAATATCATTTGCACTCAAAGGGTTAATTTACGTAAAGTTGTAAAAAAATAACTACAAGAAGTCCAAAAAAAAGTACTAGCTTGGCAAGTCATGAATGTCGTCATTATTTGATTAATTTGTTTACTTCAAGAGTCAATTTTCTGATTTGTTGTGCACAAAACTAGATGTCTCTGCTTTCTAGGGGATATTTATCGACTATCGAAACTTTACAGCCCAAATAAAGATATTTATGGTCCATTTACCTTCTGTCAGACATCTAAACATAATAGAAGGCTTCAGCAGTTTTTATGTATACGGGTGTGAGAAGTTCATTATAGATTTTACTCGGTGTCATTGAGTAATGTAAATATTTTTTATAATGAAATGAACAGTTATAGCAGGGGCCTAGAATTTAGAGCAAAAGTAACTTTTAATTTTATTTTACAGATAATTATCAATGAACAAATAATAAACTAAGTTACAATATAACAAATAAAATAATCACACCCAAATAAAAAATAAAATATTTAGAGCTTTATAAGTGAGAATATTTTTGTAGCAAAATACATCTACATTGACGCAAGAAATTGATTTCTACATGATTCTCTGTCTGCGGCGCGCATATATTTACTTCTGCAATGGGTTAATTGGTTACCACTGAGAGTGATATTTAAAAACAGTAATTCTAAAATGTTAATACAATTTCTAAAAAGGTGATCATTAACATTTTGTTAACTTTTTCGTATGCAAACTTTTGTATGTATATTTTATTTCATTTTTAATGTTAAATAGATTATATTAAAAATGTAGTTTTTTAACTGAATTTTTTTTCAGGTACGCCAACTCCAGGAGACACCTTTCAACTTGCCGAACCCCTTTGTAAAATCGAAACGACTGAAATGAATTTATCCCATTCAACAAATCTGAACAGTTTCTCCTTGAGACAACTCGAATCTACCATATTTCCTTTACCAGCATCATCCAAGCGAAGTGCTCCATCTGATGCATCATTTTCTTCTGTAAAGAAAATTAACCTTTCCCAAACTGCAACTGAACAGATAGGAAACACGCAACCTCAACGTTCATTGCCAACACCCAAGAAGAAATTTGTGACTGGTTTTTGAACAAGTGTAATTTATAACCTCCTTAAAGAGATAAAATGCTAAATATACTTTAAGATAGGTATTATATATTTTAGTTTTGAAAGTTCTTCCAGGTGTTCTGTCCCTCTATTTACTTGTTTTTAAAATGTATTAAAATATGAGGGAAATGCAAGTACCTTGACATTATTACTCTTCAATACAAGTTTCTAAGGTGCGTCATATGATGTACTTCATCGGCCTTTACATAGTCCTTCTCTTTTTTTCATTCCCCTACTTTATGCATATATATATATATATATATATATATATATATATATATATATATATATATATATATATATATATATATATATATATATATATATAGATTTTTTGGACTAGGAGACTGACAGACTTACCTTGGTAAGAGTCCACACTGTAGTCTTGAAATAGAAACACATAAAAGCACTTAAACAATGTTTAGTGTATATATAGTGAGTGTGTATATATATATATATATATATATATATATATATATATGAGGTTGATAAATTACTACTATAAATACTTTTATCCACCACTAAGTGCAATAATTTTACCTTGTTGTGATGAGGCACCTTTCGGTCACTTGACCATTTTCGAATCACTGATTATTTTTCTGGTGTAGATGTTCGGTCCGTGATGTTGGTATTTGTTGACGTTACACGCATTTTTTCTTGATCTACATGTATGATGTTTTTATATAGTATGTCTTCTGTATATGTGGTCTGTAGGTTCATTAAATTGTTGTGTATGTTTTTATAAATGTGGTATTTTTCTAGTGAGTTTAATTCTATTGGGTTATTATTTATTTCAAGTATGGTTAGGTTATTTTCGTAGTTTGTTATTTCATACTTATGTGATATTAGGTGGGCTGCAGCACATTTGATACTTTTGTATTTTTATTTTTGAATGTTCTGTAATGTTCTTCAAATCTTATTTTAAATGATCTGGTCGTTTTCCCTATGTATAATGCATTGCAGTCGTTACATTTAATTTTGTAAACTCTGACATACTATATAAAAACATCATACACGCAGATCAAGAAAAAATGCGTGTAACGTCAACAAATACCAACTTCATGGACCGACCATCTACACTAGAAAAATAATCAGTGATTCGACAATGGTCAAGTGACCGAAAGGTGCCTCATCACAACAAGGTAAAATTATTGCACTTAGTGGTGGATAAAAGTATTTACAATAGTAATTTATCAACTTCATAAAGTCAGTGCAACGGAAAATAATGGACAACGTAAAATATCAAAATATATATATATATATATACCTTTCCTATATGCATACAAACATCTTCATTTGACAGGCAAGTTTTTAATCCCCAATTCTGTTACATATATCCAATTTTTTTCTCAACAATAAATCTCTTGATTTAGTCCCTACATTGTTTTTTTTTTAGCCATAATAATAAAATAAGCTTCTGGCCTATGAACATAAAATCGTATGTCGAGGATGACAAAATGCACTCACTGTAAATAAAAAGATTATTGAGTGAGTAAGTATCACCATTCTCCCTTGCACACACTGAATGGTGTGTACTGTTGACTCTCTATAATTATGCACTTTGATGTGATAGCTACCGAGGATGCAGATATCAGAAAAGCCTATTTTACGTTGTGTATTTTGTTTTTAATTTATATTAAACTCTCATAACCAAAGCATTGTAATGACAGGGTATTGCATGACCAAGGTATTACAACAACCAAGGTATTGTATCGACCAAGGCATTGTAATTGTCTACCATAGTTTTCATTGAGCTTGTTGTTGTATTTGTATGTATATTCTTTTACTTGTACATAAATGTTGAGCAATTGTTGTACCTTATTTATGTTTTAAAATATATGATTTTAATATTTTCAGTGTTTATACTTCCTACATCATCTCTTTAAGGTGGGTTGGTGATCACATGGTCAATTTATCTTTAGAAGCACGCACCTATAAAAGATTTACAGATGGTATGAACCAATCCCTTAGAACTTTCAATCAAAGATCTTTATTCCGTTCTCCTTCCAATTCTCCTACAAACATAAAGGATTTCATACTTACCATTTCTATTGACATGGCCAAGGTATTGTAATTTTTAACATAGTTTTCATTGAGCTAGATTATTATTATATTTATATGTATTTTTTACTTGTACATAAATGTTGAACAACTATGGTTTTGATTTTTAAAATATTTTGCATACTTATAAATCCTATTACTTTAAGATCCTTTAAATCTGCAAAGTTCCATTCAAATAATTACCACTCAAATATTCATTGAAAACAACTAATGAAGGTTAATTCACCAATAGTAAGATGTGTATCGTTTATAAATCGTTTATAATTAGTCATGCAATTGAAAGAATAAAATAAATTGAGAAAAGTTTTGACTTCTTCAAATAATGACAAAATAGGTTTAAAAAAGTTTATTTTCACATTTGCAAAAAAAAGCTTTAATGTAAAAAAAATTAGTGAAATAAAGTTATTGACTACTAAAAACAATAAAAATGCAAAACCCCCAATACCATATAAATATTCAAGAATAATTTATATTACAAGTTACTTAAGATTAAACCCTTCGATGACCGTCTTCATCTGAGGGTCCTATTACAAAATTACAATCTAGAATACATTGTAGAGGTCAGTCTAGTTTGTAATTTTCGTAATAGGGCCCTCTGATGATGATATAATCATCAAAATGTACATAAGGGTTTAATCTTAGGTAACTTGTTATATTAGTTATTTTTTATTATATTTGTGGCATTGGGGTTTTTGCCAATATTTTTATTGTAATATATTGTACCACTTTGCTCTTGATATTGTATACAGTCAACTCCCGATTATCCGGGATCGGATCAACCGGGTTGCGGATCAACCGGGATTGTCAGCTCCACTTGAAGCTGTGGGGCGGGAGGAGTCAAATGTGAATGCGGCGGAGGGATGCGAGCGCGGGCAGTCGGGGCGTACAGTAACCTTTACGGAATAATTTATAGACTGTCAACTCGCCCGCAGTCGCCACCCCGTGTCCTAAATCCTTCCTACCTGTTTCCGCGCGACGCGCACTGACGGGCAGAGTTTCGGTCAGCATGTCTGAGTTAACGTTATATTTCTTGTTGTCCTTTTATAAATCCACGCGGTTCTATGACGCGCGAATCCCTAATTACGCGTTATCTCCAACGTCAAATCAGATCAGAGCACATCGAAGCATCGAACGTGATGCATGGAGGTGCGATAACCCCGAGCGCGAGCGGCCGTTTTTCGGTGAATAAATCCGACCGCGGAATTACGCGATCGCCTGAGTCGAACGTAAACACTACCCTTCCTCAGTGGTCAGTCTATGCGTTGCTTCTGATCAAAACGAACTGTACAGTAGTGGCGGTACAACAGAAGGCGGTACTATTTATCAGCTGTTTTTACAGTCATTGGGTAGAAGTAGGACTGTGGATATTATGGTATTTGTTTTAACCGTGATTTCGCATTATCCGTGACAGCCCTGCCGGTAATTATCCCGGATAATCGGGAGTTGACTGTATTTAAAAACACATGGACTAAAAATTGGTAATTTTGTTACAATAAAAGCTTTAAATAAAAATGACAGTTATTGCTTGGAATACAAAAATCTTTCTAGACACAAGTGCTAGAAACATTACCAAATGGGCGGCCAGGTAGTCGTGGCCAGTCTGTATTCTGAACGTGGCAAGGCCTACAGTTCGTAGAAATCTATGGTCAATAGGTCCTGTCGTGATGAGGTTTTCGCATTTTCTTCCTGCTGATTGCTGTGTGAGATGCAGTTGGCTGGTCCAGTCGATAGTTGCGTTGGTAAGTGCCTTTGTGCTTTGGAAGGGCATACAAATGGGTTGTGCCATGGGTGTACCGTTTTTGGCCAGAAAGTCTGGCCGCTCATTTCCATAGATGCTAACATGGCTAGGTATCCATTGTAAAGTTATATGCCAACATCTATTTTCCAGGTGTTGCAGGGTTTTTCTTGTTTCCATTGTTTCTTGCAGCCTGTATTCATATTGTGCTACAAGTTTCGGATGGCCGCTTGTAAATCAACAAAGAAAACTGCCTGTGTAGGGGCTATTTCGTTTAGTGTGGCTGCTATTTTTCTGTCATAGTTGCTCTGTGGAGCTCCCACTGCTAGGTATCCCTCAAAATTACAACGAAAGTAGGCAGCTCCGGTTGCACCTGTTTCCGGATGACCCATCCATGTATATATGTAGCCATTCTGTTTGTGGGTACTCTTTGTTGATTGTATGCAGGGCTGCTTGTTTCAGTTCTATGTCCAGGGATGCTGATTTCGGCTGACTGGTTCTTCAAACTGCAATTAGCTATTGGTAGATTGAGAAAAACTCCTGGCAATCTGTAAGAAGTGCTGACTTGAAAAGTTTGATTTATAAATGTAAAAATTGTATCTAATTTAAAGCTCTATATTTGTAGTTAAATTCTATCTCTGAAATAAATGTGTATAGCATTCTCAGAAATCCACCCTCTCCTAATTCCTGGCTATGGCTCTCTCAGGGGATCAAACAATGTCTAAATTACTACTATAGGCATCACTTGACAAAAAAACCATTACTTACTGATATTTTTCAGCAGATTTTTCACACCTTTGAACAACGCACAGATCTAGTGTGATACACATTTGCGGAAAAATATCATTAAGTAGTGTTTTTTTAGCAAGTAATAGCAACAGTAGTAGTTTAAAAAAACTCAAGATGTACAACACAAAAACTGCAATGTCTGAATAATATGTTAAAAGACCAACTTAGCTTCAGCCCAGTAATTTGTATGATGCCGTGATTATTATACTATATAAATATTTGCAGACCTGCCGGAGGTAAATAGTATGCTTTTAAACACTATATGATCATTATATTTTCAGTAGCCATTGCAGTGGTGAGGTATTGATTCCCCAAACCTTTACTATTTTTATTATATATATGCTAAAACAGTTGTTACAAAAAAAAATAGTTAACTCTGAATCTCACCCCACATTAGTTTAATAGAAACAAACACACTAGTTTATAATACGGACTAGTAGTAGCCAAGCACTGAGGAAGGCGATATCGTCGACAAAACTAGTGTGTGATTCTATTAAACTAATGTGTGGTGAGATTCAGAGTTAACTAAAAAGCGTATCCCTTGAAGACAGTTTCGTGTAACTTATAATTATACATACTGTATAACCATTTTGACATTCAGAAAAACTCAAAGACTAAATATGTTTAGCACAGTAAAATATAATTTATGGTCAAGTCTATGCTCTAAGACTTAAGGAAACCAATGCAAACATTCCTTGCTGGTATTGTCCAAAGTTAATAATAATAAATCTACATTTGCCAATTACACTGTTTTCTTCAATAATTTCCTTTTCTTATACATAGAGAGATAAAGAAAGAGTAGATGTTTATGTCAGTGGTGGATACAGAAAAATATTTTGGGGGGCTTGGTGGATGGAGGAGGAAAAGGGGTTCTCTCTCCCTGGAATAATTTAGGTAATATGGTAGTCATAATCTCAACTCTAAGGGTCTTCCATCTGAAGGAAATGGTTATAGGCCTACTCTGTGAGATTACACAATCATTAATTAGCCTCATTTACCATATATTTACAATACAACCACTTATTGTGATTTATAGTATGGTATTATAGTGCTTAATATGGGTTTGTACATATTCTTCTACTCTTGAGTTATGTACTCCATTTTGTTTGTTGAAACCTAATTATCACTTTTATATTAGTTTATGACTATTCAAACTTTAAATTTTGTAAAAACTTACTGAGACAGAACGTTTTTGATCGCTCCGTGGCAATCTTCCTAACACACAAAATACAAACATATTAAACAAAAAAACCCAATACAAATCACACATACTCTCTGATACCATAAAAAACCTGATTTTAAAACCGTCACCGCTTAACCCAACAACTCCAAGCAGAAGACACTAATGTAGATCACCACAGAGAGATCAAGAATGTTCTGTCTCAGTACGTTTTTGGAAAGTTTAAAGTTCGGATAGTCATAAACTGATGTAAAAGTGAAAATATTCTTCTAATTATTAAGTAGATCCAAATCAGTGGTGAACACATCAGAATTGCCATTTTATTATACATTTATAGTTAGAAATTACTCGCTTTTCCATTTTTTTGAGGAGACTTGAGCCCCAAAGCCCCCCCTTTAAATCCACCTATGCTTGAATTGGCATTAAACTAGCATTATCTGGGGAAAATATAGAGTGTTGGATAGGCTACGTGATCTCTACATTGTTTTGATGTTGGAATACATCATAAATATCTCGAGAAGAGTTGCTTCACTGAGGTAAATAGGATTACAAATTTTCTGTAGTATCTATTACCAATCCAAGCAGATGTTTTTTTAAAATTCGGGATTGGGTCATTAATATCTGCTCAGCTTTTGTGACAGAGCTGCCTCCGTCATGAATGATACACATGTGTTGAGTAACCCTACCTCGAGCGAAGTATTAAGAAGTGATTATCCATTTATCAAGCTATTGAGTTTTCCATCGGTTATTGAAAGATATAGAAATGAAAAGGATAAGTGTCATGAAAAAACTTGGACAAAGAGAGCCTGTCAGTAAAACGCCAAGAGCTTGCAGAACAGTTGCGGCTGTAGGGGTACTAGATCAGTGCATTGTTCAGTACTGTAAGTCAAGGACAGTAACAACATTGATTAGAAACCAAGAATATGTATTGATTGATTCAGATAGTTCCACTTTATCTTTTCGAAACAAAATTTTGTGCAAACGGGTATACAGGCATATTTTGACTCAGGCTGTACAGATATGGAGCTACACAAAACCGCTTAATGCACAAACCATAACTACACAAACATAACAAATTTATAAATTCTAAATTGTAGTTTATTCAAATTTATAAATTAAATACAAACTAAACAAAAATACCTGACTCAACAACGTAATATACAATCATTTTAATCTACGCTAAACACTCAATTACGTTATTATTTACACACAACTTTCCACCTAATTTCGCTATCCTAACCTCACCCCTACCCTTTCACCACCTCCTGTGCTATAAAACGAAGTCACTTGTGATCTGAGTTGAAGATTAGACTTATTTCCTGAAACAGCTATTCTCATTAACCACAAAACTAAGTGCTACTATGGGCAAGTGTCACTTATTAATATGCTACCAAGTGTTTAAGTATTAATATAATCTCTGAAATCGTCCACAAACTGGAATCCCATATGTAAACATTATGGCTCCCCAACTGCTTTTAATCTCTTATGTCAATAGTTTGTCTTCAGAATGGGATTTAAATTAGTAGATTTCTTCATCAATCTTACAATGTTTTTTATATTCTTATATTTCAAGAACTAAACAAATAAGAAAAGTTATTTCGATCCTACATGAGAACCGTCTTTAGCGGTAAATTTGCCTCTGGGGGTGTAGCCGTGGTGGATGATTAATGACGTCACTGGCCAACCAGTACTCAGCTCTCCTGTAGTAAAGCGAATAGTGGGGGAGTTGCCGAAGATAGCGCTGAGTTTAAACGGGTTGGGGGCCGAATTATTAATGTGTCTAGATATACTGGCAAACAAATACTAAATGAATTAGCATTAGATATTCCTATATAAACAACAATTACCCTTGCTAGAAATATTTAAGGGTGTTTAAATATTTCCAACATGGGTTGTTGTTTATTTATTATAATTACTCTACTGTGCTCTTGTATTAGATTTTCGGTTGGAAAAGAAGGGTTACTTTTCCATTGATAATAATGCGTTTACAACGAAGTAGTTTTAATAATTATCTCTGTTCAGATCGTTAAATAAATATAAACATGTCCACATTGTTTATTGCATCATCAACTTTAGACTCTACAAGATTTAATTTTTGTATTTCCTATAGAATCTAAATAGATGAAAACAAAAAGTTATGTTCCATGACCAGCAAAATGTTTCCATTTATCAAATAATATTCTTGAAAGAAAATTCTCCATTATAATGTTTTACTCTTACATGCTGTCTAACCAAATAAACGTGGGTGGCTTTGGGATTTAAATTTTTGGGTAGGCACCGTTTAAGAGAGTCGTGTCTACAGGTATGTTTGAAGCCATTTTTACTCTCAGGGCAAATAAATGTAATGAGCTAAAGGAACAAAACGGTTATTAGCTATTTTGTTTTTGCTTGGTGCATTCTAAATCTCGCTGTAATATTATGAGGATTTCTTTTTATCTTTGATACATTTATCATTTAAATTACTGATAATTAAGTAGGATTTTAACAAATAAATATAAAAAAGTTGGGTAGCCCCAGGCCTTCTATTTGGGAAATAACTTCTAATAAAATGTGTAAATGTGTTCATCAACAAACACATTTAATTAGCTTTTGTTATTATTTATTGGTTTTTGGTGAATAGTTCCCAAAATAGCTAAATAAAGTTTTTAGTACCTGTATATCCATGTAAGTTTTATAAATGAAAAGCGATTTTTTCTTTAATTTGTCACTTAACCTAAAAACGTTTAAACTAGTAATGTAGATTTGTGCAAATTGTTGCTTGGGAAATTCGAACGTGAAATCTGTATTGCTTTAAAAACATAACAAAATTTCTTAATGTTCCAATAATTATTATTTAAAACTAAAATAACGTGAACATAAATTTGTATTTGATATAATATTATTATTATTTGATTTCACTAAACTCGTTATTTTAATAAACTGCAAAAAAGAATGAACAAAAAGGTTTTAAGTTAAACAAGCTCGGTGAATATATGTCATTAAAACTATAAATTTGCATAATAGAAAGTCAAAACTATCAAACATCATTCAACAGATATAATTAATAATAAAACCCAATTAAGAACTGTGTCAACCATTCAACCGGCTGATTGCTTCGCGATCGATTACAGTACATCGAATCGCCGGCAGCTAGCGCTGCTGTCGTCCACCACTACCACAAGACTGGCAGACCGCGTGGGGAACACATCGCCATGGAGAGAATGTTGAAAAGAGTCGGTTATTACAGAAAACCTGTTAGCGATACGGAGAGCGGCAACGAAGCTTGTGCCGGTGGTGAAAACATTGAGGTTAGGCGACGCGCTCGTTCACGTAAAACAGATGATCGCCGCAATCAGCTGGTGGCCAGTAGCGACGATGTATTGTTACGCAGGTTGTTGCGTGTGTTTCAACAGAACACTTCGCCCGCGTGTGAATGGTTCAGTGCTGCCAATATGATGGAGTTTACACCTAAAGCGTTAACGAGACGGTTTTGCGGGCGCAAGAGTGATAATGAACTTTATAGAAGTAATAGTTTTAAGTTCGAACGTTTCGAGGAAAGGGAGGAAAAGCACTCGGATCTGGCTCCTTTGAGGAAACAGGTAACTTGCTAACAGTTTTTGCAAGTTTTATCTAAGTTTGACTTATAGCAGTGAACTTTAAAAACCTTCCCTATTTCCAATAATATTATTACATAACGTAACAATAAAAACCACATAAAATATTTTATAAAATAAAAAAATTCGATCAACTAACTCACCACATCAGTGATATTTGTCGATTTAGAATTTATTGTTTCTGTGATACCACTGATAATGACTTCTCTGCCGTCGAATAGCTTTTAATTAAATAAAGTATATATTTTGTCATTTTTAAAATTTTTAATAATTCATGAAATGTATAATCTTGTACCGATGGCCGTGAAGTTAAATTTTTACCATGACATAAGCTCCCGAAATACTAAAAAAGCCTTAATGAGCTTATTTTAGTGATTGTAGGGAAATATCGAAATTTTGCTGTCCATGACGAGCTGGTTGTTAATTACTTATTACACTTTTGCTATTAATTGCGACCAGACTTTTTGTTAACTAAAGGTTGTTACATTGTTAACTTAACTGTAAGACGAAAACGTTTTCTCCAAGTGCAAGTTAA
The DNA here is from genome assembly GCA_036971475.1 of Prosapia bicincta. NCBI lineage: Eukaryota > Metazoa > Arthropoda > Insecta > Hemiptera > Cercopidae > Prosapia > Prosapia bicincta. The sequence goes on from JBAIZL010000002.1 coordinate 24,052,078, forward strand.
CAATTTCACAACCTTTAGTTAACAAAAAGTCTGGTCGCAAGTAATAGCGAAAGTGTGATAAGTAGGAAAATAAAAGCCTGTGTGAGTAAAACAGTTTTACTCACGTCGGCCTGTTCTCTACTTCTGTCAAACAGATATCTACTCTTATCAATAGACAATACAGTGAGACAGTGAGCTGAATGCTTTTTTTGGTTTGACTAAAGCCAAAAAAAACCTCTCCCTAGCAAATCCAGCCTACAGAAAATTAATAAAATAGAATTACAACACAAAAATAGGTTAATACCTAGGAAGAACTTGGAAGCTAATACCCTGGGGTAAAATTTCGTAGATTAAAATTAGACACAAGTAAACAAAATTAGTAAATGAAATGTTTCTATAATTTAAATATATTCCAAATTAAAAAAGACTGAACATTAAATTTAAGTACGTATACGTGGGGATATTTACATTAAAAACTAAGTTTAAAGCCTACAAAAGATAAGAAGGTCTTTAAAGCAAACTTTAAAATTTCGTTTTCACAAGTTACAATTTTACAAAGAAATATCAAGCCTGCAAAACGTATTTGAATGAGCTCAATTTTCGTTTGCGATTCTGTCACAGACATAAGCTAATCCATTTTGCCCCCTTCGTAAGTTTTACTTCTCAAATATGTGACCACGCCAAACTATCCTATCCTTGTACAGGCGTATTTATTCACAGATCTAAGTTTACTGACATCACGTAGTATAGGATAACTAAATATCCTGATATTATGGTATAGTTGTCCCTATTGCAAGGTTGAAATTAATATGTAATGAGGTACAAAACTGGGCAATTTAAAGTATTAAGCCTATACAAGATTAAAAGAAACCTTTATAAATCATCTGGGGTGGGAAACCCCAACAGTCCCCTCGCTGTATGACGTGGTGTCGACCCCCTTTCCATAAGTCACCAAATCAGTTCTTGCAATTCTCTGTTAAGTGACGTGTCAGCAGGGAAGGGTGCCAAGAGACAGGATTGTTTTTCCAAATATGAACCTCTCATAGATATTTCTCCACTTACATCTTCAGCAGAACTCGACAGTTTTGTTGAGCAAGATGCGTAAAGTCGCTTTTAGAAAACTGTGCTTAAATTAATTTTCTAGTATATTCAACGTGCTTCCCTTTATGTAAACTCTGACAGATGGCTCATTAGACGATTTAAAACGTTTCTTCTCTGATTGTAAACTCTGACAGATGGCTCATTAGACGATTTAAAACGTTCCTTCTCTGATTGTAAACTCTGACAGATGGCTCATTAGACGATTTAAAACGTTCCTTCTCTGATTGTAAACTCTGACAGATGCCTCGTTAGACGATTTAAAACGTTCCTTCTCTGATTGTAAACTCTGACAGATGGCTCATTGGACGATTTGAAATGTTCCTTCTCTCATTGTAAACTCTGACAGATGGCTCAATAGACGATTTAAAACGTTCCTTCTCTCATTGTAAACTCTGACAGATGGCTCATTAGACGATTTAAAACGTTCCTTCTCTCATTGTAAACTCTGACAGATGGCTCATTAGACGATTTAAAACGTTCCTTCTCTCATTGTAAACTCTGACAGATGGCTCATTAGACGATTTAAAACGTTTCTTCTCTGATTGTAAAGTATTGGTAAATGGGTTAGTAAACGACTTACAACTTTGCTTCTCGGTGTGTTAAGTCTGGCAAATGGGTCATTGGACTATTTGAAATGTTCCTTCTCTCATTGTAAACTCTGACAGATGGCTCATTAGACGATTTAAAACGTTCCTTCTCTCATTGTAAACTCTGACAGATGGCTCATTAGACGATTTAAAACGTTCCTTCTCTCATTGTAAACTCTGACAGATGGCTCATTAGACGATTTAAAACGTTTCTTCTCTGATTGTAAAGTATTGGTAAATGGGTTAGTAAACGACTTACAACTTTGCTTCTCGGTGTGTTAAGTCTGGCAAATGGGTCATTGGACTATTTGAAATGTTCCTTCTCTCATTGTAAACTCTGACAGATGGCTCATTAGACGATTTAAAACGTTTCTTCTCTGATTGTAAAGTATTGGTAAATGGGTTAGTAAACGACTTACAACTTTGCTTCTCGGTGTGTTAAGTCTGGCAAATGGGTCATTGGACGAATTGAAATGTTCCTTCTCTCATTGTAAACTCTGACAGATGGCTCATTAGACGATTTAAAACGTTTCTTCTCTGATTGTAAAGTATTGGTAAATGGGTTAGTAAACGACTTACAACTTTGCTTCTCTGTGTGTTAAGTCTGGCAAATGGGTCTTTGGACGATTTGAAATGTTCCTTCTCTCATTGTAAACTCTGACAGATGGCTCATTAGACAATTTAAAACGTTTCTTCTCTGATTGTAAAGTATTGGTAAATGGGTTAGTAAACGACTTACAACTTTGCTTCTCTGTGTGTTAAGTCTGGCAAATGGGTCATTGGACGATTTGAAATGTTCCTTCTCTCATTGTAAACTCTGACAGATGGCTCATTAGTAGATTTAAAACGTTCCTTCTCTGATTGTAAAGTATTGGTAAATGGGTTAGTAAACGACTAACAACTTTGCTTCTCTGTGTGTTAAGTCTGGCAAATGGGTCATTGGATGGTTTGAAATGTTCCTTCTCTCATTGTAAACTCTGACAAATGGCTCATTAGACGATTTAAAACGTTTCTTCTCTGATTGTAAAGTATTGGCAAATGGGTTAGTAAACGACTTACAACTTTGCTTCTCTGTGTGTTAAGTCTGGCAAATGGGTCATTGGACGATTTGAAATGTTCCATCTCTCATTGTAAACTCTGACAGATGGCTCATTAGACGATTTAAAACGTTTCTTCTCTGATTGTAAAGTATTGGTAAATGGGTTAGTAAACGACTTACAACTTTGCTTCTCGGTGTGTTAAGTCTGGCAAATGGGTCATTGGACGATTTGAAATGTTCCTTCTTTCATTGTAAAGTCTTGGCAAATGGGCCATTAAACGATTTAAAAGATTTCTTCTCTTTTTTTAAAGTCTTGGCAAAAAGGTAATTAGACTATTTAAAATGTTCCTTCTTGTTTGTAAAGTCTTGGCAAATGGGTTTGTAGACAATATAAAACGTTGCTTCTCTATACGTAAAGTCATGGCAAGTGGGTTAATAAACGACTTGAAAATTTTCTTCTCGGTATGTAAAGTCCTGGCAAATGGGTTAATAGACGACTTAAAACTTGGCTTCTCTGTGTATATAGCCTTGGAAGTGGCCAGGTATGTTTGCCAATGTCGACTACGTGTAGAGCGAAAATAATTATCCAAATATATTATAAACATAAAAAATAGTCGCACTACATAGTGGCTAAAATTTAACAAAAAATACCAACATAACTTCATTTTACAAAAAAAAACGAAACTGTTTAAAATTACTGTTCCTAAATGAAACGGAGAAGTATAGCGTGCTGTATTACAATATATCTTGAAATTTAGCTGCAAAGTATCCGGTTAGGATAGATTTTCCGTCTACAGAATTAAGTCTAGTCACTGTTTGTTAACATGCTTACGTTGTTCCATGACCGAGGAAAATGGAAACCAATTGTTCTATTCTGCAATAGATTAGTTTACTTAGTAAACCCAATGTTTTTGTATAATCCCTAATGGGTACCTTTTAGTAATATTTTAATATACCTGTATAATAATGGGTTAAAACATAGCATGTTAATTCCTGAATAATTACTCGTAAAGGAGTGTGGTTATGTTTGTATGGCGGCAATGGTAGCTCTAGCCACTCTTTGTGTTTGCGACATTTACAATGGCTATTTTCTGTTTAGAAAATATTTATAAGGGGAAATAAAAAAAATCTGAGCACAAACTGCAAAATATCTCTCAAATTTCACTTAGATTTAAAACATTTTATGAAATTATTATATATTTTTTTTGACAATACCAAAATTTTTAAAAGAGTAAGCTGTAGTAAATTTAAATAAAATCAATAATTTCTGTACCGTTTTTGAAAAATCCGTTTTTGTGTTTATTAAATACATTTAAAAAACCAGGAATCGTAACAATGAATTTCTTTTTTACTAGTTTTGTTTAATATTTAAATGTTCAAGTTAAATTGTAAGCCTGCCCTTTTCCCTTATACTTTATGATTTGTCACAATTAATTTACAACTCGACTTAAGGATGACGCATCGACATCGAGAAGGCTTCCAAAAGTGTTTCTAGAAGACAATAGTTTGTAAATGTGTTGTAATGTGTTTGCATTACCCAATTACTTTGGGTTTCATGATTTTGTTAGAACCTATCAGTAGATTCGTTAAATACATCATTAAAGCAACACAAAGTGTTAGAAATGTAATCAAAAAGTGATTTTATCTCTTACTCGGCGTCCCGCATTGATAAAAAGCCTGATTAACGGTTTCCCGGTATTTGACTACAACACCCAAAAGTCGCTGATAAAGCGTTTATTCTCTGACCTTTTACGTTTAAAATGGTCGAATATTTCCTGCCTAAACGAAACTGTGGAAAGGCCACTTCACTGAAGCAGGAATGATAACGTGTAAAGGTCTTCAGGGAATGTATCGCATTAGTGTACCGTATCTACGGTATATTTGGTACGAGTGTAGGAAACTTTAAGTGTTCTAGTTGGATCTATACATTCAGTGTAGGCCTGGCGGTCTTACTTGGGGTGTCTCAACACTCGAAGATCTAAGGTCTATACTGTTTCATGCTTCTTACTCACTCTTAGTCATGGCTCTCAGTTATCTAGTTCTGCCTCTACTATCTTACGCCTCGTAGACACTAAGTACCCTGTTCTGCCTCTACTATCTTACGCCTTGTAGACACTAAGTACCCTGTTTTGCCTCTACTATCTTACGCCTTGTAGACACTAAGTCTCCTTTTCTGCTTCTACTATCTTACGCCTTGTAGACACTAAGTCTCCTTTTCTGCCTCTACCATCTTACGCGTCGTAGACACTAACTCTCCTGTTCTGCCTCTACTATCTTACGCCTCGCAGACACTAGGTCTCCTGTTCTGTCTCTAAGGTCGCATGCGTTGTAGACACTAGGTCTCCTGTTCTGTCTCTAAGGACTCATCCCTCATACATACAATCTCATTTCTAGACAATAGGAATCCAGATCTGTCTCTACTGTTCCCTTTCTCAAAGACACTAGGTCTCCTGTCCTGTATCTACTATTTCATACCTCGTACATACTCGACTTTATTTGCTTTCAGCACTTTATATATCTGTTTAACCCTTCGTGAGATGCTTTTTCTATGAAACGTTGCGTTCGTGGGCGCACAAAGTAAAAATATTATTATAATGTGTTTCGCCTATATGTTGTTCCGCTAAGAAAATTATTTTAATTTGTTAATCACTTAAACAATAATTTACGACTATTCGAACTTTAAGTTTTGTAAATTTGTTAAACCTTACTGTGACAGAACGTTTCCGATCGCTATGTGGCGATCTTCATCAGTGTCTTCTGCTTGGAGATGTCGGGTCAAGCGGTGACGGTTTTAAAGGCAGGTTTTCGTTAGTATCAAAGAGTATGTGTGATTTGTATTTAGTTTGTTCGTTTAATATGTTTGTACTTTGTGCTTTTGTGTGTCTGTAAATTTCATATTGTTATAGTGTGTTGAGATGTGGTCCTTTTTTGTTGATGTGTAGGATTTCTAGGTTATGGTAAATGTCTGTGTATTTGTGTCCTGTTTCTTTTATGTGATTGTAAAATGTTGAGTTGGTGTTCTGTTTGTGTTCCTCGACTCTTCGTTTAAAGCTGCGACCTGTTTGTTCAATGTAGAATTTGTTACATTTGTCGCAGTTCAGTTTGTATACGCCTGGTGCTTGTAGTTTATCTTTGTTGTTGGTGTTGTGTTGTATTTTATATTGTAACTTCTTAATAGTTTTGTATGCTATTTTGTATCCTACTTTTTGAAATTTGCGGGCTATTTTGTTTGTTGTTTTGTTTATGTATGGTAATGTGATGTATTTGTTTTCCCCGTCTGTAGTGTTAATTTTAGTGTGTTTTGTACCATAGTCTGTCTATTATTGTGGTGTTGTATCCATTTGTGTATGCTAAATATTTAATTGTGTCTAGTTCTTTGTTTATGTTTTCTGTGGTCATTGGGACTTCTTTAAGTCTATGGAGCATGGATCTGAAGGCAGCGTGTTTGTGTTGCATAGGGTGGTTTGAGGTGTTGTGGATAAGTGTGTCTGTCGTTATGGCTTTCCTGTAAATGTTAAAGCTGTGTTTTTGTGTGTGGCTTTTCGTTATGGTTAGGCCGAGGAAGTTTAGGGATCGGTTGGTTTCAATTTCTGAAGTGAAGTGGAGTTTTGGCTGTATTTTATTAGTGTAGGTGAGGAGTTTTTCGCATTGACAGGAGTTGCTTCTGTATAGTGTTATGATATCATCGACGTATCTGTACCCTTAAAGGATTTTGTGTGCGCATGTATTGTTTGTGAGTATCTTGGTGCTTTCTTTGTGTTGTAGTTGTGGGTGAAATAGTTTTGTTTGGTGATGGTTTGGAGGATGATTATGATTTCGGTAACGCGGGTTTTAGGTATCTTGTTCTGTATTAATTGGGTTTGTAGGATGTTGAGCGTTTCAGGTATGGGTATGTTGTTGTACATATTTGTTATGCCGAGGGATAGTAGTGTTGAATTGTGTGGTATGTTTATGTCTTGTTGTATTTATGAGGTTTGTTCTGTTTGTTATGTGTGTTTCTATGTTCAGGTTTATGGATTGTCTGATTATTCTGTCCATGTATTTTGCTAGTTTGTGCGCAGGAGCATTCTGGTAGTTGATGATGGCTCGAATGGGGACCCTTATCCAGCTATTTCACCCACAATTCAAACTTCTATTCACAACCAGATGGCCTACTAATGGGAAGTCCTATCAGTAGTGTCCTAAGCGAAAGTTTTCTACAACACATAGAAATTACCAAGATACTCCGAAACAATTCCAAACAATTTGGATACTCACAAACAATACACACGCACACAAATCATTTACTGATAAAGATACGTCGATGATATCTTGACACTTTACAGAGGCTACTCCCGTCAATGCGAAAAACTCCTCACCTACACTAATAAAATACACCCAAAACTCCACTTCACTTCAGAATTTGAAACCAACCGATCCCTAAACTTCCTCGACCTAACCATAACAAAAAGCCAAACACAAAAACACAGCTTCAACATTTACAGGAAACCCATAACGACAGACACACTTATCTACAACACCTCAAACCACCCTATCCAACACAAACACGCTGCCTTCAGATCCATGCTCCATAGACTTAAAGAAGTCTCAATGACCACAGAAAACATAAACAAAGAACTAGACACAATTAAATATTTAGCATACACAAATGGATACAACACAACAATAATAGACAAACTATGGTACAAAATACAAAAAACACTAAAATTAACACTACAGACAGGGAAAACAAATACATCACATTACCATACATAAACAAAACAACAAACAAAATAGCCCGCTAATTTCAAAAAGTAGGATACAAAATAGCATACAAAACTATTAAGAAGTTACAATATAAAATACAACACAACACCAACAACAAAGATAAACTACAAGCACCAGGCGTATACAAACTGAACTGCGACGAATGTAACAAATTCTACATTGGACAAACAGGTCGCAGCTTTAAACGAAGAGTCGAGGAACACAAACAGAACACCAACTCAACATTTTACAATCACATAAAAGAAACAGACACAAATACACAGACATTTACCATAACCTAGAAATCCTACACATCAACAAAAAAGGACCCCATCTCAACGCACTAGAACAATATGAAATTTACAGACACACAAAAGCACAAAGTACAAACATACGTAATGCACTACAAAATTCACGAATTTAATTTGTTGTTTTAAGAACGTGCTAATTTTATATTCCCCTGGTTATTTTAGATCCAAGAGTTCGCAAATCTACTACAGTATAAAGAAATAATAAAAGACATGTACGCTCGCTTGTATTTTGGCAGGTCTGTGGAGTTAGAACCAACGTTTCATCGTGATAAGCTACACAATGTTGGTAAGACATATATGTCCGCTCCGGAGATTGGAGACCTTGCTGCAGCCAATCATTGTACCATTGGCGTTGTATGCCATTTAAACCTATTTTATAAGGCATTACCACTTCCTCTTTGCTAGGTCAATCGATTAATTTAGCAGCTGTTGGCCTAATCGCAAAAACTGGACTAACAAAACTTATCTTCTTTATTATTACAACCACGCTTCAATCATTATCGGGGGAAATCAATAACCCTCAAGGCAATGAAATAAAAGGTTGTCAAGCGTTAACCTTTCTATATGTTTCATTGTAGTTATTCCTTAGTCTTAATTGTTTTTAAATTTATTTTAATTTCTCTAGTTTTGTAATAATAGCTTTGTATTATATGTTTTTACTCAAGAGTTGTATTTACAATCGATAGTATTTGATATCGAAGAACATTTCCTTAAATACCACAATGAAATCAATCGTATAAAAGCCCTTTCACAAAATAAAAGACTAAAAAGTTCTTGACCCTACGACAGCAGCGCTCCTCGAGGATAATTGGAGAGTCTTCTGTATTACAAGAGGCTTCGTCTCGACCGACGTAACTAATTGGCAGTCCTTCTCGATAGTCATTTCTACTACGTCTTTTAAAAACACGAAAGTTTCAACAAATAGCGCTTCCTTTAGAAATATATTTTAAAAGGAAACCAAGCTTGATAGATTTCTAATTCCAAAATGGTTTTCAAATATTGAAATATTTACGACATTTATGACATATAATGGCATCTATAGTAGAAGAATGCAATTTATCGAAAATGTTTTAGTTTTTATATTTGACTGTATCCAGAAACGTTCTTATTAATGTGTTTTCGTTCCGCGTGTTTCGTTTAACATAATTGTTGATGAGCCCAGTGGTGTCACCCCCCCCCCCAAAACATTGGCATATGCAGCCCAAAATTCATGAACCACCTCTACTACCTTCCTAAACAAAAAGTCGTATTTTATAGTTAATTTAGCTCTGCCTGATCAATTTAAAGAAAATTATCTATGTAAACAAAATTCTAGACCTATTTTTAATTTTGTTATATCCATCAGTATATTTTCCATATCCTATCTTTTCCCCTTGTTGGGTAATGCACCAAACTTAGCGTCTCACTATTAATGATGACGAAGGTAACTATATATATAAAGTAATATTATATTTTCTGATTGTTATTCTTTTGAAATATCTGATACAATAATTATTGGAATCAGAAATGTAAAAAAAAGTTTTTTATAACAGATCTATTGCAGCTGTTGCAGCTTCTCCGCCCCCGATTTCCAATTTCTTGTCGTGTGTCAATGCCTTTTCTAGGTTTCTTGCAGCCATTGCTTCGTCGATTCACGCCAACTTCTTCGCGGCCGTCCTCTCTTTCTTCTCTCAGGGGGAATCCCTGGAATACCTTTCTGGGCCACCGCCTTCTGCCATCCTCTTTACGGCACCAAACCATGCCGATTGCCTTTCAATTTCCTCCCGTATAATTTTATTTATTTACATTTCGTTACAAATCTGTTTATTTCTGACCCCTTCAAGTCTCGATTTAACGCAGCTTCGTCATAAATAGTCCATTTCCATCGTCATTAGTTTGTTACTATCAGCTTGGGTAACCTCCCATACCTCAGAACCATAGAGTGTAACGCTCTGAGTAATACTTTTATAAAAGTGTTTCTCTCGCGATTGCGTTTTGCCAGGAAAGAGAGTTTTGTGTCACTGCTCTGCCTTTGTTTATTCTTTCTTTGATTTCATCCTCACTGTCGCCTTTCTTATTAAAAATCCCCCCTAGCTATTTGCCCGTTTGTACCCAGATTTCGCTGTTTTCTAAGCTAAGGTTAGAAATCTCGTCTTTGACTGATATTAGATATGTAAAAATTTTGCTCCCTTCAAATGTTGATAATGCATCTTGCGCAATATAATCCTGGTCGTGTAGCCTTGGTCGATAATATATAACTTTTGCTACTTTGCGCTTTTCCTGGCGTAGTTGCTTCGTACTCCTGGAAGCGTTTTGTTACTAAGCCAACTTCTAAAACTTTACCTATATATTCACGTAACAATATATATTCCTACGATATGTGCTAAGCACAATATATAAGTGTTTATATAAGTGAAAGGCAACGCAAGCATACATCACACAGAAATCGTAGGATGTATTAAACATCATAACCAGTCGGTATTTAGGCCTACTCAGCGGTGCTCACCCATACCCAAGTGGTCAATATATTTTATTTTAAACCTAAAGCTTTTGAGATCTGAATATGACATATAAGTGACGAAACTAGAATTGTAAAACGTGAGTGATTAATTCATCGAGTTTAATAGTGAAGACGATTCGAACAAAAAAGTTAATCAAGCCTTCAGAACCGCCATTCACAAACACAACTCTTAAACTTGAACTTGGATCCAGTTAGAATAGGTTAGAAACACATTGAGAGCTAATGTCAAGTCCGCAGTGTATCATAGGAGTAAATCTGTATTTCCCACTTTGTTTTACTGGTTGAAATTTTATTAATTTAAAGATATTTCATTTTTTGGACATTTCAGTTACACAATATTTTTTTTTAATTGTGTAGGTTTGAAAATTGTGTGGCTTTCCTTCAAGTGTATCTTGTACCTTGTATTTTCGAAAACACAAGTTGTGTATATTCGTATTGTCTGGTTTAAATAGTTGACTGTTTTATGACTAGTTAAAACTGTACGCTTAAATAAAAGTATAATCCAGCCGTTATCCAACACAAACGCTTTGTTCCAAAAGTTAACCACTCTAATGTATTGCTCCAAGGGAGGGAGAACTCACCCCCAAATAGAGGGGATGTCGAGACGGATTATTTGCAATGTCTGCCGTGTCTAGTGCCATAGAGTCGCCGGGCACAAATCACAAACTTAATATCAAAAATAAATTGAAAGATATGTGTAACGTTAAAACAAAACTGTGGGAGAATAGAAACAGTTATTTTGGGAAAAAATTATTTTGTAGAGATTGCATAGAGTAATGCGACAGATGAGCTACGTGGAGTAAATAATCAGTTTTTGTCACAACCCTTGCTTTGTTAACAAAACACACAACATTTATGTTTGTAATATTCTAATTAAAAATAGGCACTCGTTTTTACCCCAATAACAGTTTTTTTTATTGCAAACCCATCTTTTTTCAATTTGTCCCAAAAAATGATCCTTGAAACACTCTATTCCTTTCCCAGTATATGGTTCAGCAGTTTTTCAATTCCTTCTACTAGTTCAGACTCTCCTTATATATATCTTGAACAATTTCCAATCGTTAACAAAATACTTTTTATTCATCCTATCAAGTTTAAATACATTTTTTAAATTTGTAAACAGTCGCAATTTATATTTAGAGTTGTTTCAAATATTTATTCATTAATTAAATTTAAAAAACTTTGTCTCTGTCGGAAAGTTGACCGACTTCATGTTTGAAATCCAAAACATTGGCCCTGAACCAACTTTTCATAGCAAAAAATCAGTTACTCAAAAATGTATATGAAATTATAAAAGAAAGGCTTTTTGAAGCATTCTAATGATACATTACAAGAGATGGATGGATTGAAATATTATAAATCTACCATTATAAATACACCATCAGCTTAAAAAATTAGAAACTGAAAAAAGAGGGCGAATAAATAATAACAAACAAAAATAATAGTCCAACACCATATCTGAATGGAGAATAACGGAAAATTGCAAGGAATTTGCTTTCTAATTTTTTACTTAATATTGTGATTCTGACATACGTACTGTATGTACATATTCATATTAATTGTTATTATAGAAAAAGTAAGTAAATCAAAAAATTTTTTTGTTGACCTCAGTTGGAATTGACTATAAACTTTTCAATTATTACTTGTTTATGAAACAGCACAACATATATTTTATTTTTCTGAATCATTTTCAAGAACATTTATTCTCACACTACGTTTTTCTAACACAAGAAAATTTTTCCCTTTATCAAAATATCACGAAATATTTTTATCACTAGAAAATTCTCGTCCACCATCAAAATACCCACTTTTACATTTAGTTATTCTTAGAAGCAATACACTAATGAAGAAACGATCTATTTTTTTTTTAATAGTAACATATAAAGTAAAATTTTTCCTACAGTGTATTCATCTAAGTAATGAGTCATACGTACCCACAGGTAATAAACAAAATCCGACCAGTTGTGGACAGCTGTACCGTCACCTGTAAAAATCACATGCTATATAGCTGAATAATTAATTCGTAAAATGACCGTCAGGGTGCATCTTTAACGTAAAAGATTTACCCACAGTTCATTATAGGTAAAGCTTGTTGGTCAGTTAGCGGTATTTTTTTGGATTGCGCTTTTACGGATTATGTTTATTTAAAAATAGTTTTATAATTAAAATAGCAATAAACGATTCTGTTTTACTTTTATAAATTGTTTTTGTGTAGTGTTGACTCTGTGTGTTTAGTAAATATTAGCGGTTTGTTTTCTTTATTCCTTCAATACGTTTAGCGAAGGTGAGTTTTATTTTTAATCATGGCGTTGTTTACAGTAAAGTAGGCCTTCTATTTAACGGTGAGATGACTATTATGATTTACCCTTTGGTAATACTAAACTATCTTAATTTTGTTTCTTAAATACGTTATTGTTTTTGTTTGTTTCTATTGTGCTTTTAACTTCAGTTTGTAACTGTAAAAAAAAATAGACGGTTAATTATTTTTTGACGGTTTTTGTTTTGTTTATTTATACCTAGGCAAAATTTAATAGTAACATAGGACTTTATTTATACTTTTTTAGAATCATCAAAACCTATATTTGATCTAAGGCCATAAAATACATTGTATACATTTTGTAATACCTAACAGTTTAAGTTAATTTTGGGCAAATATTTCGTTTGTTGGAAATTTTCCATGATGGCAATTAGCGCATGCGCACTGATTTAAATACGGACAGGCAGGTTGTACTTTTGCAGGTTATAAACGAAACCACTATTAAACTGGGTTTTACTGGGTTTTTTTCACAGAAACATGTTGACTTGTGTGCAAATAGTTCATTATAGTATATATTTTGTTATTTTTATAAGAAATACTTTTGTAGGCTACTAAAACAACCAGGTTACATGTTGACGGTTGGTTATTCTACTTGGTTTTTTCCTTAACTATGCTCCTAAATAAACGCTATAAACAAGGATACAATTATTTTTAATGTCACAAACGTTTAATAATACCTTTCAAAATATGTAACTTATATATTTTCTTGTAAAGCAGAACATTTTATCATGCTATATTCAATTATTATAAATCTGTTTTACAATTTTTTTTATACTGTAAAAGTTAAGCAGGTTCAGTTGACCAATTTGGAAATTAAAAAATGTTTAAACATATAACAACAACGTGTAATATTGCTTTAATAGTATATAGTGACCTTCATGCTATATATATATATATATACGAATTAAAAAATTGTGTTAAATGCGGTACCATTCAATATATTTTGCAATAGACCTAAAATGATTTACTTAAATATTTTAAAAAAATCATTCGCTAAATAGATTTTGCTGATGTCCCAAATCACTTGCCGATGTACAGGTTACTTATTTTCGAAATACAATTTTGGAAATGATGTCATAACATTTCTACATAATAAAATTCAATAGAATTAGTACAAACATATCCATTTCGAAACAAGTAGCTTAGATTATAAGGTTAGGATTCTTTTAGCGAAACTTAAGACCAATTAATGCTTTACAATGTATATAGTTAATTACAATGTTTCAATTATACAAGGGTTAAAACCCAATAGCCCTCTCCAGGCATCTACGTAAAATATAACAATATAAATATTCTAAAATAATTAACAATCTAAATTGTAAATGTGAAACTAACCTCAAAATAAAACTGACAATAATTATATAAACCTTATAAGGTTATAGCATAAAAATGCTAACGAAAAAAGCAAACATATTTTAAGGATAAATACAATATACACATAAACACAAATTTAAAAAAAGTAAGAAACTTAAAGAAATAAAAGAGACTTTCAAAATATTCATTACAGAGCATGGATAACAGGCTATAGATTATTAGTTGAATATGTAATTAATTTCATTTATTTTACAGACATTTTTGTTTTGTGTTCAATTAAAAGCATCCTAACTTTAGACAATATTATAAGACTAACAAAAAACTTATTCTAACAAATAGCTCGCATTAATTTTGAACACATCTGACACTTAATTGTGCTAATGTTCGTAGGTACGAATTTATGACAAACTAGACATTTATGCTTAAGGCTAATGACTCTTTTTATGGTCATCAACAATTGTTCGATAATAGAGGGACATGAAATCCTTGAATCGGGATCATAAAGACACGTGTGATGCTTTCATTTGGGTGCTTGGGCTGAGATGTGAAATGTTTGGAGCATATGGTAAGATGTTTGAAATTTCGGAAAAGAGTTATTAGTTACGAGAATTGTTTGTTTTAATAAAGCTACCCTAGAAATGATTCATTAAGTGACAGTTGTTTAAGTCATAACAGTCAGCGAAATATTGTCAAGTATCCCTTAGGTAATCTATTAACTGATAACTGCCGGATAGGATTGACGAAGCTACATCACCGGAAGGGGAGCTATTTCTGTATATAATGAATTGTTCCTATATTTGAGAATTCCTAAACAGAAAGCATTTTTCTTTCGGGTGGGGATATATCATCGTGGGTTTTTCCATTCACGATCACAAGATGACTTAAGTATATAAAATTCGATTTTTACCACACATTTTCCATAGATTATAGAACGATCTTTTCGGTTTCACATGCAGCTTTTACTGAGGTATATTGTCACGATCTAATATCCTGTCTTCCAGTCACCCATTCCTTTGTGACCCTAGCTCCCAGTTATCCTGACTTCTAGTAATAGTCAGTGACTGTGGAGTCTTCCAATGTTCCTGTATCTAAGTGGTTTAGTTTCTAGCGACCCTGTTTACCAGTAACTCTGCATTCATATAACCACGTCTACCAGTGGCCCAACCCTCAGTGACCCTGCCTACCTGTAACTTTGCCTCTACCTACCCAGGTTGTCATATGCTTCATGTCTCAGTAACCTTATCTGAAATTAACCCTGCCTTTCCATAAACCCATCTTCCAGTGACCCACCCCAGTGATCCCTTCTACCAGTAACCCCGTCTCTCAGTGACTATACATTAGCTTACCTTTGCAAATACCCTCTCTCCCAATTAGTGGATAAAAAAAGAACCCTATTATCCCACAATTGTTTCATATAATGTTATTAATATACAATATATACAATCAACTTTATTCAACATTTACCATTCAATGCTATTAATATTAGATAGTTTAAATACAAACATATTTTTCGTAATTCTAAGCATTCGATCAGCTGACGTCTGACCCGATTCATTTTTATCTCGTACATTGATAATGGCTTTCTCATTTTGTTTTTCTTAAATGATTTATTTAGAACAAACGAAGAAAGTTTGGAAGAGACCATGCGAAAAAGGTCAGTTGTTCATGCAATTTTGTTGTACCGCACATTGTTTTCATATTTTATCTAATAGGTTGATAACACGATGACTTCTTTCTCAGAACAACAATCACAAAGGCACTGACAGGATGTTGAGTCATGGATAACTTGGGCCGTGGAAATTCTCATTATATTCGTCGATCAAGGCTGCTGTGAGAAGCCTGCACTGTGTAACCAAATACAAACAGGTTGCCCCTAGAAAATAACGCCTTCGCAACAAAGCGGACTTCAAGGTACGCAGTGGAACGTTTATTAACAATAGAATAGTAAACCTTTCGCATTCTATATTATTACTACCTCTACCAAGTGCTGCTACGGACTGACTCCTGTCTACTACACCATAGTTACGGACCGGCTCATACGATCCGTAACTCTCCCCTATTTCCGAACTGGGGGAGCTTTCTCCACCTTCAGACCAAGTGTCTAGTTAGGGTAGACACGTTTTTACAACCGCGTTAGAGAGTGGGTCTGGTTCGGATACATGACTCTGCACACGTGATGCTACCATGGGTTGTTATACATGTATACCCCCACAGCAAAAAATGTTTGTTTACAACTTACTCTTATACAGAATGCTAAGACCACCACTAAAAATGAAATAAAAGCCAAAGAAAAACAAATAATATATCAAATAGACCAAAAAAAGGAAGCAATAAAAAAACTATATATATAAGTTAGAATTTAAACATTAAATAAATTAAAACAACCTAAAAACGAACCACGAACAACACAAAAATGGGCCATATTCACATACACATGATACAACATAAAAGGAATAACTAAAATACTAAATAATAACAATATTAACATAACTTACACAAATACATGAAGCATAATCAATAAAATAAATCAACCGGATAAAAAACATATCCCACGCTTAATAACGGAATATATAAAATCAAATGCCCAGACTGTAACAAATTATTCATCCGCCAACCAGAAAAAAAAAAAAAATTTGAAAGGCAGATATAAAGAAAATCTCAATGCACACATCAAACCTAATATTTACAACTCAAACTTAGCTACAAACGCCATTTAAAACAAACATACATTCCCCACATTAGAAAATGTACATCTAATGAAAAAAGGTGCAAATAAAGCCTCAAGAAGACAATCTGCAAACAGCTACAAATATATATAAATATTAAAATAATATCATAAACGACTAAATACAAATAAAAAACCAAAAAATAATAAATTATTCTACTTAATAGACAAAATTAACCCCAACACAAACTAAAAAGGTTCCAACAGTGGAGTGAATCCGACAATAGAACAATACCGGTATACTACGTGAATGGTAACGGTATGTGGTGTGAATGGTAGGTTATGTATGTGGTGTGTATATCAGGATATGTTTGTGCCGGGTATGGTAGGATATGTATGTGGTGTGTATATCAGGATATGTTTCAGCCGGGTATGGTAGGATATGTATGTGGTGTGTATATCAGGATATGTTTGTGCCGGGTATGGTAGGATATGTATGTGGTGTGTATATCAGGATATGTTTCAGCCGGGTATGGTAGGATATGTATGTGGTGTGTATATCAGGATATGTTTGTGCCGGGTATGGTAGGATATGTATGTGGTGTGTATATCAGGATATGTTTCAGCCGGGTATGGTAGGATATGTATGTGGTGTGTATATCAGGATATGTTTCAGCCGGGTATGGTAGGATATGTATGTGGTGTGTATATCAGGATATGTTTGTGCCGGGTATGGTAGGATATGTATGTGGTGTGTATATCAGGATATGTTTGTGTCGGGTATGGTAGGATATGTATGTGGTGTGTATATCAGGATATGTTTCAGCCGGGTATGGTAGGATATGTATGTGGTGTGTATATCAGGATATGTTTGTGCCGGGTATGGTAGGATATGTATGTGGTGTGTATATCAGGATATGTTTGTGCCGGGTATGGTAGGATATGTATGTGGTGTGTATATCAGGATATGTTTGTGCCGGGTATGGTAGGATATGTATGTGGTGTTTATGGAAAGTGTGTTTGGGAATAAATGTATGTGGTGTGTAAGGCAGGATATGTTTGTGGTGTGTTTGGCGGTAAATTATGTGTGTATGACTGGAAGTATATGTGGTATGTTTGGCAGTAAATGCATATGGTAACTACGGCAGTAAGTATATGTGGTGTGTTTGGCAGTAAATGCATGTGGTGACTACGGCAGTAAGTGGATGTTGTGTGAGTTGGCAGTAAATGATGTGTGTATGACCGGAAGTATATGTGATATGTTTGGCAGTCAATGTATGTAGTGTGTATCGCAGTAAGTGTATGTGATGCTTATGGCATTAAATGAATGTGGCGTCTACGGTAGTAAGTATATGGGGTATGATTGGCAGTAAATGTATATAGTGTGTATTGCAGTAAGTGTATGTGATGTGTATGGCATTAAATGCATGTGGCGTCTACGGTAGTAAGTGTATGTGGTGTGTTTGGCAGTAAATGCATGTGGTATCTTCGGTAGTAAGTGTATGTGGTGTGTTTGGCAGTAAATATGTGCGGTATGTTTAGCAGTAAGTGTATGTGATGTGTATGGCAGTAAATGTATGTGATGTGTATGACATTAAATGTATCTGGCGTGTTTGGTTAGAAGTGTATGGCAGTAAAGTGTGTTTGCCAGTAAGTGTATGCGATGTGTATGGCAGTAAATGCATATGTAGTGTGTATGGCAGTAAGTATATGTGATTTATATGGCTGTAAATGTATGTGATGTCTATGGTAATAAATATATGTGGTGTGTTTGGCAGTAAGTATATGGCAGTAAATGCATGTGGTGTGTTCGGCAGTAAGTGTATGTGGTGTGTATGTCAGTAAATGTATGTGGTGTGTTAGGCAGTAAATGATTGTGGTGTGCTAGGCAGTAAATGTATGAGATGTGTATGGCAGTAAGTGTATGTTGTGTATATGGCAGTAAATGTAAGTCGTGTGTATGGCAGTGAATACTTTGTAGTGTGTTTGGCAAAAAATGTATATACTGTGTATGGTAGAATTCGAATGAAGTGTGTGTATAGTACTAAAATCACAAACTATTAATTAAGTCGCTACAATACGTTTTTAAAACGTCATCAGGTTCGTAAATTGTTTTTTTCGTCTATCGAATTCCTCAGCTACTCTACTTTTGACAATCTTCCAGTTCATAGGGCTGGCAGGATTCGGATATTTTGTAACTTTACAACATATTTCTCCTTATCTTCTCAATTTATCGCCGCTCTAAATGACTAATTTTTTATCTGTTATAAAAAACCGAGAAGCATTTATTAACGTTTAATTAAAAACATTTCTTATCGGCCTATCTGTGTTATCAGTAAGTGATAACAGCCTGGCCACTGTTACCAAATGACGAAGATTGTTTAAAAAAATATGGCTGACTTTTTAAAATAAATTATTACTCCTTAACGTAATTTTTAACGGTGGTACTACAACGCTCCCTAGCGGCCAATCTAGGCAGGAATGATGATGGTTTTATTTCTGTGCGTTGTTAATACATTTACTTAAGCTATGAGTTTGGCAAGTCGTTAATTAATTGAATTGTAAAGTAAAGGTTTCTCAGACCTTCAAGGGCAATGAAATCGTCGGGGTTAATTATTGATATTATCAGAGACAAGTCAGACATACAGTAGTTGCATTGTAACATGAATAACTTATGTATTTGTATGTTCAATAATTTCATTATTTCTAAGGTTGTGGTGTCTTTTTAGTTGAGCATTCCGAATAGTATCCGATAGCCAGAATTACTTGTTTTACTTAATTTATACTGTTTTATTTTAGTTGCGTAATAATCTTAACTGTTAGTTGTCTCAGGAGAAATCTAGAATATCATAGCAATATCGGGTTTTGTGTAACCCAAATACAGATTATAGTACAAACTGATAATATTAATACTCATGTAGGACTTTTAAGTTATCAAGCATTTAACGCTCTCGTCCTTTTGTCCCTCTATCTCTCATTCCATATTCCTCCCTCTCTCCATTAATCTTTTTTTCCTTCCCCTCCCTCTTTCCTTCTCATCCTCTCTTCTAATTCTTCAAACTATTATACTTTCTCTTCTCTTCTTCCTTCTTTTCTCCCTCCTTCCTTCCCGTTATCATTTCTAATTCTTCAATCTATCTTTCTTCTCCCTTACTTTTCCTTCCTCTTTATTTCTACCCATTTTCCTCGCTAAGGATTTCACCTTGAACAAAGTTGAGTACAGGTCTTCTTCACGTAAGAAACTCTTAATCCACGTAAGCAACAGTTGTTCCTCATACTTCCACCATAACTTGGGAATGCCCCTTTACTATCATTATACTTGCTCACCCTTCCTTCCTTTCTGCCTACACTTTGGTGCATCTCTGGTAAAGAGTAGGTCTATTTGAGTTAGCGACCCTACACAGAGCCTTAACGCGTTTTCCAAAGAGTTTTACATCCTTGCCCCCCCCCCCTCATACACATACTTTATACTCACAAACGTTTCATCCTGTATTTCGTGGCGATCATAGTCATACTGGCTGACTAAATGCTTTATTTCCAAGAACTGTTCTCTCCTTTAGATATTGATTTTCAAAAACAAAACTTGTATAAATATATATTCCTTGTAACACAATGATTAGAACAAAAACAACTAAAAAAATTTTTTAGTTTTAAATGCAATTCCTACTTAAGCCAACAAAGAACAAATTTTATTTTATATTCTCTTATGTATAGTCTACACATATGCAGAATAACACTATTAAGTGACAAAATAAAAAGCGAATTTCCTTGCAATATTTAAATTTTTTTTTTCTCTGTATAGTGTTGGGCTATTATTTTTGTTTGTTATTATTTATACGCTTTCTTTTTTGCTCTCGCGTCCATTGTGTTGCAGTTTTTTTTCGCATTGTCCATTTGAGAAGCAAGGTTTGATACCGTTAAACGAGTTCATTTATTTTATTCTTTCATTCATTTTTAATCCTTGAGCATTATTTATGATATTGTGTGGTAGCCATAGCAACAATTTAGGGTTGTAAAATGGAGGTTTCGACGACAACCAGATGGTAGCAAAAGAAAAATGAATTCATATACTTCTGTGAGAAATACGCTGCTAGGTATGGGATAGTTGGCTGAGCGCTAGAATTTGGATATAAAGATACTCAGTTCGAATCCGGCCTAGACCAAGAAATTTTTAAAATGCAACTATTGAATAAATATTTGAAAAAAAACTGTTTTAATATCAATTGTCATCCACTACAACTTACCAAAAATGTATTTGAACGCGATTGGATAAATAAAAATGTATTTTATTAATGATTGAAAATTTGTACAAGATATATATATCAGGAGAGTGTAAGATAATAGAAGGAATTTAACAATAATTGCAATATACATGTACTTTGGCAAGCAGTTCCATATACCGTTTGAAGTGTTAAGGATTACCTTCTTCCTCAAAAGTGATGTGTCTTGTATGTAGAGTGGGTGAAGTTTGGGCGTGCCTGGGTGCTTTAATAGTGTTGGACTCTGATACCAAGGCGATCAACAAGTTGGATGGGGCGGTAATTGCGTGTTAACTACCTAGTATACACATTTTATACAACAGCTATTTAGAACGCCTATACATAAGTACAGAAGCAAGACACCTTAATAAATGCTACGCACCTCTACGCGTATATACTAAAGATATATAATGTTACGAGTCTGGTATTGTTTGCGTCTCTAAGGCAATCTCTTTCCGAGCACGTTGCCCGTACTCTTCTGGATCCACTAATCGGCCATGACTTTGTCTCGTACGAGAGCGACTGCTAACGAGGGACAACACCGTTAGTAGGCCGCTAGGACCACCCTCTCATTCACTGGCCGGCGGCGTTCCGCCCTTCAAAGTAGTTCCAATTGAGTGCAAATCACTTGCTCAGCTCGTGCCGAAAACCGGAGTAGTGAATTTGGTCGCGTTTTCAGTTAATTCTTTTGTTCTGTAAGAAATAATCACTCTTAGTTGGTTCCAAATAGCGTCTAGTTGCGGAGCGTTGCTCCACCTCTTTGTGGAAAAGCGCTCGCGTCTCGGAACGTTTGTTCCATCGCCAGTATGAACATCCTACTGATTCCGAAATAGTAGCTCGGAAAGCACTTTAACGAATACGAATGTCAAAACACTTGTCAATAGCAGCACTTACGTTTTGACTAAATGTTAACCGTAAAGTACCTAACACTTACCTACAGAACACCCAAACTAATCAACACATTGCGTAAACGAAAAACTCACAACAACCTCAACAAACAGTTCAAACCCACATCACAAACAACAAAGATCATTGCACACATATCACCAATATCGCATAAAATCACTCTCGCGTCAAAAACAGTCAATCTTAATTCGGTGAATACTTCATATCCATAATTCTGCACAAATTAAATACAAATTAAGGACTCTGTACATGCGGACAGTATGAATATAGAAACATTTTAAATTACAACTAACACACACACACACACACACACACACATACACACACATACACACACACACACATTCTCTCTCTCTCTCTCTCTCACACACACACACACACACACACACACACACACACACACACACACACACACACACACACACACACACACACACACACACACACACACACACACACACATTCTCTCTCTCTCTCTCTCACATACACACACACACACACACACACACACACACACACACACACACACACACACACACACACCTACACATATGCAAATTGTAATTATATTGTTTATATATATATATATATATATATATATATATATATATATATATATATATATATACATTATTTTCATATATTTTTCAATTCTTATATTAGTTCACATTCTTCCTATATATATATATATATATATATATATATATATATATATATATATATCTTGTTCAAATTTTCAGTCGTTAGTACATCCATTCAAGTTCGAATACATTTTTTAAAAACTTGTAGTGGATGACACGTGATGTTAATACAGTTTTTTCAAATATTAATTCATAAATTAAATTTGATGATTTAATTTTAGTTTTAAATCGGAGAAAAACGTTACACAAAAGGGACAAGGAATGGAATATAGTTATTTTATCTCATTTGGCTTAAAATAAGTGATAATATATGATATCATAAAACAGCTGATTTTATGTTATAGATTGTGTGCTAGAACAGCTGTTTTATCGCACAGGTTATATTACTTATTTATATTAATTTTAAATATTTATTAAAAAGTACCTAAAATAAAATTTTCCATTCTTGATCTCAGTAGGAATTGAATTTAATAGAAAACTGTTTATATTACTTGTTTTCATATTATTGCATTAAAACCGCCTAAGTCACCTACTACATTTTTTCAACCCTATCTCCAAAGAATCCAAGAGTCGACAGTGGGTAATATATCACAAAAACGCAGTCCTCATTTGCACCAAAAGTAAGTGCTACAAAGGCGAATGATTTTATATAGATATACCAAATAATGCTCGGTCTGTTCGGTTAAAACATAAGTATTGTTTTAACGCTATTGTTACTAGCGTAGACTGGAGAAAATTTTTATAAAGACTGTTGTCTTTATTTATATGCAGTAAAATTTGCAGCTCAACCATGCCTCGAGGGCAATATATACACGAAGCAAGAGTACACTAAAAAATGTAAACCATTTCACAAACCTTAGAGAATTATGTCCTTTTGGCAAGTCACAGAGGCACCGTTATTCATTGTTTATCTGTGTGAAGGATAAAACTTCTTCAAGAAAAATACTAAACATTTCTACATTGCCAAATAACAAGTTGTTTAAAATGAAATAAATCAAAATATTGTGTCCTTTGATCGATGCAAACGTAAATTATTGTGTTAATATTATTATGAAGAAAGTTCTTTTATTATAGGAGACCCTGACTATAGATACGCTAATCAGGAGTCGATCGGGATTATATATTTTAACGATTAAAACCCCTATATTTATTCATTATTCATGTCTTTGTATTTTTTTAGTGCTACTTCTACAATAGTTTAGAGCATGGGTTCCCAAACTGGGAGGGGGGTCGCGGAATCAGTGGGGAAATAATAAGATAAATTAAATACACTTAATAGTATAGGAACAAACGTGATGTTGCTAATGACTTGAATTGTGTCCTTACCAAAATACGACCTCAAATAGGAATGCTAGTGTAAGAAATTCAAGCTCATCTGATAACAGATTTTCCTCTTATCAGTTAAAATTTACCTCGCGAATTAAAACTTGAAATGTTATATCATGTTTCTTCTGAAAGTACGTATAAATAAATAAATTGTTTTCAATACATATATTATTTGATTCTTTTTCATATCCCCATGCCATTTATTTTAAGTGTAAAGTGGAGGGTGCGTGGGAGGATTTCATTTCACGGGGAGGGGCGTGGTACCAAAATGTTGGGGATCCCTTGGTTTAGAGTAAAATACTCTAAAATTAAAAGGAGTGTTGTAATATACTTCAAGTAGTTACAGCATCCTGAACTTGTCGAGTATGAAGATGCCGACGAAACGACGATTGGCTATGAATTGTACGAAGCAATACTTGGAATATGCTAGCAGTACGTACAAATGTAATACTGTTTAATTCATTTATTGAATTTATTACTCTATGCAGGTTTCGTTAAGATTAGTAACATCTTTATAGGGCTGCTGTATGTAACCTTTAAATATGATGCATGAGAGTAATGTATAGGTAAAATAATAACCAATGCTTTATGGTTTTGCATTCTTATTTCTAACAACGTAACTTACCCACAACCTAGACTATTATTCATAAATAAAATATTTGGTAATGTTGGGTTGGTTATAATTATTGTAATACATTCAGAGATGAAAATTAAATATAAAACAATTAACATAAAAGAAATATTTTTAAGTAAATTCCTACTGAGGTTAACAAAGAAAAATTTTATCATTGTTTGTTCATTTCCAGTTTGTTTCTTTATTTTATTCTTTTCTTTCATTTTTAACCCTAGACTATTATTTATGATATTTTGTGGTAACCATGGCAACAGTTTAAGGATGCACATTGGAGAGGTTTTGATGACAATCAGATGGGGGAAAAATTCATATAAATCTTTAAGAAACAAATTTCTAGGTATGGAAAGTTGGCGCAGTGGCAAAGCGCACTAGACTTCGAACATGAAGATTCTCAGTTCGGATCCGGATAGACCCCCCAAATTTTTATAACTGAATTACTGGGAAAAAAATTAATAACATCAATTGTCATCCACTGTATATTTGATTTTGATTGGAGGAATGAAAACGTATTTTATTAACTATTACAAATGTGTACAAGATGTATAACAGGAGAGTATGAGCTAATAAAAGGAATTAAATAATAATAATAGAAGAATAAGTACACATTTTTGTTTTGTTTTACGTTCCCCAGTCGAGTTGAAAATTGCGTCTACAGAAGATATAGACTTGTGATTAGAAAGGTCTTTATTAGGGTTATAAAACTCCTTTTTGGGGATACAAAAATGTAGCTCACGTGATTAGGCCTAGCTTCTTATTCTTGAAGCAGACCCACTCTCTATCGGGGATATAAGGGAGCAATGGAAGTGGGAGTAAGTAAGGGGTTACTCCTGGTACAAAGTGTAAGAGATAGGTAGGGATAATCATAGCGAGTAGAGGCTTATCTCGTCGGGCTATACAAAGATGTCTACCCGCTACCGTTATCAAGATTATACTGAGCACATTCATATGCGTCAATAGTTAACTTGGTTTCAAACCGTCACACATTGATAACTGATTCACCAGTATCCGTTCATACGGTTCGTGGTTATCGAAATGTAAAACCGTACAATCAACACGGAATAGTCGGGTGAAATGTAGGTCAATGTATTGTATAGAATTTTGATTAAATCGAAAGTGATGATATCGAGAAATCCCATTCAGTATCGACTCCAGTACTTCTGTTATGTAAGCGGATTCGTCTCGGAGAAAAAAAATAATTTGTTGCCGTAAGTGAAAATCTCTCCTCGCAAATCTGGACCGAGAAGAAATGGAAAGCGACCTGGGACTTTCTATTGTGAGGCGGGCGAAACAAGTCTGTTACTACCAAAGGCCGAGAAGCGCCTGTTTATTTTGGCTTGGGTTGGGACGATTTGTTTTTAATTTAATTAGATTATATAAAAAGTAATACTGTACAAACAAAAGTTTCTTCAAGTCAATTCCTAGTTGGATCAACAAAGACAATTTTTATTTTAATTACTTTTTATGAACTAATTACAATTATTATAAAGTAACATAACCTATGCGTTAAAACAGCTGTTCCTCAACATAACCTATAATGTAAATTCAGCTGTTTTATGAAATCATATGTTATCACTTATTTTAAGCCAAATGGGACGAAATAACTATATTCCATAATTAGCCTGTTTTGTGAAAAAGGTTATTCTCCCATTTAAGACTAAAATTATTTCATTTTAAAATTAATTAATGAAATCATATTTGAAAAAACTGTGTTAACATCAAGTGTCATGCACTATAAGCGATCTGCGCATAAGTTTTTCATGAGCAGATCATAAGTTTTGCGTAAGGAAGTTATACGTTTTCATTAGCAGATCATAATTTTTCATGAGCAGATCATAAGTTTTATTAACAGGTCATACGTTTTTGTTAACAGATCAAGAGTTCTTTCTAAGCAAATCATAAGTTTACCATAACTAGAACATAAGATTCCCATAAGCATATCAGTGAAGTTGATTATTGCTGCTAATAAAGAGGGTTCGATCATACACACTCGCACCATAGCAAAGCATAAGAACCACTGATCTGGTATAAAGAGGAGGGTTTGTGTCACTAGTGTTATTTCGGATCACACACCTACTGTATTGTATTGTGCAAGGTATATAGGTCTCTAGGTATAAGGTTGTATATATTCTGCATTTAACTGTAACAAAAGATTCACATGTCTTTAATTTCTCTTTCAGGTAAGCTGGTTGCTGGCGTTTTATTCGTTTGCTCTGATTCTTGAGTAAGTACAATGTCACTGTATGACTACATTTAGTCGCATTATAATTACATAATCCCTCCATGTAACTGATACATCGTTAGGATGCGTACCATGTAACTGATACATCGTTAGGATGCGTACCATGTAACTGATACATCGTAAGGATGCGTACCATGTAACTGATACATCGTTAGGATGCGTACCATGTAACTGATACATCGTTAGGGTGCGTACCATGTAACTGATACATCGTTAGGATGCGTACCATGTAACTGATACATCGTTAGGATGCGTACCATGTAACTGATACATCGTTAGGATGCGTACCATGTAACTGATACATCGTTAGGATGCGTACCATGTAACTGATACATCGTTAGGATGCGTACCATGTAACTGATACATCGTTAGGATGCGTACCATGTAACTAATACATCGTTAGGATGCGTACCATGTAACTGATACATCGTTAGGATGCGTACCATGTAACTGATACATCGTTAGGATGCGTACCATGTAACTGATACATCGTTAGGATGCGTAAGATGTAACTGATACATCGTTAGGATGCGTACCATGTAACTGATACATCGTTAGGATGCTTACCATGTAACTGATACATCGTTAGGATGCGTACCATGTAACTGATACATCGTTAGGATGCGTACCAAGTAACTGATACATCGTAAGGATGCGTACCATGTAACTGATACATCGTTAGGATGCGTACCATGTAACTGATACATCGTTAGGATGCGTACCATGTAACTGATACATCGTTAGGATGCGTACCATGTAACTGATAGGCTACATCGTTAGGATGCGTACGATGTAACTGATACATCGTTAGGATGCGTACCATGTAACTGATACATCGTTAGGATGCGTACCATGTAACTGATACATCGTTAGGATGCGTACCATGTAACTGATACATCGTTAGGATGCGTACCATGTAACTGATACATCGTTAGGATGCTTATCATGTAACTGATACATCGTTAGGATGCGTACCATGTAACTGACACATCGTTAGGATGCGTACCATGTAACTGATACATCGTTAGGATGCGTACCATGTAACTGATACATCGATAAGATTCGTACCATGTAACTGATACATCGTTAGGATGCGTACCATGTAACTGATACATCGTTAGGATACGTACCATGTAACTGATACATCGATAAGATTCGTACCATGTAACTGATAAATCGTTAGGATGCGTACCATGTAACTGATACATCGTAAGGATGCGTACCATGTAACTGATACATCGTTAGGATGCGTACCATGTAACTGATACATCGTTAGGATGCGTACCATGTAACTGATACATCGTTAGGATGCGTACCATGTAACTGATACATCGTTAGGATGCGTACCATGTAACTGATACATCGTTAGGATGCGTACCATGTAACTGATACATCGTTAGGATGCGTACCATGTAACTGATACATCGTTGGGATGCGTACCATGTAACTGATACATCGATAAGATTCGTACCATGTAACTGATACATCGTTAGGATGCGTACCATGTAACTGATATATCGTTAGGATGCGTACCATGTAACTGATACATCGTTAGGATGCGTACCATGTAACTGATACATCATTAGGATGCGTACCATGTAACTGATACATCGATAAGATTCGTACCATGTAACTGATACATCGTTAGGATGCGTACGATGTAACTGATACATCGTTAGGATGCGTACCATGTAAGTGATACATCGTTAGGATGCGTACCATGTAACTGATACATCGTTAGGATGCGTACCATGTAACTGATACATCGTTAGGATGCGTACCATGTAACTGATACATCGTTAGGATGCTTATCATGTAACTGATACATCGTTAGGATGCGTACCATGTAACTGACACATCGTTAGGATGCGTACCATGTAACTGATACATCGTTAGGATGCGTACCATGAAACTGATACATCGATAAGATTCGTACCATGTAACTGATACATCGTTAGGATGCGTACCATGTAACTGATACATCGTTAGGATACGTACCATGTAACTGATACATCGATAAGATTCGTACCATGTAACTGATAAATCGTTAGGATTCGTACCATGTAACTGATACATCGTAAGGATGCGTACCATGTAACTGATACATCGTTAGGATGCGTACCATGTAACTGATACATCGTTAGGATGCGTACCATGTAACTGATACATCGTTAGGATGCGTACCATGTAACTGATACATCGTTAGGATGCGTACCATGTAACTGATACATCGTTAGGATGCGTACCATGTAACTGATACATCGTTAGGATGCGTACCATGTAACTGATACATCGTTGGGATGCGTACCATGTAACTGATACATCGATAAGATTCGTACCATGTAACTGATACATCGTTAGGATGCGTACCATGTAACTGATATATCGTTAGGATGCGTACCATGTAACTGATACATCGTTAGGATGCGTACCATGTAACTGATACATCATTAGGATGCGTACCATGTAACTGATACATCGATAAGATGCGTACCATGTAACTGATACATCGATAAGATGCGTACTTTACGATGCATCAAGGCCAGATGATATTTGTACGGGTTTTGTGCGTTGCAGGTAAACTAGCTGACTCGTACCGCGTAACAGTCAATGAACGCCGTGTTAAGTTTAGCTAAACTTAGTTTAGTATCTATGTAACAATAACTGACCCTACAGTCATCCTGTTTTACCTATAAATATTCAATTCGAACAAGAATAAAAATTAAAATAAAATTTGTTTCCAAAGTATAATGTTTATTGTAATGTACAAGGATATTCAATTTATTTAAAATCATATCTAACCATGTACTTATGTTTACTGGAAAAGAATCATAGCCACCATCCAATATATATATGAAATCATTCGACTAGTAATGATTTGGTCGTTATTTCTTAGATCCCAGTATGTACGTAATGTTCTGATGATGCTAACCGTGTTAGCGAAACGTTTATTAAGTCTGTTTGAATATTTGTAGCAAGGGTTGTTGTTGTTTATTTATTACAATTACGCTACTGCACTCTGTGTAGATTCTTGTAATCAATAGTTACTAAATAAATTTCAATGGGTATTTAAAGAACTTTAGGGTTAAACCAAGTAATATAAATTTTTTTTAAAATCAATTAGTACTTAAGTAAAAAAGAAACATTTTATTATAGTTCTTTTTATTTTATAATTACAACTAATATATATATATATATATATATATATATATATATATATATATATATATATATATATTTTACGTTGTCCATTATTTTTCCGTTGCACTGACTTTATGAAGTTGATAAATTACTATTGTAAATACTTTTATCCACCACTAAGTGCAATAATTTTACCTTGTTGTGATAAGGCACCTTTCGGTCACTTGACCATTGTCGAATCACTGATTATTTGATCTACACCAGAAAAATAATCAGTGATTCGACAATGGCCCAGTGACCGAAAGGTGCCTCATCACAACAAGGTAAAATTATTGCACTTAGTGCTTAGTGGTGGATAAAAGTATTTACAATAGTAATTTATCAACTTCATATATATATATATATATATATATACATATGTCAGAATAACAATATTAAGTGGCAAAGCAGAAACCAAATTTCTTTGCAATTTTCCATTCTAGTTTTATTTGTATTGTGTTGGACTATTATTTTTGTTTGTTACTATTTATACGCTTTCTTTATTTTCGTCGCTTGCATTGTGTTGTAGATTCTTTTCGCTTTCCTTTCGTATTATCTGTTTGTAAAGCAAGGTTCGATACCGTTAATCCAGTTTGTTTGTTTATTGTATTGTTTTTATTCATTTTTAATCCTTGAGCATTATTTATGATATTGTGTGGTAACCATAGCAACAATTTTAAGCTGTGCAATGGAAGTTTCGACGACAACTAGATGGTGACAAAAGGAAAATCCATATACATCTTTGAGAAGTACATTTTACCATTGAAAAAGATGGGTCAGTGCAGTGTTCGAACAGGAAGATACTCATTTCGAATCCGAAATAGATGCCCCAAATTTTTATAATTTAATTATTGAATAAATAATTGATAACACTGTATTAACGTCAATTGTCATCCACTATAGGTTAAAATAAATTGTATTTGAACTTGATTAAATACGTTGATGAATAAAAACGTATTTTATTAACGATTGAATATTTGTAATATATATATATATATATAATTAATAAATTAAAAATATTTCAAAAACAAGAATACTTTTAATGAATATATTTATTCAAAGCTTTTCGCCGATAAAATAGACTATTTTATCGGCGAAAAGCTTTGAATAAATATATTCATTAAAAGTATTCTTGTTTTTGAAATATTTTAAATTTATTAACTATATTACAAGAAAACATATCACCATATTTAATATAATATATATATATATATATATATATATATATAGAGAGAGAGAGAGAGAGAGAGAGAGAGAGAGTGAGGTAATAGAAGTAATTGAAAATAAGAACCTAATTCGTATCTATCTCAAAACAAATTAATTTAGTGTAATTATATATCTATTACATTCAAATATTACGTTAACACAAAGAATAGAACCCATATTGATTACATTAAAATAATTTAGTGAGATTTATTTTATAAATTATATTCTTATTAACTTATAAATTAAAGAAAACTACAAATATGTCATAACATTTCCATGAGTGTATTTGTTCATTAACATCCCAACGTTTCGTGTAGATCGGATGAACGATTTAGGGGCATAAGAGACATACAAGCAAACATTTATTTTTATTTATATAGGTGTTTGAAATTTTTTTCCTTTCCTCCACCCACTCTCCATCCGTATCTTTCTGAAGCTTTTCCCGGAATCTTCGAATTTGACCGGAAATAGTCAATACACAGGATGTCTCGTTCCCTTAGGTAAATGACAGTGTGAACCGGATGCACTCTTTTAGAGGAGAGACTTCGACCGATATGTTAGGAATGAGAGTTTTTGCAAGTCCAGTTGTGTTTAAACACGTGAAGTCTCCAATAGAACTATTTTGTCCCTTACGACCACCGAGCTGCTTTTATTGTGCTTTTCCTAAAGCAGCGTCCCTTTTTTTAATTTTTATAGCATCTATACCCCCTATTGCTCCCACTGTATTTAGTGAACTACTACCATTCCATTAAGGTAGTTTATTAATATAAAAGTTAGATTGAAGTAAGTAAGCTATTTATTGGTAAATTGATGAAATGTTCCATTTTAATACCATTTGATATTTTTAATAATGACAGTAAATTTAAAACATGTTAGAAAAAAGTTCAACATTTGGAAAGTGTAAAACTAGCATTAAATTTATTTATTTTTGTGATACTATTTTGCTAAAAAACCCCGATGTCCGAGGTTTCATAGTATTCTCTAAGACTAGTGTTGTTCTGGGCGGGGATTAGTTTACCTAGATTCGCTTTCCCTGACGAAATCCATTGTTCTGTTACTTTTTCATGTCTTACGCCACTTTTGAGTCGGGTTGTGAGTAAAAGTAATTCGTTTAATAATAGAATGAGTAAAACTCATATTAAATACACTATTTTTTGTAGTTTAAAGCAAACACTTAGTGAACAATAACCTAATCCAGTACAACCTAACCCAGTATTACCAAAAATTAACCAACTAACCTAACTTAAATCTATTAACCTAACCTAACTCAGTATGATCTAATCTATCCCAATATGACCTAGCCTAACTCAACGAACCTAACCTAATTTAATCCAGTACAACCTACTCTAACCCAAACAAATTAACTTAACCTAGCCAAACCCGACCCTACCTAACCTAACCTAAACCAATTACCCTAACCCAACCCAACCCAATATAACCTAACTTTACCTAAGTCAATTAACCTTACCTACTTCAATATGACCTAACCTAGCCCAATATGACCTAGTCTAACCTAACGAAACCTAACCTAACAATCCAGTACAACCTACCTTAACCTAAACAAATTAACCTAACCTAGCCACACCCAACCCTACCTAACCTAACCTAAACCAATTAACCTAACCTAACCCAATATAACCTCACCTAACCTAGCCAAACCCAACCCAACCTAACCTAACCCAGTTTCACCTAGCCTAACCAAGTATAACCTAACCTTACCCAGTACACCTAACCTAATCCTGCCCAACCTTACTTAATCCAGTACAACCTAACCTAAACCAACTTACTTAACCCAAACCAGTTAACCTAACCCAACCCAATATAACCTAACCAAACCTAAACCAACTAACCTAACCTAACCTAATCCAACCCAACCTAACCTAACCCAGTTCAACTTAACCTAAACCAATTAACCTAACCCAACCCAACCCAATATAATCTAACCTAACCTAAACCAATTAACCTAACCTAACCCAATATAACCTAACCTAACCCAGCCTAACCTAGCCAAACCCAACCCAACCTAACGTAACCCAGTTTCACCTAGCCTAACCAAGTATAACCTAACCTTACCCAGTACAACCTAACCTAATACAACCCAACCTAACCTAACCCAGTACAACCTAACCAAATCAATTAACCTAACCTAATCCAATATAACCTAACCAATCTTAAACCAACTTCTAACCCAAACCAAATAACCTAACCTAACCCAGTACAACCTAACCTAATCCAAACCAACCTAACCTAACCTACAGTATTGAGAACAAAAGTAAGATTAAGGTAGGGATATAAAACTTCTAGTACAGGATAGAAGGGAAGAATCGATATCAAAAGGGGGTTATCACATGTGAAGTACGGTGTCCCTGAAGTGCTTTTGATTTAAAAGGTGATTGCTTTCCGCCCGCACGTGTATCACCTCATGGTGCGTACAGCATCACAGTTTACGGCGATAAGATACGTCCCTATTGTCTAGGTATAGAAGTCGGCCACAGAGATTCCCCATTATATCTCAGACCCTGCAACCTTACTAACAATACCAACCTTACCATATCCCTGCAATACTACAAAGCCCTAATGCGTCCTCACTCCTTACAGTAACAAGCAACGTTTCTTCATCCATTTACTCAGCAACCGAAATAATATTTCGTCAGATCATAAAACTAAGCTGCCTACATTTGGAAGCACTAAAAGCAACATAT
The DNA here is from genome assembly GCA_036971475.1 of Prosapia bicincta. Taxonomy (NCBI): domain Eukaryota; kingdom Metazoa; phylum Arthropoda; class Insecta; order Hemiptera; family Cercopidae; genus Prosapia; species Prosapia bicincta. The sequence goes on from JBAIZL010000002.1 coordinate 24,085,730, forward strand.
TTAAGTAGGAACTGAAGGAAGCCGGCCGAAAACGGATTAATGACTACAGTTAGGTCTGTCGATTTATGCGGCTATTGACGCACGGAACGGTTTACAAGCCCTCGGGCCGTTCGGTGCGTCCTACATGCCCACTGATTTGTAACTAGCTGAAGGGACGAGGAGGAGTTATATCAATAGAGCTGTGTAATGCTTTAATTGTTACAAATAGATGCACAGCATTGTGAGAAGAATACATCGCCCGAGACCGCCTTCAAATGGCGCAGTGACTGATGAAATGAAATTGAATGAATGCAAATCTCGCGATGTGAATCACATCGCTTGAATTAATGAACGCGAGGGGGAGAATCCACAGCGAGGTATTTTTTCTCCAAATAAAGGGAAACTGGCGCAGAATAAGACGAATCTACCGCATTATGTCAATTCACGAGGAGTGATGCGGAGACCAGGAACAGGGAAATTTCCTTCTTCAACATTTTACAACACTCTCAAGGGGTGTTTTAGCGATATTGTCATCCTCATCGCTGATCTCACGTAAGCGTTTAGAGTTCTATACGATAACCAAACCAAATAAAGTGCACACATAACAAACATATCAACACACGGTAACACATTACACTCTATCATAACACACTCTAAAGAATATTCTGACAACAGGTTGCGGGCAGATCGTGTTGTCACCTAATGGTAGGGATAGATATCCCTACGTACAAGGTAATTTTTAATTAAGCCCAAGGCAGGCTTATATCTTACGCGCATCTCTCAGTGTCGTCACCTAATGGTAGGGATAGGTGTCCCTACGTACATCTCTCAGTATCGTCACCTAATGGTAGGGATAGGTCTCCCTAAGTACATCTCTCAGTGTCGACACCTAATATTAGGGATAGGTGTCCCTACGAACATCTCTCAGTGTCGTCACCTAATGGTAGGGATAGGTCCCTACGTTGTACGTAGGTGACTTATAGTTAAGCCTTAGGCAGTTTTATTTCTGTCACACAAGTATTTCTCCACTAGAGAACGTCCAGCGTAAATTGAAAAAGCTCCATATATTTGCAGAAGAGGTTAAAGTGTCAGATATGGTAGGAATTTCTTCACCGGATAATCAGAACCGCTTTAGGTAAAGAAAACATTGCTCGTCACTCCCTCGGACACTAAAATAATCCACTGACAATGGCCACTTATTTAGGCAGACATTTACTACCCTGTGCGTGTTATATGACCAAGTGTCCTTTTGACCCAGTGCGCATGCGTACATCGTCAACAAGCATTAGACGTGTCCCGTTGTTAGTAGTAATAATTGTGCTGAATCACAGCCATAAACCATCTGGCGAAGTGAAGCAAGCGTCTGTACCGCGGATTCCTTGCTTGCAAGCGCTTCTCTAGTACAAGGCTATTATAGCCTTGTAGGCACATGAAGGTATGCAGAAGGATAGGCTGCCGAGTTGCGCAAACAGCAGAGCTAAAGATCCTCATTTACAAATAGCACCATGTAATTCTTTGTTTAGTATTTAATAAAACGCACAAGATGAAAATGGAGAAATTCTTCCGAAACAGCAAAAACTATTTGCTATAAGTGGAATGATAAATGTTCACAATATTTTGTGAATAAAGGTTGTTTATTTTAAAGAGTTAATAACCGTTCTTTTATTCAATTCCTTCTGTTTGTTGAACACAAAACTCTCTCTCTCTCTATAATATTTTTATATCTGTTTACTTTTTCAATTCCTACAGTTAGTTCACACTCTCCCTATATATATATATATATATATATATATATATATATATATATATATATATATATATAGACTATATATAGTTCAAATTTTCAATCGTTAATAAAATACTTTTTATTCATCCACTCAAGTTCAAATACATTTTTTTAAACTTGTAGTAGATGATACTTGATGTTTTACAGTTTTTCAAATATAAAGTCGTTAATAAAATTTAAAGAATTAATTTTAGTTTTATGTGGGAGAAAAACTTTTACAAAAGGGACAAGGTATGCAATATAGTTATTTCTTTCCATTTGAGGCTTAAATTAAGACATAATAGGCCTATATGATTTCGTAAAACACCTGATTTTATGTTATAGGTTATGTGATGGGACAGCTGTTTTAAAGCATAGGTTACGTTCCTTTATTTGCCATTGTTTAATAAAAAGTAACTAAAATAACACGTTTCTTTGTTGAACTAAGTAGGAATTGACTTAAAAATTGTCTCTTTTATATTACTTGTTATTAATTTACTCAAGTTCAAATACATTTTTTTAAACTTGTAGAGGATGGTACTTGATGTTAATACAGTTGTTTCAAATATTAATCCATTAGTTATAAAATTAAATAATTAATTTTAATAATTAACTTCGCTTTCTATTTTACAAATTTATATTGGGTTTCTGTCATATGTATATATTATATTTTTATATTAATTGTAATTATATAATAAAAAGTAATTGAAATACAATTTCCTTTGTTGACTTTAGTAGGAATTGACTTTCAAAAATATTTATTTTTTTTTACTTGTACTAAACAATTTCAGACTAGTGACAAAATCCTAAATACAATCGCAATACGTACTTTAATATGATTAGACGCCAAATCTATGGTGTTTATTTCAACGACATAAGGATCTCAGTGATGGCACGTAAAAACTGTAAATTAGATCTTTTGAAAAGACTACTGATTTGTCATTGTACGAATACAGACGAAGATTAACGAAATCCATCGAAGTTTAATTCGGTGTCATAATACGCAACCTATAGCAGTATGTAGGGAACGCGTCCATATGATTTAATCCCCTGCCTTCGCTATCACAGAGTATGAATGATCGTCCAGTAACAAATCTGCAGTGCTACACTGAAACAATTTCATTATAAATCAAGCCGGTCGTATATTTATTATACAGCATACAACGTTAAGTGCAGCATAACTCTCCATGAATATTCTATATGTCATGGTTTTGAGTTACGCTAATGTCCACACCTCGACAATACTGTAGTGGGCTTGGTGGATGGGTTCAATTATAGGACGAATCCCGTCATCTTAGTACCAACTCAGTCCGTACATGTGAAAATAGCTATAATACTCTTACAAAATTTAATGTATTTACTAATAAATAATATTTAAATACTTGAAAAACTTTTAACCATTGAATATTTTCCATTGTCGAAACATCTTTAAAAACAGAAGCATCGTACTTTTGTACTTTTAAGGATATAGTCGTTCATCGGAAGGGGGGGGGGTGATCCAGAGGGTGAAACACTTAACTACTAAAGGAAAGGTCCCTCACGTTTTCGTCTTTTTACGCTGTTTTTTCAGCTGTTAGGACTGCTTAGCCTGAGAACGCAGCACTTCAGGTAATCTTGTGTACCACTTTTCCTTTCTTTTATACAGTTTTGTTTACTTAAGCTGCCTCTTCCTTGTTTCTCCTGAATGGCACTGAAATATATTAATTATTAATCGTCGTATGGTACTCCTTATTGCTAGCAGTAGACCTACTCCTTTATAACCTCTAAATAGTGAATAAGGGATTTTGTACAGATATTAAAATAGTAAATAAATAATTTTATCGATTTTTCTGAAAATATTTATTTTAATACTAACCTGACCTAACTCAACCTAACCTAACACAACAACCTTACCTAATTTATCCTAACGAACAGAATATATAAGTAAAGAAAGAAGACATTTCGTACAGGTATTAAAGAAGTACATAAATAATTTTGTCGATTTTCTGAAAATATTAATTTTATTACTAACCTAACCTAACTCAACCTAACCTAACCTAACAACTTTACCTAATCTATCCTAACGAACAGAATATATAAGTAAAAAGAGAAGGCATTTTGTACAGCTATTAAAATAGTAAATAAATAACTTTATCAATTTTTCTGAAAATATTATTTTAATACTAACCTAACCAAGCTTAACCTAACCTAACCTAACAACCTTACCTAATCTATCCTAACTAACAGAATATATATGTAAAGAAAAAAGACATTTTGTACAGGTATTAAAGGAGTACATTAATAATTTTATCGATTTTTCTAAAAATAATAATTTTAATACTAACTTAACCTAACTCAACCTAACCTAACATAATCTACCTTAACGAACATAATATATAAGTATAGAAAGAAGACATTTTGTAAAGGTATTAAAGGAGTACATAAATAATTTTATTGATTTTTCTGAAAATATTTAATTTAATTAACCTAACCTAACTCAACCCAACCTAAACTAACAACCTTACATACCTAAACTAACCAAGAATACTTTTTAATATCGTATAAATATAGAAGGAAGACGTTTTGTACAGCTGTTAAGTAGTAAATAGATAATTTAATTGATTTTTCTAAAAATATAAATATTAGTAACCTAACCGAACCTAACTTTACCTAACCTAACTTATCCTAATCTATACTATCTTAAACTAACCGGCCTGGATTCTTGGAAAACCATGATTTACATAAACTTTATTGTATTTTCAATGTGGTTTTAATGTGAATTGAAGTTATACTCAAATTTATTATTTTTTTGTAACCAAAGGATGATATTTTAACTTATTTATAATATAACGTATTTTATAATGCACGTTATTATATACTTACTTCTTACTTCTTACTTCTTATTACGAGCTTCCAAGGTTGGCCTCGATGGCTCGATGTCTCCTATACACACACTCTGCCAATGACCAGAAACAACTTTCTTTCAAGATTCTGTCCAGGGTACATTCCCGTCCTAGTTGACGTTATTATATACACGTACCTAACATTTGTTAAAGAATTATATCTATTGTTGAAATATTTTTTCGTTTCGTAAGTGGTTTTATTGTCTTACGAGTTCTGTCGAACTATGAGTCGACTTATGCATTTTAGTTTTTTCTACGGTGTTTTATCACAAATAATGATGTCTCTTTGTAGAAACGGTTGTCATATAACTGCCAGAGCTCCCTCTGTGACTGTTCAGCGTTTAGGTGATCTGGCAGCATTGGCAGCTTTATAATCTGGGCTAACTACAATTTGAAAATTTTCTCATCCAGGTTACAAATTCACATAATTTAACACCTTGGTTTTAAATTAGGTAAAAACACAAAATGAGCTGTTTTTGCATTTTTTTAACATTAAAATTTTAAAAAATTATCGTTTTAGTAAAATTTTAAGGTTTTCGTTTGCGAATTTTCGGTTGTGCTTTAATCAGTCAATCGATCACTGGTGTTAAATTGCCTACAGAGCGCAGTATTTTGTCTGTTTGAGTGCGCAATTTATATATACTTGTTCGGCTACATTTACCACTGTTACTTTTGTGTAAATACTGATTTTCTGGTAGTGATTACTTACAAAAGTAAACTACCCCCGTATATAAATAAATTATTTTGCCTCTTTCTCTCTCTCTCTCTCTCCTTCTTTCTCTCTGTGTGTGTATATATATATATATATATATATATATATATATATATATATATATATATGTATATATAATAAATATGATGATATGTTTTCTTGTAATATAGTTAATAAATTTAAAATATTTCAAAAACAAGAATACTTTTAATGAATATATTTATCGGTGCCCGATAAAGGCACCAAACTATTTATAAGGACATTGATGTTATAGAAAAAATTACATAAAGTGCAATACTTTTAAACATATGATCGTTTGTAGCACATATGATTTACTTTTGTAAACATATTTTATTAGATAATTATTTTCCTGAAGATGCTGGTACTATTTTATCGGCGAAAATTTTTGAATAAATATATTCATTAAAAGTATTCTTGTTTTTGAAATATTTTGAATTTATTAATTATATAAGTTTGTAGTAGTGTCACTGATGATGATGACATAAGTCATTGAAACGCCTATGACGATAAAGTGTATAGTTTTGTGAGTTCGTGTGCTGTTATTTATTTCTTTTTAAATTGAAAGTTGTAAAGTGTTAATATAATACATTCATACACCTAACGTTTGATTGAAACAAATTAAACCTCAGATGAATAATTTTCTACAATCGATCAGGTTCATAGTATCACTAATACGATAGAAAATGCTTTAGAAGAAAAAAAATCTGCATGGTTGCTTTCTTGGATGTAGCCCAAGCATTTGATAAAGTATGGCATGAAGGGTTGAAGTATAAGCTCTATAGAGATTTACCAATACCGTTTTATCAAATACTTTCATCATATTTAGAAGAAAGATATTTTAGGGTTAGATATGATAAATACTATTCAGACTTGAAAAAGATATCTGCTGGAGTACCCCAGGGTAGTGTACTGGGACCTACACTTTACCTACTATATACAGCTGATATTCCACTGGGTAATAACATAATGACAGCCACGTTTGCTGATGATACCGCACTTTTATCAACAGATAATTCTGTTACCAAAGCAGCCAATAGTTTACAAACTGCCATGAATAATCTTTATATCTCAACTCAAAAATGGCGCATTAAGTTCAATGAAACTAAATCCGTTCATAAACAAACAGAAAGGTCATTATTCCACAAATACTGATAAATGGCAATGTTATACCAACAGCAAATACAGCAAAATACCTAGGTATGACACTGGATGCAAAATTGAAGTGGAAGGAACATGTAAAAAAGAAAAAAGAAGAACTAAATGCCAAATATAGAAAGTTATACTTTTTGATGGGCCGTAGTTCTGAAATATCATTAAATAATAAAATGAGATTATACAACCAAATTCTAAAACCCATCTGGACATATGGTATTCAATTATGGGGATGTACCAAAAAAACAAATTTGAAAATGATTCAGACATTTCAAAATAAAGTATTACGTAACATGGTAAATGCACCATGGTACGTTAGAAATTACGACCTGCACCGGGATCTGAAAATCAAATTTGTTATAGATGAGGTTAAGATTTATGCCTCTAAGCATTTGCGTAGACTGCCTATACATCCTAATCAGGAGATTGAGACAGTCCTTGATGTGACTACACATGTCCGTCGTCTACAAAGAACTAGACCAAATGATTTGGCCATTTTAGAACAAAGAAAAACTTGTTTTCCAACACAATTTTTTTTTTATAATTTTTTTTTTTTAAATTTATTTATTATAAACTGCAACTAAGATAAATCCTATCTAGCAGCTTGCTTTCTGATGGAGATTACAATGTTCGTCTTGTTCCAATGAACGAGACTGACTTAATGTTGCTCTGGAATTAAGTCCAAAGGTTTAGTGCGCTGAAGTCTACGCACTGGTATCCTGTGAGCTAGTCGCATAGCTACAGGGTTCGTATGTTCCTGGAGCCGCCCGAAGTGATTCACTGCTGCAGTGGCGACCTCCTCTCTAACGCTCTTCATCTTGAGGTCCCTAAGTATATAATAGTTACGGACGTACCATGGAGCTCCCACTATAGCTCTCAACACTTTATTTTGGAAGCGTTCTATTACTTGTAAATTGCTGCTCTTGGTGCATCCCCAAAGTGGTAACCCGTATGTCCATACCGGCTTTAGCACTTGCTTATAAACAAGGAGTTTATTGTAGGGGGTTAACTCCGAATACCGGTTCATGAGCCATGCTAGTCTTCTGTATCTTACATCTAGTTCATCTCTTTTTTTCTTCACATGAGATTTCCAGTTCAATTTAGCGTCCAATGTTAAACCTAGGTATTTCACCTCCTTACAATTTCTATAAATGAAAGTGATTAGTCAGTTGCTTCAACTGGACGCGCAGCGTCTTTTTGAAAATATTCACCTACCCATTAAAAAAAAAAAAAAAAAAGACATGAATAATTACCGATACTAAGTATTCAATATAGCCCTACACCAAAACTAAATCGTCAAACTTGTAGCAACTTGTTTTAAGAGAA
>JBAIZL010000002.1:24106066-24113566 GCA_036971475.1 Prosapia bicincta
ACACACACACACACACACACACACACACACACACACACACACACACACACACACACACACACACACACACACACACACACACACACACACACACACACACACACACACACACACACACACACACACACACACACACACACACACACACACACACACACACACACACACACACACACACACACACACACACACACACACACACACACACACACACACACACACACACACACACACACACACACACACACACACACACACACACACACACACACACACACACACACACACACACACACACACACACACACACACACACACACACACACACACACACACACACACACACACACACACACACACACACACACACACACACACACACACACACACACACACACACACACACACACACACACACACACACACACACACACACACACACACACACACACACACACACACACACACACACACACACACACACACACACACACACACACACACACACACACACACACACACACACACACACACACACACACACACACACACACACACACACACACACACACACACACACACACACACACACACACACACACACACACACACACACACACACACACACACACACACACACACACACACACACACACACACACACACACACACACACACACACACACACACACACACACACACACACACACACACACACACACACACACACACACACACACACACACACACACACACACACACACACACACACACACACACACACACACACACACACACACACACACACACACACACACACACACACACACACACACACACACACACACACACACACACACACACACACACACACACACACACACACACACACACACACACACACACACACACACACACACACACACACACACACACACACACACACACACACACACACACACACACACACACACACACACACACACACACACACACACACACACACACACACACACACACACACACACACACACACACACACACACACACACACACACACACACACACACACACACACACACACACACACACACACACACACACACACACACACACACACACACACACACACACACACACACACACACACACACACACACACACACACACACACACACACACACACACACACACACACACACACACACACACACACACACACACACACACACACACACACACACACACACACACACACACACACACACACACACACACACACACACACACACACACACACACACACACACACACACACACACACACACACACACACACACACACACACACACACACACACACACACACACACACACACACACACACACACACACACACACACACACACACACACACACACACACACACACACACACACACACACACACACACACACACACACACACACACACACACACACACACACACACACACACACACACACACACACACACACACACACACACACACACACACACACACACACACACACACACACACACACACACACACACACACACACACACACACACACACACACACACACACACACACACACACACACACACACACACACACACACACACACACACACACACACACACACACACACACACACACACACACACACACACACACACACACACACACACACACACACACACACACACACACACACACACACACACACACACACACACACACACACACACACACACACACACACACACACACACACACACACACACACACACACACACACACACACACACACACACACACACACACACACACACACACACACACACACACACACACACACACACACACACACACACACACACACACACACACACACACACACACACACACACACACACACACACACACACACACACACACACACACACACACACACACACACACACACACACACACACACACACACACACACACACACACACACACACACACACACACACACACACACACACACACACACACACACACACACACACACACACACACACACACACACACACACACACACACACACACACACACACACACACACACACACACACACACACACACACACACACACTGTTAAGAGATCGTAAAGAGGACTTTTAGTTTAAAATTTGTTTTATTAAATTTTTTTGCAAAATCTCTTCTCATTATTTTTTTTACAGTTTAAATTTTGGTGCGTTTAACGCCGAACTCAGGTCCGGGCACCCGAAGTGGAGCCACAGTGACACGGAATTAAACCGTTCCTTCGTTTCCAGTAAAGTCGCGTCACGTGTCTGTGGAAGAATTTTAATTAAACCCAACGGAACATGTCTCTCCTACATCGGCATTAGTTATGCATCCTGCTATACACGAATTAAGTACAATTACTGTGGGCGGATATTTCGGTGGCCGAGGTAATTGATTGTCGTTTGGTTCGGTGACTTCTGACAGAACTGTTCGAGGATCCGAGAATAACGAAAGAGCGAAGTATGTATTCTTGGACCACTGCTTTCAACAAAGATGTTTTGACTTTAAAAACTTTGTGATAGGGGGAGGGGGTTAGTACCCACGCACTACTCCTATCAGTCCTTTCTTTTTTAATCACTCCTAATATAACGAGCAATATAGACAAACGTTTTCAAAACCAATTCCTACTTGGGTCAACAAATAACAATTTCATTTCAGTTACTTTTTATTAAATAATTACAATTAATACAAATAAAGTAACATAACCTGTGAGTTAAAACAGCTGTTTTACTACATAACCTATAGGCCTAACATAAAATCAGCTGTTTTATGAAATCTTATGTTATCACTTATTTATAAGCTTATAGAAGCTTATATTAAGCCAAATGTTAGGAAATAACTATATTGCATACTTTGCTACTTTTATGAAAAGTTTTCCCCCCATAAAACTAATATTCAATAATTAAATTTATTTAATGAATTAATGTTTGAAAAAGCTGTATTAATATTAAGTGTCATATACATCATGTTATTGTGTGTTATACATATACACGCAAATATGTTGGGTGTGGTTAACCAACTTATAACATCTGAGGTTACTCAAATACAGGAATTATTTATTAATTTTTATTCAACAGCTGTTTTAATAAATTAAAAATTAAATCAACAGATGTTGAACTAAACTTAGTAAATAATTTTTGTATTTGAATAATCTCAGTTGCATTTGATATTATATATACAAATACATATATTATTCAAAGCAATTCTCCGGTAAAACAGTACCAACATCTTCAGGAAAAATAATTATGTAATCTAGCTGATCTAATTATCTAGTTAATCTAATTATATAATTATATATATATATATATATATATATATATATATATATATATACATTAGTAGTGGTTTAATTGTATCTATTTAATAAATTATAACTAAAATACAAATTTTCTTTGTTGGCCTAGGTAGGTATTGACTTAATTTTTTTAAATATCACTTGTTAGCAATTATGTATTACTTGAAGGAAGGAAATAACTACAAACAATGTCTAATGGTCGTACTTATACGCATACAGGGATACCCAACAATAACATAACTAAAATAATTCTCACTCATTTACCACAATTTATTGCTAACCATAAATCTAGATTGCTAACCATTTAATTAATGGCCACACGTATTATAAACGTCAAATTAGTATAAGAGGAAGAGATAATTCTCATCTAGAGCATTTATTGATTTAAAATCAAATTATTATTTTAGTCTAAGTAGACGGTCAACTCCTTTCTTCCCCCCCTGTTAGCTTGTACACACATCCTTCTACACAGGATAACCAGTAGACTCGCCCATTTACTACGGGCAGGTGGTAGACACATGTCTTACTACGGGCAGGTGGTAGACACCTATCTCACTACAAGCAGGTGGTAGACACATATCTTACTACTGGCAGGTGGTAGACATCTATCTTACTATGAGCAGGTTGTAGACACCTATCTTACTACGGCCAGGGGGTAGACACCTATCTTACTACGGGTAGGTGGTAGACACCTTCCTTACTACGGGCAGGGGATAGACACCTATCTTACTACGGACCGGTGGTAGAAACCTATCGTACTACGGGCAGGTGGTAACACCTTTCTTACTACGGGCAGGGGATAGACACCTATCCTACTATGTGCAGATGGTAGACACCTATGTTACTACTAGCAGGTAGTAGACACCTATCTTACTACGGGAAGGTGGTAAACACCTTTCTTTTTACGAGCAAGTGGTAGACACCTATCTTTCTATGGGCAGGTGGTAGAAACCTATCTTACTACTAGCAGGTAGTAGACACCTATCTTACTACGGGCCGGTGGTAGACACCTTTCTTACTACAGACAGGTGATAGATACCTATCCTACTATGGACAGGTGGTAGACACCTATCCTACTATGGGCAGGTGGTAGACAACTATCTTACTACCAGCAGGTAGTAGACACCTATCTTACTACGGGCAGGTGGTAAACACCTATCCTACTATGGGCAGGTAGTAGACACCTATCTTACTACGGGCAGGTGGTAAACACCTTTCTTACTACGAGCAAGTGGTAGACACCTATCTTTCTACGGGCAGGTGGTAAACACCTTTCTTACTACGAGCAAGTGGTAGACACCTATCTTTCTACGGGCAGGTGGTAAATACCTATCTTACTACTAGCAGGTGGTAGACACCTATCTTACTACGGACAGGTATGGTTAAAATTATGATCGTAAATGGAAGTTGTATGAACTACATACACAAAACCTTACTCTATGACTATATAATGCTGCAAAATATCATATATACGGTTAAATTGTTTAACACAACTCATCACAATAAACAGTAAACATGTTATTCGTGCGAACCCAGCCAAAAGAAAGAATCTGCTAGGAGAATGCGGAATTCTTCAAGTACTTGTATAGATCTCGAAATATAAGACACATTGAAACAATTATGTTGGGCACTGAATCGTGTATCCTTTCTCACACATTCCTTTCCATTTTAGGTTTTTCGTGAAGCTTAATTACACTTGTCTAAACTGATTTTAGATTACATCCGGGGATCGCAAGCCAAACAAAAGCGCGAATCCTTCCTCCTCCACAACTTTAGTTACTTCATTTCAAATGTTTTCGAAGTATTTATCACCTAAGCAGGTGTTTAAACTTTTATAATGTGTTCTCTATGAATGCAGTGGCAGAGTAAATACGTAAGATACCATTCCTACTACAATTACTCAGTCGCTATTTAGATTATTAACTAGGGTCCTGCATTTCTCATATAGTTTAATCATATGGACATGAAATTATAGCTGTATTGTAGAAAACAAATAGCCTACCGCATTAATTTTCGTTGTTGTATTCTCCTTTGACCATCTTGCCAACCTTGTTCATCTGGCACATATTGTCTACCTTGATCATTTTGTTCAAATTGTTTACCTTGACGATCTTGTTCCCCTCTCCATCCTGCCCATTCTGTCTGCCCTGTCCACCTTGACCATCTTGTTCACCATGTCTATCTTGACCATCTTGTTCACCTTGTCCATCCTGTCCATCCAGTCTACCTTGTCCATCTGGTCTAACTTGTACTCCTTGTTCATCCTGTCCTTCTGGTCTACCTTGTCCGCCTTGTCCATCCTGACCATCTGGTCTACCGTGTCCATCTGGTCTACCTTGTCCTTCTTGTCCATCCTGTCCATCTAGTCTACCTTGTCCATCCTGTCCATCCAGTCTACCTTGTCCATCTGGTCTACCTTGTCCATCTGGTCCACCTTGTCCGCCTTGTCCATCCTGTCCATCTGGTAATCTACCTTCTCCATCTGGTCTACATTGTCCATCTGGTCTAACTTGTACTCCTTGTTCATCCTGTCCATCTGGTCTGCCGTGTCCATCAGGTCTACCTTGTCCATCAGGTCTACCTTGTCCATCTGGTCTACCTTGTCCGCCTTGTCCATCCTGACCATCTGGTCTACCTTGTCCGCCTTGTCCATCCTGTCCTTCTGGTCTACCTTGTCCATCTGTTCTACATTGTCCGCCTTGTCCATCCTGTCCATCTGGTCTACCTTGTCTATCTGGTCTACCTTTTCCATCTGGTCTATCTTGTACGTCTTGTCCATCCTGTCCATCTGGTCTACCTTGTCCGCCTTGTCCATCCTGTCCATCTGGTCTACCTTGTCCATCTGGTCTACCGTGTCCATCAGGTCTACCTTGTCCATCTGGTCTACCTTGTCCGCCTTGTCCATCCTGACCATCTGGTCTACCTTGTCCGCCTTGTCCATCCTGTCCATCTGGTCTACCTTGTCCATCTGGTCTACCTTCTCCATCTGTAGACCTTCCTTCTATTAAATCTCACTTAATGTATTTTCCAATGCGTTTTAGTTTCTTTTTATCCTTTTACATTTCTATCAACCAGCTACTCCCAAATCCCCGTGTTGTCCAGTTATAGAACCAATATGGCTAGAGTAGATAAGTAATTGTTATTTTTCAACTCTGGTTAAGCGACCCTGGCTAAGCGATGGAATATTGTGCCCTCTTCCTTCCTATAGTTCTATATAACCCTAAATACCCTTTCGTACCCTCTATTTCATTACCATTCTTCCTTCAAGTGAGCCTCCTCTTTATCCGAAACAAAGAGAATTTGTATGACCCGCTCTTCATTTTATTCAAATTTACAATATTTGTTCCACCTTAGTATCAGGTAGACACATCTTTCCACCCTGTTGTAGAACAGGTAAGTGACCCTGGCTAAGCGATGGAATATTGTCCCCTATTCCATTCTTTAGTTCTATATAATCCCAAATACCCTTTCGTACCCTCTATTTTATTACCCTTCTTCCTTCCAGTGAGCCTCCTCTTTATCCTAAACAAAGAGGATTTTTATGACCCTCTCTTCGTTTTATTCAAATTGACGATATTTGTTCCACCTTAGTATCAGGTAGACACATATTTCCACCCTGTTGTAGAACAGGTAAGCGACCCTGGGTAAGCGATGCTATTATTGTCTCCTATTTTAGTAACAGGAGATATTTTTTCCTTCCTTTAATTCTGCATAATTCTACTTTCCCTTTCCTAACCCATCCCTCATTATACTTTTTTGTAGTTGGCCTTCTTTTTATGCTACAGAAACGGGATGTCGTGATATGATCTTAATTTCATTTATATACATTATTATTTTTTCATCATAGTCGTTAACACTTGTACATGCTGAATTCTTTAAATCCAAGAACATCATATCTCTCCATTCAATGCCAATTAGTTTATTATTAAATGGAAAGTAAGCTACCTCACTACATTTTATACGTGTTTAAAATGAATACACATTTTTCATAATGAGACTTATTTTTTAATTCCTTCTATTAGTTCACATTCTCCTTAAATCATATCTTGTTCAAATTTTCAATCTCTAATAAAAATACGTTTTATTGATCCGTTCAAGTTCAAGTACAT
>JBAIZL010000002.1:24121066-24128566 GCA_036971475.1 Prosapia bicincta
TCTCCTTAGTAACCCTTCAGTACCTTGGATGTGTTACGCCTCAAGGTTGCATTCCATTCTTCCCTGCACAACCTGTCTATATGTGCCGTGATCCTCTTGCGCCCCTCCTGAGGCGGCATGCCCACTGCCCTCAGCAACGGTCATTGAGTTATACACCCTTGTTTTGCTAAGGCGTCAGCTCTTTCATTCCCTATCCAGCCACAATGTCCTGGAATCCAGGTTAGGTTGAGCGAATTATACTAACTCAGCTCTGCTAGAGAAGCTATAGTCTCAGCCACCAACCTAGAGCTGGTACTAGCCTTACCTAAAGCCTTCAGAGCTGCCTGACTGTCCGAGCAAATCCAGATGGTCTTGCCCCTCCTGCCAGACCCTATTATTTCCTCAGCACATTGTTTGATCGCGAGCACCTCCCCCTGGGAGACAGTGTTGTAGTCCTCCAGGCGACGACAAAATCTGTCTTGGTGCCTCGGTCTACTAAATCCTGCTCCCACTCCTTCCTTCATCTAGGAGAATATATACTATATACTCATCTTGGACCCATTGGTAACCAGATTTCACCATGTTTGGGTCTACACTCCGCCCATGCCTCTCTTGCAGGAATATGGATTTTGTAGTTTCCTTTTTCCCTTTTAAGAGACAGTATCTTATCCTGAGGTTCTATCCAGAGCTCCTTCAGTGAATCCCCAAATAGCTGTTTATGACGTTTGCTACTTGTCTTCCACTGTCCGGTACAACTTAGCCAGTATGCAGTTTTCATTGCCTCCATCCTAATTTGAAGTCTCAAGGATGAAAAACCCAACATAACTCTCATGGCCGCATATGGTGTGCTTCTCCTTGTAGCTGTTATGCCTCTAAGGAAGAGCCCATGCGCGCTGTCCAGCATTCTTTTACTTGTTTCTTTCTGTGCCCTGTTCCACCAGACGATTGAGGAAAAGACCAACCTCGGCACCACAATGGCGGAATAAAACCAGTTCATCTGACGTGGACCCAAACCCCATCTCGTGCCTATTGCTCCTCTGCATTGCCAGAACGTAGCTATGGCTTTTTTGCACTTATCCTCCAAGTGCTCACTCCAGAGTAGCTTTCTATCCAGAATAACTCCCAGATATTTAGCGCTCTCAATGTAGCTTATTTTGGTATTGCCAACTTCCATCATCTCCAGCGATTTAGTTTTATATCGCCTAGTTAAGATGAGGGCCACAGATTTCTCTCCTTGAATGCATAGTGCATTCTCCCTGCACCATGTTTCTGTTACCTTGAGTGCCTCTTGAAGCAGGTCTTTGAGGACCTCTTCAAATGGTCCCCTAACAAGGATAGCTATGTCATCCGCATATCCTACCACCTTGACACCCATTCCACTGGGAGTCCTTAGTAGGCCATCCACAGCAAAGGGGATAACACTCCACCCTGCGGGCAGCCCTCTGAGATCATCCCATTTATCGTGCACCCCATCCAGGATGCAGTACTTAAACGGTTTTCCAAGGAACTCATAATCCAATTTATAATTCCATCAGAAATCCCGTGATCCATAGCTGCTGTCTTGATGACCAGTCTAGAGGTACTATTAAAAGCCCCTCCACATCAAGAAAAGCCCCAATACATATCCCCTTGTTGTTGATCTGACTCTCAATAAAGTCCACAACCGACAACAGCGCAGTCTCCACTGACCTACCAGTTCAGAAGGCGTGTTGGTCCTGATGAAGCGGATACTGCTTCAGAGGTCTCTCCTTCAAATAGTGGCCCACCAGCCTTTCCAGTGTCTTTAACAAGAAAGATGTAGAGCTGATAGGTCTGAAGTCTTTTACCTCTGTGTAACCTTTCCTCCCCGGTTTGGGGATAAAGATAACTTTCATTTTGAGCCACCGCCCGGGCGTGTAACCCAAGGCAACACAGCCTCGGAGTAATCCTGTCAGTGGCCCTATTATTTCCTCCAAGCAATTTTGTAGGGTGTGCTGGAGTAATATTATCTAATCCAGGCGCTTTAAAAGGCTCAAAAGACAGAATCGCCTCTCTCACCTTTTGCGCTAAGATCACCTGCCCAGCAATATTCCAGTCTGCCCTTAGCACAGTATGGCGGAGGTTTTGAGCACCACCCCCTACCGGGCTAATATCGGGAAAACTGTTCCTCATAAGCAGACGCAGGGTTTCCTCCGGGGTGTCCGTAAAGCTACCATCAGTCCTCTTGACAAACTTAAGCTCTCCCCTCGGTCCACCTGCTAACACCTTAAACAGTCTAGCAGTGTCACTCAGTGTGCTTGTCTCTGAGCACCACTTTTCCCAAGAAGCACGTTTAACCTCTTTAATAAGATTTTTATAGAGGCCCTGGCTGTCTTTATATGCCTGCCAGGTCTCCGCCGTTTTCTTCTTCTATGCGCTATTAAAGAGCCTTCTAGTCTCTTTCCGTCTTGCCTCTAACTCGCTGTTCCACTTAAGCTTACCACGCCCAGTGTTTATCCGCGAGAGAGGGCACTTTTCCTCAAACGACGTGGAAATTGCAGTCCTGATGTAGGCCTCAGTATTTTCCAGTTCGTTTGATGTACCACGGAAGTCTGACATCCGCCTCCTCACCAAGGACTTAAAACCTTCCCAGTTTGTCCTTCTCGGGTTCCTAAGCCACACCACATGAGGGACAACTCCCCTCATCGTAGCAGTGATGATCTGGTGATCAGACAAGGAGGGCTCATCCGAAACCTGCCAGTAATGCACCCACCTTACCATTTGTCTATTACAGAAGGTGATATCTAGAACCTCTATTCTGTTTGAAGTGACAAATGTTGGCTCGGCACATGTGTTTAAAACCATAAGGTTTTGTTCAATCAAGAAAGCGAGGAGCTCCTCACCTCGCTCATTTGTGTCTGTGCTGCCCCACACCTCATTATGAGCATTGGCATCACAGCCCACTAAGATTCCTATATTCCTCTCCCTGCAGTACCGAACTAACTTACGTATTTCTGCAGGGTGCGATTCTCTATTGTGGGCGCAGTAAGTGGAGGGCACGATGAACTCCCTGCTCCCACTTACCTTGCTCTTACCTCGAATTCTAACAACCGCAATGTCTCTAGTTGAGAATTCTTGAATCAGCGTGGCTTCTAGTCCTCTGACTATCACACATGCTCTGTGCCCCTCATGTTTCCCACTTGCGTAGGTGCGCCCAGCTGCAGTCAAACCCCTTATACGGTTCCTGACCAGCCACGGTTCTTGCACTAGCGCAAGCGCTGGTGATGTGTGCCTCACATTTAAGCACCTGGTTAGGACCACCGAGGCGCTTTTACTGTGGTGCAAGGTAATTTGCAGGATCATCGCTTGAGGGTCAGCCATATCCAACTGACCCTTACGCCTTCTCTTGATTCTCTCTCTCTCTCGCCCTTCTCTTCTGGGTCCTTAGAGTTCCACTTAAAAGTGATCTCTGCAGTCCCCAGGAAGGCTTTCCCATCTCTTGTCTTTAGTTGTCTGGCCGATGCCTCACACAATCCTAGGCAGATGAGGCTTACAGGTCCCCGCTCAATTCACTGTAGGATCTTCCACTTCGAAGTGTCAATTTCTGGGTTTTGCATCCCCATGAGCATGGCCAACCGAATGGCCTCCCATTATGGTGGTGGTACTAGCACCGTCACTTTCACCCTTTTGATCAGTTCATCAGGCAGGACTAATGAACCCTGAGTCCCGTCCTCGAGCTTAACTGACGGTTCCACTTCTCTCAGCCATTTTGCTGATTCCTCCTCAGCACAAATAAATGCTGCGACTCCATCCCTTAAGTAAGTAGGAAAGCCAGCCTCATGGTAGGAAAGCCAGAGTGATTTCCTCCTTTGTTCCCCGCTCATTCTTCCTGTTGCCTGGAATTTCCTGGAAACTGCATTTCCATCTGTCTCTACGGGGGCCGAAGCCATCTTCATTGGGGCAGATTTTCGGTAGGTTCTAAGCCCTGACCAGTTAAATTTATTTTTTTTTGTTTCTGCCATGTGTGTTCCCACGAGCAGCTAGGGAAATAAAGGTCCACCGCCGCAGAGCCCCGCTTACGGCGGTAAGGCGACTTAAGTACTCAGGGGTGGCGCCAGGTGCCCCTGAGGCTCCCTTAAAGACCCTCCCTACCCTGACGGCCACGAATCTACATCGGCAAGGATCGCATAAAACCTTCAGATCGGAGGTGTATGTGTCCATCCAGACCACCAACCTGGATGGGGGTGCTTCTTGGTTGCCGCCCTCAAGGGAAGGGCAGGTCGAGAGCCGTGCAGATAACAACCCTTCAAGTGCTAGGACTGGCCCCTTTTTTGAGCCGCCTTCATGCACTGACACATTTGTCTGGACTTCCCGTTTATAGGGAGCCACATACGTACAGCTCCGCTCCACCCGTCCCCCATCGCCCGGATTAAGCCTCCCCACCACGTCAAGGTCATGCAGCCCATAGGAGAGGTGACGTGCTCGTTACTAGCGAAAAAGATAATTAGTAAATACTCATTATATTATTACTGAAGCCAACATTTGCTAATTGCGATAGGTAAAAGCTTCGATTTTCCAAACGCTAATGGTAAAAGCACGAATAAACCTCTCGTATTTATAAAGTACTCATGTGTGTATATTCTTAGATTACTAGCAAAACCTAGGATATACCAATATACTGTCTCTTATAGGAACAGATACAAACTTGTGTGATTCTCTATAGAGAATGTTATCTACCTCGGCGTTGTACAAGAGAGTTCCGTGTTGCAGCGTCAATGTGACGTAGGTTGGATGTTTGTGTCAGTTTGGTCAAGATTACCCTCCATATTTGTGTCAGTAGTGTTAGTGAGAGTTTAGTGAATGTCCGTGGCTGTGAGTGACTAGGAACCCTACAAATGGGGCTTCTGAGTATGCTGAGTCTGAGGCAAGCGACGACGACCGCCATGGCAGTGCCCTGGATCCAGCTACAGAGGAAGTCGATTACGATCGCGAGGGACTGTCTGATTCTGATTTGAAAGAGGAATTAGATAATCCTCAATGGGCACCTAGTACATATATAGTATAGTACGAATATTGTGATAGCTACTACTATTTATGCCTGGGATGTGTTTGCTAAATCAAATCTCACGCCATTCTCAAGAATAAATAACTAGAAAGAGTTGACAGTGTCTAAACTGAAAACGCTCATAGGCTTACTGATTTATACGAGATAGCAAGAATTTGTATATAATTTTTATTAAATATTTTAAAGGCTAATTTGTAGTTTTTATTTCACGAAATAAGGTTTATTTATTATTTCAGTGATTATTATTTATTATTTATTACAGTTACAAATGTGAATTACATACATAACACAAAAAATAAAATACTGATAATCATGGGACGCTAGCAAATTCCTGCCGTCTCCGATCGGAGACAAAATGGCGGCCTAGTATTTAATCCATTTTCAAGGCTCAAAATTATTTTTATTGTCATATTCTTTTATTTCTAAAGTAAAACCATCAGAATAGATTTAAAACTATTTCAGCACCTTATGAACTTCACGCTAGAGGCTTTGATGGTTTTCACTTCCCAGACCTCCATAGACCTCTATAGTCTCCAATAGAGAGCAGGTCTACTTGAGATGTACCTATCAGGCACAAGTCCTTACCGCAACTACAAATTTTCCTATTAGCTATAATTTGTTTCCTATTCTATATATGGGATAAGTATTTTCGAATTTACTTAACAGATTGAAAGTCTGTTACATTCTTCTCCTACAGAGGGCTTTATCTATTCCTAGGAGGGTTTGTGTGTAGGTGACTCTCAAGGGGCGCAGAGTTTGAAAAATTGAGAACCCTAAATGTAAAGGATATTCTGGATGTAAAGGATCATTAATGTGGAGGTATTGTTTACGACGGAAAAATACCATGAATGTGGAAAATTGTATAAAATTTATGAAATCGCAATGCGTCGGTTGTCACGAGTAAAGGTATATATGGTAACTCAAAGATAAGATCTCAGAAAAAAGGGAGTGGAAAGGGAGGAGAGGTTCCTGGATGACGGATCTAAGGACATTGTTGATCTTTTCAAAGAGATTTAAGATTTTCTTAAAGAGATAAATTCGCCATAATAATCTCCAACCTCCTAAAGAGGATGTCAGAAGAGATAATGGAAGCTCCAAGCTATTGGGTCGTTACTTTTCGAATCTTCAATTCGGGCAGTTTAGTCAGAAAATAAATAAATCATAACATAAAATAATTGTATGTAATTTATGCTGTGAATTTGAAATATCACTTCTACAGGTTTCTCTATTACGTAGGCCGTGTGCTAAGAACCAGTTTTAAGTTCGTGACTGAATGAAAACCAGTTTTTATTTTAAAGAGTGCGTACGGCTTTCTCACAACAAAGTCTCAAAATGTCATTTGTCACTTACTGGTGTAGTTAGTTTTTGGTAAAGGTCACGATAAGGTCATTAGCACCCAGGTCTTCCTAACTGCTAGTTAACAATGCCAGTCTGCTAAACACAATATGCGCGTATTATATAATCTGGATCCAGTAATGTTATTCAGTGTACTAGCGCTCTGACACGATACGACGGTGACGGACGATTTTCCAGAAATACAAGGACAAGGTTCGACGGCCTAGTTTTCCGTACCACTTAAAACGCAAGGTGGTCAGTTTGGTGCAGGATGAGCAAAATCTTTACTTAGCTTGGAATGGCAAGACCTTATTAATTCCAAGCCAGCTTCACCTAAGGGACAGATCTCGTGTTGGCCAAGGTTTTCTCGAACACGAAGGATCTAGATTCGAAGACTTTACCAGTTCGCACCTGGATCAGAGTTACTGCTCCGCCTAGTGACGACGGTTTTGTTGGGTTTGGAAAAATACTATGCAATAATAAAACTTACCGAATTGTCACTGTACCCAGTTTGGATGGTTGGGTCACTCCAAGTTTCTAGCTTAAGGAACTGATCCCTAATGTTGGACCATAGTTTGGTCCTCCCAGACTTGTGATGTGACGAGTTAAATTTCCCGCTACATCTATAGTAGATCGCCTTTACAAAACACATTTTAATAATCGTGCGTGCTTGGGCACATATCGCGGGAGCAAAGCGTTTCTCTTCGCCCCACACGAGCGTCTAACTTGATACATAGCGTTACAAAGTGTGCAAGTGATAGGCTGAAGTGTGCAGCTGAGTAATAGGTCGCAGTCACGCAACCGCTTGCCCACCTGGACGTTCTAGCGTGCAAAATACCTCTTAGGCTAGATTTAATTTCCAATTTGTAGGGGCGTGTGTTCGCGTGTGCACCGCATTTTGCGACAATATAGAAGAGTCGCTTTATTTTAAAAAAATAAATTATTAAGGTTTAGAGATATTGAGTTATAAATTGGAATTGACTTTATTCAGCAACTCCTTAAAGACTCAATACAGTTCTGTGTGAAGGCATTTTCTACTGAAACAAGTAATAGAAAAAAATGTTTTTCAAGTCAATTCCTACTTAGGTCAACAAAGAAAAGTTTTATATTAGTTACTTTTTATTAAATAATTGCAAATAATATAAATAAAGCAACATAACCTA
>JBAIZL010000002.1:24133566-24231066 GCA_036971475.1 Prosapia bicincta
ATAAATTAGAATGTGAAAATTGTAATAAAACCTATATAGGTTAAACTAAGAAAAAATTAAAAGAAAGATATAAAGAACATTTGAAGGCTTTTATAAATCCAGAAATATATAAATCAAATTTTGCAAATAATTGTATTAATAATAAGCACCAATTTCCAAATATAGAAAATATGAAACTTATAGAAGAAATTAATAAAGGATTAAGAATGAATATATATGAAGCATTTGAAGTATATATATATACAGTAATAATAAATTAACAAAGAACAAATACAAATATCAACAAAAAAATTTGGCAATTTGTATAAATTTAGCAACCATTCTATTTATAATTTAACATATGTTTTAGACCTATGTCTTGCATTATTGTATTTTTCATTCCTGATGATGTTGGTACTGTTTATCAACGAAAAGCTTTGAATACAAATAAATAATATTCTTGTATTTGAATAACCTATGTTGGTTATATATATATATATATATATATATATATATATATATATATATATATATATATTGTATATATATTATTGACATTATTGTAATTTTCATTCCTGATGATGTTGGTACTGATTGCCAACGAAAAGCTTTGGATATAAAATAATAAATATTCTTGTATTTAAATAACCTATGTTGTTTTAACATATTAAACAAGAAAACGTATTTTATATATACCTATATATATATATATATATATATATATATATATATATATATGCTGATACGTATTCCTTCACGAATGGAAAAATATGATGAATTGTTACTATCTGGAGTACATCCGTTTATTCTGCAGTCCATAAATTCGCAGTTCCGACGTTTCGCTAGAATCTCATCCAGCATTGACGAGGTGAACCAAACAACACTCGCTCTTCTACTGTTGTTGGGTTCACCTCGTCAATGCTGGATGAGATTCTAGCGAAACGTCGGAACTGTGAATTTATGGACTGTAGAATGAACGGATGTACTCCAGATAGTAACAATTCATCATATATATATATATATATATATATATATATATATATATATATATATATATATGCTGATACGTATTCCTTCACGAATGGAAAAATATGATGAATTGTTACTATCTGGAGTACATCCGTTTATTCTGCAGTCCATAAATTCGCAGTTCCGACGTTTCGCTAGAATCTCATCCAGCATTGACGAGGTGAACCAAACAACACTCGCTCTTCTACTGTTGTTGGGTTCACCTCGTCAATGCTGGATGAGATTCTAGCGAAACGTCGGAACTGTGAATTTATGGACTGTAGAATGAACGGATGTACTCCAGATAGTAACAATTCATCATATATATATATATATATATATATATATATATATATATATATATATATATATATATATATATTGTAATCCTTAGATGAATATTTTATTCTTGTTGAATATGTATGGTGAAATAAAATAACTTTCATAAACAAGAATATACTAGTATTACTTCATTTTATTGTTGATTAAAGCTTTTCGCTAATTTACATTATTAGCATTTTCAAAATTTATAAATCACTGTCCAGTTATGTGACTAGAGTAAGACTGTTGTTATATATATAGTAGAGAATCAATAATTCGGGCTTGGGTCGCGGCCCATCCGGGTTATTGAAAAACCGGATTAGCCACTCAGTAAGGAAAAAGAAGACATTGTACTTAGAGAAAAAACTCAATTATATTTATCAAACAAAGAGTATTATGTGCGGTACATATTGTACATACAGGTAAACTCGACTGTAATTTAATTCTCGGCAAACAAATCTGTCAATTTTGATTGTTTAATGTTGTAAGCCGCATAGGTGCTGTGCGATCCCGTAGTCCTTTCAGCATAAGACGCATAAAACATACGTTCATTATCTTTTCCTAGAATCTTGTTTCCCATTTAAAATTCTTATAGTTATTAAATTAACAACATAATTTTGGAACTGATACGTATATAACATCCTGTAAGAGGAACTGATATTTTATTGATATTGTATAGCAAGGGTTCATATTTAATTAACATTAAGAAATACTAACTGATAGGTTATGAGTATGAACTGATTCTATTTAATATCGTAAAATGGGAACCGATTCTAAATATCATAGTGAAATACGAATTGATTAAGAATGAACTAACTGTATTTAACGTCGTGAAAGATGGACTGATAATAAATAAAATGATGAAGTATGAAATAACAATAATTAACATAGTTAAATATGATCTAATTCTAAAGACAATAATAAAATATTAACTGAAAGGAATTAATAGCATGAGGTATGAGCTGGAAGTAATTATTATCGAGAAGTATAAATTATATTAATTAAATAGTGAACTTGTTAAGTAATAAACTGGTTACTAATTGATACCGTAAAGAAGTAACTGGTAATAATTAACAATGCCAAGAATGAAGTATTACTAATTAACAATGTGACATATTAACTGAAATTAACTAGAGTTGTGACATATGAGCTGAAATTAATTAGAGTTGTGAAATATGAACTGATATTAAATAGAGTTGTGAAATATGAACTGATAATAATTAAAGTTGTAAATTATGAACTAATATTGATTAAAGTTTTGATATGTGAACTGATATTGATTAGAGATATGAAATATGTACTGACATTAATTAGAGTTGTGAAATGTGAACTGTCATTAATTAGAGTTGTGAACTATGAACTGATATTAAATAGAGTTGTGAAATATGAACTGATAATAATTAAAGTTGTAAATTAGGAACTAATATTGATTAAAGTTTTGATATATGAACTGATATTGATTAGAGTTATGAAATATGTACTGACATTAATTAGAGTTGTGAAATATGAACTGTTATTAATTAGAGTTGTGAAATATGAACTGATAATAATTAGAGTTGTGAAATATGAATTGATATTAACTAGAGTTTTGAAATATGAACTCATATTAAATAGAGTTGTAAAATATGAACTGATATAACCTAGAGTTGTGAAGTATGAACTGATTTAAATTAGCATCGTTAAGTAAGAACTAATACCACTTAACATCGTGGAGAATGAACGGATACTTTTATCATAGTGAAGAAGGAACTGATAGTAATTAACATTGCAGAGTAGGAACTGCTAGGTAAAAGGAACGACGCTTACGGAACTAAGACTTAACAGCATCATTGGGTTAATTAATGATGTAAATAATTGAATGTCGTCACCTTGTCTTCTTATATCAAGGAAGATGAGATATTTCCAGCGCATATAATAAGGTGTTAAGGCTACTGGAAGTGGATTGATTTTATTTAGCAACGGTCTGAAAACACCCTTAAATAAAGCTGTGCTGACGGAACTTATATTTAATCACCCTCTGTAGTTGCAGCCGATTCTTAATTAGATTTAAATAGAAGCAGTAAAGTTCTGACAGAAGAGTGTTGTAAATAAGGGTTTTGCAGTAGCAGCCTGTCCGTCTTGGTCCCTTCGCTTCAAGCCGTCGCCAGCTAAATATTTAACAAGGTAATAAAGTGTTACTCTAGATCCGGCGTCTTTATTTCTCGTTTTATACTTTGTAGCGACATAACGTGAGCTCTTTTATTTTATTAACAGCCTCGTCCCTAAACGCGCAATCCGCCAGCAAGATTGTCTATTTGATTGAGGTATATGCCGGGCACAGCTGTAAGAACATTCGTTTTCCCTCTCCATATTAGACGTCATGTTAATTACGTTTGGTTTAATGTTAAAGGGAAAACACTATTCTTAGATATTCTCCTTTCAACAAAAACCAAGAGATTCATGTTGCCACGCATAATTCTCCAACCGTTACTTTGCTGCCAGGGTCAGTCCAAAATGTAAAACTTTGTGCTAGATGACATTTTCTGGAACATTTTGTAGTTATATTACATCCTCTAAGCAGATTAATGTTGCTACAAAGGGACATAATGTTTAAATAGAAAATAATGTTTTACGAAAAATACATTGTAGTTATAGCTCCCGCGCTTGTGTGTTTGAGATAAAGAGCTTATAAAATATTCTGTTAGGCACGTGGAAACATAGGGGTTTACAGGTAGGACAAAAGAGTTACAAATAGAAACGTATGACTCATGGCTCTTGCCCTACTTAAGATGAGGGGGGTTTGGTCTTCTGTGTTAAGTATCTAAGAGACGAGGTGAGGAAGTTTGATCAGCGAGGAGGTGAGGAAGTCTGATCTGCCTCGGGTTAGACGATTGTGCACGAGACGTCTGTGTGTGAAACGATACTCGTCTCACAAGAGGGAGTCTATTGAGGTGCAAAGATGGATGTCTTTAACGTCAGACGCTAGCAAATCCTCGGTAATCCAGAATGTTCCAGGATCTGTGTAGTCGTAAGAGATAAGAGGGATACGAGATAATTTGTTCACAGTCAAAAGTTTCAGTTGGAATCGTTGGAACATATCATCTCTTTAAAAAACCTATCGAACCAGGGCACTAAGACATTGTGGGAAGGCATACGACTTTGCTAAATAAAGGAGAAGCTAGAATCCGGGGATTAAAAATGGAAACTGGGAAGAGCAATACCGCGATGGAGGCGAACTCTTGCGTCCCACACTGAAACCTCGGACAGTGCTCATGCGAAATTCCTCATGACAGTATATGTATAGGAAACATTTGTTCCTCATCTAACTAGGCATGTAATTATACGGTAACACCTGTGACCAGATGGGGCACATCTGTAGGGCTGAGATCTCTGAAGTTGTGACCAAAGAATAGCCTACTAGTAACATGTTCATAGGGAGCATCTCTACCAATATGGATTGATAAAAGGGAAGCAATAAAAAAGCAACAAGGACATAGTGGAAAAGGATCCCACTAAATGTAAAACCGTCAGATGTACCAAATTTAACATAGTCCATATAGACAAATTAAACGCAGGTGGTCTTGGGCATTTCAATTGGTGTAACATGTGCAGGAACGTTACTGGATAGATTAATTCCCACCTGGGTCACAGAGAAGTGTCCTGTATTTTGCCCTTCTAGGATTAAGGATGGTGATCGCTTCTTCTTAGTGTGGCGTGTCCTATCGAACGTTGGTAAACATCAAGCTATTTGTACCTTGCCCCACTGCTTTTCTAAAATATGTCCTTGTGCTGGTTCCGTATCATTGTTGTAAGCTCCGGGACGATCCGGACCACTTGTGCCATCAATTTTATCTTGTATAATAAACTGAAGTAGTTGTTATTTTGTATTACATGAAATAAGTCCGAAATATTCTAATTTTCTCTTTTTGTTAGTGTGTATGTTTTCTGTTCAGCTGATTGAGTACTGCTGTGTTTGGGACATTGTCACCCTATGAATTACTCAGCATACGCCAGTAGGTCCACATTTCGATAGTTCCAAGTCTCTTACATATGGCATCTACGAGTGCCCATGCTTCCGCTCTATACGTGAGTTTATCATCTAAGAATACGAAACCTTAAGGGTAGATCAAAACCACTGCTGCATAGTACGGCCTTCATTTTATTCGGGACTTTATTTCTTATGTGGTGCCCCAATTTTCACGGAGAGTACATCCCAAATACTTGTACTGTTGGACTCGTTCTATGGAGGCGTTTCCATCAAATTCCAAAAAAACCAAACACCTCCTTTTTCCTGCTCACCAGTAGCCACTTTGTCTTCCTAGTGTTTAACTTGAGCCCCATCTATCCACTCTGGTCTGCCACGCAACTTAGAAGTTTTTGCAAGTCCTCCAATGTATTCGCAACAAGTACAGTATCGTCTACATATCTGAGATTGTTTATAACTTTACCAATGATAACAGTGTCTTGGTGTTTCTTTTATAATGTGTCTTGGAAGATTTCTACAGAGTATAAGTTGAACAATAGAGGTGATAGCACTCAGCCCTGACGGACTCCACACATTATTCATCTGATGCCTCTCCGTCCACTGTCACGTACAACGATTAGGTAAGATGAATATATCCTACAATGGTGTGGATAAATTGGCTCATACAAACAGAGTCGCTTCGGAGATGGTTAGTCTTTGTGGTGGAAGAATGTATCAGACAACAGATTATCTTATAGAGTATAGTAATGGAAGAGAAAAGAGTGCGACGTATGAAGATATTGGATTAGTAATCTGGCAGAAAATTAAGCTTCTCTGTAGGGTATTGTGATAAGCTAGTATGACTAAATACATCAACCAAGGGTAAGATAATATTGTGAATATACTTAGAATAAAATCTTATAATCCCCAACGGTAGGGATGTAGTAAGGATGTTATGACAATACGAGCCCAGGTGTATAGTACGGACCACGTAACCGTGCATTTGGCCTTGAGAGATCGCAGAAGGCGAGGCGGCAGGTAGAGGGTCAGTATAAATACTTTCCTACAAACATGACAAGGACTGTCAAAACACTGACTTGCTTGAGGCGGTCGATATTAGATAAATACGATGATAAATTAACTTCAGTATGAAATAACAAACAATCTTGAAAAATGTGCAGACATACCGGATGCAGAAGCTGTCTATGTATAGAACATTTTGGATATGTAACTGCAGGGGTGCTCAACCTTTTTGGAACGGTGGGCCAATTAAGTGTTCATTTTGCTGGAGCCGAGCCGGAGGGTTAAAAGTTCTCAAGCTCAACAATTGGAATACGTCTTATTTAGTTGTGGTTAACTTTCAAATAGTATGGCCTACATTTTAAATTGTAATGTCAACCTACATCCCACACATACACAGCCCCTTTATAATTTAAGATAGCCTACATACCTGTAACAACGTATCCAGATGTAACATTCTCTATCTTGTTAATGTTACAATGTTGATACTTGCAGCAAGTATTTAAAGTTTACTACACTTATTATTAATACTACACTAGGATTCAAAACATAAAACAACTGTTAAGTTGAAAATTTAAAAAAAACATGAAATGAATTCTGAAAAGTGTTTTTTTAGTGGGAAATTTGATACGGTTTTTCTTTTGATAACTCTTCAATGTCTTTTAATGTTTGTAGTTACTATTTTCAACGTTAATTCCAAGTTAAAAGCGTACGAGCTTTAGATTTGATAGATTTCATTAACGAAAACGCATGCTCACAAATGAAAGTACTTCCGAACAAAGACGAAACTAAAAAAATATATTTCTCGCAGAACCACCATTTCTACAGGTAATTCACGTACACGTAGAGTATGTTAAAATTAAATATTTCCATAACCACGTCAGTATTGGTTGTACAATGTACATATGAGTAGAATGTGCTTGCTTATGCCTATCCCTATGATATAGCATTACAATTCACTACATTCAAAAGTAACAATATAGAGTGGCCCACGGGCCTCAAAATAACATAGCGGGGGTCGCAATCGGCTCGCGAGCTAATAACATGTTTTCAGAACTGGTAGTACACAAGAAATCGTGTACTCTAACGGTTAGAGCCTACGTGTCCGCACTATACTTACCTGAAGTCGACATACACACACACACACACACACACACACACACACACACACACACACACACACACACACACACACACAACACTTTCTCACACTCTCTAGGTCATAAAGAGATGTCTAAGCTTAGAATCCAATGTATTAAAAGGAGGCATAGATAAAATTACGAAGAACCAAATGTAGAACTTATTCTTAGCTAAGTACTGAGAATAGAGGTAGGTTTTGGCATCATATGGACAGACCTCTTCACTGAAGCATGCCTATTCTTAGTCAAGGAGAAAAGGTTTTACTTCCTACTATAAAAACATGAATTTTTTCATCATCAGTTCATTGTTTTCCGCCTCTCGTAAATATAAGAGGACAGAAAGCACTTGTGCAAAGATTGCTTATAGAAACCTCCTTTATCACCTGTGAATAGACCGTAAAAGTGTAGTTAAGGCAGAATAAAGTAACCGTTGCAAAAACTGCCTTTATCAGAGTTTATATTAAAGTGGAAATAAAACAGCTCGCCCACAATCACACTGGTTCATTTCGTATTTTACACGCTCCCCCCTCAACTCTCGCTTTACGACCCGCCGAGTGCTTTACACAAACTCTCTTATTTTCTGAAATCTTATTTAATATTGAAAAGTAAATGCTAAAGATGTTTGATCATATTCTATTGATCCTTCTCTTAAGAATTAAATGTATACAAACATATATGGATAACAATTTAAAACGTTTACTGCATTGCTATTACATTTAATGCAAAGGACGTTAGAAATTTAAAACTTTATTGTATACAATTCATTCAGAGTGGAATCTAGGACAAACACAATACTAACGTTCTACCGGTCGAATACAGAGTCAGAGAAATTTATTTAAAAACTTAATTTAAGTTCTTTGACTATAATTATTTAATACTTATTTCAGTTGGTCAAATAAACGTGAATTACGTTCTGCCATTTTATATTTATTTGCCAAACGTATTGTGAACAATACAAATAGATTATGGAACTGTAAAGAATACTTTAGGTTCTATAAATTGACTTTTCCGAAAACAGAATTTTTATCAACCTTCGTTGCGTAACAATAATAATAATAATTTTAAAGTCGTACTTAGTTTCGAGTAAGATGGTTAATAAATCATATCGTGAAGAAACTTATAAGCAACATCGGAATAATGTATTTACAAAAGAAAGCAAATTTGGTCACTCATCAAATTAAAATTTTCAACAAATGGATGTCACAAAAAAGGATTGAACAAATATTAGAGTAAGAAAAAATTACAAACAAATACCGTAATATGAGATAGGCCTACGTTTTTTTTGACAGTGTGTTAGGAAAATGTCAGAAAAAAGAATAAAGCTAGAAAAATACTAGTAGTAAGATATTAACAAACGATTAAAAAATTTCAATTTTTGTTAAATGTCGTGAAGAAATTAAATGTTTTATTGGTAAAAAAAAATTTTTAAAATATAGCAGAGTAAAGCCAAAATCGAAAGCTAAAAAAGTTGAGAATTTTAAAGACATAATAAATTAAAATCCAATAAAAGAAAGTGCCACCATTGTAGCCATATTGAAATTTACTAAATTGTAATAGAATCTTGAACATATTGCTTTGAAATTCTAGATAAAACATTAATCCAAGGATTTAATTAAGCAAGAATACACAGAAAAATAATAAGACAGGACTGAAAGATAGAAAGAATAAATACAGGTCAGCAAATACAATTAAAAGGAGAACTAGACACTCAGACAAACTACTGTGAAAAAACAAAATAAAAAAGGACAGTAAAAAGGAATGACTGTTTAGTAAGGTAGGTAGGAAATAATTACAGGAAAAAATGTAATATCTGCGATAGATAGAATGTAAGAAATTAGAAAAAGGATATTCTTAATAACGATAAAAACTGGATTAAATATGACGAAAATAAAATAACTAATAATATGCAACAAAAAATTAACTATTAAGTTACTACGTACTCAATTCAACTAACAAAGGATGAGGCCTAACAAACTTAGATAATTCAAAAATAAATGCAAAAGCACACACGAACCACTAGACGCGTATATCGTCAGCCTTAAGATAGGATTGCTGTACATTTCTTGAAGGCAACATTTTTATAAAACCACAAAAATAACATTTCAGAGACATAACATTTGAAAAAGTAATTAGTGAAAAAGACAAAAGGCTGTTGCTGCTGGGGTTTTACTGCCGCAGTGTAACGGATGTGCCTCGGCTTTTTGCTGAATTAAAATCTAACTTAATTTAAGAGACATATGCTGCGTTTAATCAGCTTCAACGTGCTGCGAGCCGCGCCATTCCGCTCGCTGTCCCAGTTGTAGCGTTGAGTGTTAGTAGAGGCGTTAACCCCATCATAATGCAGTGTGTGTGTGTGTGTGTGTGTGTGTGTGTGTGTGTGTGTGTGTATGTGTGTGTGTGTGTGTGTGTGTGTGTGTTTGTGTGTGTGTTTGTGTGTGTGTTTGTGTGTGTGTGTGTGTGTGTGTGTGTGTGTGTGTGTGTGTGTGTGCGTGTGTGTGTTTGTGTGTGCACGTGCGTGTGTGTGTGTGTGTGTGAGAGAGAGAGTGTGTGTGTGTGTGTGCGTGCGTGCGTGCGTATTTGAGATTGTGTTTGTCAGTAGTTATGTTTGGTGTGTGGTGTAGTTGTATGTGAGTGTGTGGGTGCCTGTGGGTTTGTGCGTGCGTCATTTTTTGGGGAATTCGAGTTATTAAGGGTCTACCCGCTACAAGTTTGTTAAACTGTGCGGAGAGTTTATTTTTTAAAACAGTAATCCTCGACTCATTACTAGGTGCGAGCTTTATATTCTCCCTTTATCCCACTCTTTATTCACTTGGCTGTACTATACTCAGCACGCAGTTGCCAATGGCTTGAATAGAGAATATGCCCGAATCAGAAATAGGATTCTAACTACTCCAGGATCGTCTGTGTGGACATCCACACTAAGTTTCGAGTAGAGGTCAGGGTTGACATAAACGAACCATTTTTCTCCCGCTCCAAATTTTTGTCAGTGTTTTAACTTACCATATCTACATGAAGGCAAATGAGTTAAAATTATCTAAACAGAAATAAAAAATACAACTTTCAATGCGGGGCTACCCATTAATGCAAGGGTTTTGGCTATGTAAATCTGACGTATTTTACTGGTTATGTTACACAACAACATATTCAGGTGTGCGGCACGTATGTGCTTAGAGGTCGGCCCCTGATGGAATTCTAGAAACCCGTTTAAATGCACAGATTCTGGAGCGAGAGCCGACGTGTCCATCGTGATTGGATTTCATCCGCCCCTTACCAAACGAGGTTCTGCAATTCGATTGTAATGATCATAAAATATCACAGATGCGACTTTTTAACTCGTGGATCTGTTCTGTGTGTAGTTTGAAGTTAACCAGGACGGCCAGATAATCTCAATCAGTAGTCTACCTTGCAGAACAACAAACATTATTTTTATATTCATATTAATTTCCCAATTTTTAAATATTAATATTTTGTTATGAATGTTCAAATAGTTTTCCGTTGATACTGGATCTAACTTTACAACTACAGGCATTTTGTAGGTTCTGCTATGTTTAATATAGGGACGGGCCGATACCTAAAATTATCAATTGTTATTCCGATTTCGATTCTCAACTGTTTTTTCTATTCTAGATTCTTAAGTAGATTTCCGATTCATTGGTCTTGTCCATGTAGATAAATCCCCTGGTAAATCTACTGGGTACGTATGTAGGATACCTAATCTTTAAGGAGGCTCTTCCTGTTACAACCTCTTGGAATGATACAGTAAAACCTCTCATACCCGGATGAATGTGGCGACACCCCGATCCAGATAATTACCGATCCGGACATGGGCGAGCTTATGTGATGTTGCACGTCTGTAGTACATAATCACAACTATTGTAATTGGAAGTAGATGTATGATTGCTTAAAGTAAATAAGTAGCACTTACTGAAGATTGTAATTATATTTTAATAGCAATATAACTTCACGTACAATTTAGTTACATGTCAGTTTGTACAGTTCCTTAATAATGTACAGTACATACATAACGTACATAAGTTATCAGTATTTGTAGAAAAAGATGTAATGTGGTTTAATTGTTCCGTAGAACACGTTTCGTTGAAGAAATATTCAATAACTTCAAAAGCGTAGCCGATCGGCTTTTTATGTTTCGTTTTGTTCCACGTACTGAATCAGCTCAGCTGGTCAAATCCCTGGAAAGCTTCGCTACGCGTCATGGTATGCTTGCTACCGCCTGCTACGGCAGGCGCTGGCTGTGTGCTGGCTAAGTGTATAATGTAATAACTCGCGGAATAACGACGCTTTATTTATATTCATATTACGTAAGGATTTGAGAGGTTTTATTGTAATTAGGTCAAGTTTAAAAAAAATGGTTTTGAACTTGAGTGGATGAATAAAAATATATTTTATAAAGATTGAAAATGTTAACTATATATATATATATATATATATATATATATATATATATATAATAAATTAAAAATATTTCAAAAACTAGAATACTTTTAATGCATATATTATTCAAAGCTTTTCGTAAGTATTCTTGTTTTTGAAATATTTTAAATTAACTATATTACAAGAAAATATATCACAATATTTAATATATTAATATATATAAAAGGAGAGTGTGAACTAATAGAAGGAATTGAATAACACTTAATAGAATCACAGTTTGACAAATATTTAAATACAAATTTTCCCTAGCTATACGCATACGCATTACGTTTGGCTAGTTAAATACTCCCCTTTCCCTACACCGCGCCGCATATTTCCGTTAATTAATTCTGTCGACAGAGGAGTTGGGCGCAATTAACTTTCAAAATTAGTTTCAATAATACATGTTATTATGAATATTTTGCGACGTATTTGGATCAATATCAGCTAATGGGTGTGAACTACCATGCATCGTAACCAGGCTCGAACCAGATATAAACCTTTTAAAATAATAAAACTAATGGGCAAAGAAGGGAAGATATTCTTTAAAGTATGTTATACATTTAATTCACATCAATTCATTTAAAATATAGTCGAGACTTCTTAAAAGCAAACATTTACGTAATTAATTACGACAGAGGCCAGCGGTACCTAGTAAAGAAAACCTGCAATAAAACGCCCTTTGTACTACTTTTATTTTCAAAATTGTTAAATAGGCGACAAGCTTTCAGTTTTTGCTAGTATAGTTGTTATTTCTTTAAATTTGTGTTTATTAAACATTGATTGTGAGATATTAACTAGGGCAGTTTGAAAACCTCTTTCAGGGCGTCAGGTTTAGCCTGACCATTGAAATGCGAAGGAGGAGAAGTCAGATAGGAGGCTAGTGGGTAACTGCTACCGCGGGAGAGGAAATGGTACAGCGTTATTCACTATACTATCTACTAACGTATTCACTGTACGAACGTATACAAGAGACTCAGTCGGTACCCTCATTAACATATTAACTCAAGTGCTTATGAGCATCAGAAGGTCAACGTTCAGGCTAAACCTGACGACCTGTGCAGTAATGTTTACAGCGGTTATGTGAAATAATTTTTCTGAGTAGTCCATATTGTTTGGTTAGGCCTGAGCACTAGTGTAATTTCTCTTGCTCTGGACTTAATATAGTGTATATGCTTGAAAGAAATATTATAAATGAATAGTCGCCCTGTAGTGTCTCTCGATTGGTTACAACGATTATTGTTTTGCCTAACCCAGATATTATTAGGCTACAATATAAAATAAAAAAAAACAAATATATAAGCATAAGCCTGTAGTACTTTAACTTTTTATTTTGTGCTATGATGCCCGCGTAAGACGAAACAAATTCAGCTCTAGATAAATAAATACTTGTTATCGTTAATATTCCACCAGAATTAAACGTTTTTCCTGTAAATAAAATAATTGCCTCTCTATAATACAGATATATTATCTATAAGCTAACCTAATCACTCCTCTTTAATCCAGGTATAGCAACTATAACGTAACCTAATCACTTTTATATAATCC
Organism: Prosapia bicincta; assembly: GCA_036971475.1. Lineage (NCBI taxonomy): Eukaryota > Metazoa > Arthropoda > Insecta > Hemiptera > Cercopidae > Prosapia > Prosapia bicincta. The sequence goes on from JBAIZL010000002.1 coordinate 24,146,956, forward strand.
AGATATAACACCTATAACCTAACCTAATCACTTCTCTGTGATCCAGATCTAACCTCTATAACCTAACCTAATCACTTTTATATAACCCAGATATAACACCTATAACCTAACCTAATCACTTCTCTATAATCCAGATATAGCAACTATAACCTAACCTAATCACTTTTATATAACCCAAATATAACACCTATAACCTAACCTAATCACTTCTCTGTAATCCAGATCTAATCTCTATAACCTAACCTAATCACTTCTCTATAACCCAGATATAACACCTATAACCTAACCTAATCACTTCTCTATAATCCTGATATAGCAACTATAACCTAACCTAGTTACTTTTATATAACCCAGATATAACACCTATAACTTAACCTAATCACTTCTCTGTAATCCAGATCTAACCTCTATAACCTAACCTAATCATTTCTCTATAATCCTGATATAGCAACTATAACCTAACCTAGTTACTATTATATAATCCAGATATAATACCTATAATCTAATCTAATCACTTCTCTATAATCCTGATATAGCAACTATAACCTAATCTAGTTACTTTTATATAATCCAGATATAATACCTATAACCTAACCTAATCGCTTCTCTATTATCCAGATCAAACCTCTATAGCCTAACCTAATCTATTCTCTGTGATCGAGATCTAACCTCTATAACGTAACCTAATCACGTCTATATGGACGATGTAAACCTCTGTGTACTAAAAAAAAGAATATGTTCACATTGTGCTATTGTAGAATTGGTAGAAATGTATTTGGATTTTGGTCTCTCTTGTCCCAGTTTAATAGTTTTGTCGTTCTTGTGACAGTTCCAATAATTAATATTCGTTCAGTTTGCGGTACCATGATAGTGTCTGCTTCAATCCTACAGGAGATCTAGTTCCATTCAGAGGCTTTTGTTGGGTCTCTCAATGTATGTAAACGCACCCGTAATGAAAACACCTCGCAGCAAGAGAATCGCATTGTTATACAAGAAAATAAAGGGGAGGAAAAGGGGTCCTTTACCTGCAGACTGTAAAAGTGATTTATGTCCGTCGATCTGGAATCTGAATATCGTAAAATGGATGTCTTTAGAAAGAATGAATAGAAATGTCCCTTAAGGATTGTAGAATATTGTTTGGACGCCTGTTTGTTTATACGACGCGATTTCAGTGGCGAGTAACGTGAGGTAGCCAGTATGTCTCCTTCAAGAAAGCGACTCTCCCCTCGAGAGTATTCTCCTCAGACACTGGGAAACTTTCTTATTCATACCTATAATTTATTCACTTAGTCCATTTGGTACCTAATCTTACCATTAGGTGAGTCACTTAGGTCATATACTCTCCACCGTACTACAGTGCCACGACGGTTGCCAACCATCAGTATAATCGGAGCTTTCTTCTCAGCTGATTCTTAGGCTCAACAGGAATATTGCCGAAGACACCTTTACACTGATACCTTTCCATGAACACTGCCCACCCGGAGCGAAACGTCTAGTGTTTCTTGTTCTACATGATACCCAGGAGATCAAGTCAGGTAATCGTTGGAGTTAAATTTTTTCGGCACTTTGATTAATCGGGTTACGGTTGATCAATGCTCTACTACAAATCTTATTGTAATATGAATCTCCTTTCTACACCCTGAAGTGGTTGATATCCCTTAGCACCCAAAGAGTGGAATCAATCATAAAAATACAAACATAAATTTCTAAATATCCTTTTTCACGGCTGTTAGTTTAAAAGAATTCCGAAAATGCTTGCGTCACATTTCCCTCATCCTATCTAAATAATCCAGATCAACTTTTCAAAGAGGGTGGCAGGATTGACAGATGATATTCACCTGCAGAAACCCTTCCTCTTTCACCCCCGTTCACATCCCTCCTGTATCTGAATCATTATACACCCACTACTAGCCGTTCTGAAAACATGAAACAATGAGGAATGTAACAGTAATTTCTCGCATTCTAAGTTACAACCCCAGGAGGCAGATTTCATGTCAGATTCATTTCCTATTCTAGCACACACACACACATACACACACACACACTCTCTCTCTCTCTCACACACACACACACGTTTATATATAATTTTCTTTCACTTCCTTACACATATACCAAGATTTTTTTGGTAGTCTTAAACCTATTACCAGCATGACTATAATTTTCTGTGAAGGACTATAGCCTAATAGGCAAGGACTTGAAATCACCTTGTACATGAGTGTTATGGTGTCATATTCCTGAAATAGTAACACTCTGTACTGGGGTCATACATAGATATTTTCTCGCAAAACATTAAGTAAGAATCTTGCTAAATGTACGTGAGATTAAAAAAGTAGCGTGAATGATAGTTGAATACAAGATACTGACGTTTTGATATATATATATATATATATATATATATATATATATATATATATATACATATATATATATATATATATATATATATATATATATATGAGTGTGTGTGCGTGCGTGCGAGTGTACAATACGAGACAGATAGTTTAGCGACATCAGTCGTCCGTAATCATATCCAACTTATAATTCATTTCCAGCTTCACGCATTACCTGTTTCATTGTCCCCCTAATTAATGATACGTCCTATTTTAATATGCTTTCAGCATATGCGGTTATCATAATTTTCTACTTCAAAGAATATCCTACATGTATTTCCTACTTCTCAGCATATCCGGTTATAGGGATATCCTACTCCACAACATATTGTTAACAGTATTTCCTATTTCTTACGACTTCCTGCATATCCGGTTTTCGGTATTTCCTACTTCACACCACATCCTGTTATCGTTATTCCCTACGTCACAGATTATCCTTATATAGCTATATCACGTCTTACCACTTCCGATTATAGATGTTTTCTACTTCACAGCATATCCTGTTTTGGGTATTTCCTACTTCACAGCATATCCTGTTTTAGGTATTACCTACTTCACAGCCTATTCTTATATAGCTATTTCACTTCTTACCACTTCCGATTATGGCTGTTTTCTACTTCACAGCATATCCTGTTTTAGGTATTTCCTACTTTACAGCATATCCAGTTTTAGGTATTTCCTACTTCACAGCATATCATGTTTTAGGTAATACCTACTTCACAGCTCACCCTTATATACCCCTTTCAATTCATACCATTTCCGATTATAGGTGTTTTCTACTTTACAGCATATCCTGTTATATGCATTTCAAACTTCACAGCATATCCTGTTTGAGGTATTTCCTACTTCACAAACAAATCGGTTATAGCTATTTCCTATTTCTCAGCACTTCCAGTTTCACTTGCTTCACATGTTATCGATCTTTTCAATGTTGCTAAAGCACTACGATTAATTTGACCAGTGAATCATAGTTAAAACATCGAATACCCGCATAACTTACAGAACGTTTTGCACATCCTTTTCAGAAACATTAAAATACATCATTTTACATTGTTGTGGGGACATATCTTGAAAGCTCTCTGAGCCCTACTTCTGATTTACTACCCTCCCACCCTAACACACGGTTTCGATCTCACCCCTAATACTTGGGTCTGCTCTGATATTTATAGCCTTTGTGTTTGTTTTATTTCGACAATGGCTCGGAATTCTAATTAAAAACACAGTCTTCACATCCGCAATTGAAAAGGCTTCTCGCGGGAAAAGGCAACTGAAATGTTTAGCATTATCTCCTTTTAAAACCTACTTTTAACGATGTTGAATTCTTTCAAGTCAAGCAAGATCTTCTGATTTGGCTATTGCTATTAATTAATTTTTGCTCAAATAGTTTCGGGCTTTCGTCCATCATCAGGTGCCTCAATAACCGGCTGGAAATTAAATTTATTAAAAATCAGTTCTAATTAGGGGCGATCTTTTAGTTCAAGAAATGGCTATTATCATTGTTACGTGGTTTTCTTCCTTTATTAATGACATGACTTCTGTATAATTTATGCGTTGAAATGACTCAATTTCGATAATTTGTGATACATCTGGTTTTACTTATAAATAAAATTCGTCAGAAGGAAAGAAGTGAATGTCTGAAACATTATTCTAACAACACATCTTGATCTGGAAGAGTTTGAAATTAACGAATCCAAACGAGTCGTCCCTCCAACACACTGTACTTACTTGCTAGGCACAGCAAGAGAACACTTTGCAATGTCTTATATACCAAGTTATGTAAAACGAGCAAACACCAAAATCCCTTAGTGGTACCCAGAACCTTGCTTAAGCGTTAAACTGCCCTTAGCACTTTACGGTGAACGCGTAAAAGCTTAGTTGACAAACCATAAATTTATCATAAAAAGGGAGGGTAGGTCAACAAAGGGAGGGTTCCCGAGTAGATGTAAATTTATATCTTGTTGTTTCGGATTTATTGCAACAATAACTCTACATTGTTTTACATTAGTTAGTTATTGTTGAAGGGACTTGTTGCGTACATTTTTGTTTATTGATTTTCTTTTGTTTTTTATTTTCCTCCTCCTAAGTGGGAAGAGGAAACGGTTTCCAAGATGGCACTATTACATTAGTCTTCGTATCTATCTTGTTTATTTGCGTTTCTTGTTTCTTCATTGAATTCAAGATTGTGACTTAATGATTGTTTATTATCCTACCATCGTCCTGGGTTGGATACCAAACCTTTATAGTTCCATTGCTGACTAATTTCAATTAGATACCTCCTACACTCCAGTTTTTTTGTATCAATGTTTTATATATACAGATTTGTATATAAAGAAAAATATATGTATTACCAAAAGGGAGATATATTTGATACTATACAGGGTATACAGAATTTACACACACACACACACACACACACACACACTGTTGGGCCGCCGAGTGGTTGAGAGAGCCCAACGGTTTTGGAGATGTGATTCCTGTATTTGTAGGTTATTTAAAATAATAACTTCTTCTTCGATCTTATTTATCACTTTATTATTTCCTTTAATACACTTACTTCTCAAAAACTCTATACTTCACATTAATAGAATTACTACTTCACAAAAACTTCTTATTATGCAATACTCTTCTGATTCGAGGAGCAACACGCTCCTCGAGCAATCTACTGAGATTGGTGATGGGTGATTGTGTCCCTGTGGTTTTATAGTATTCAGACATTCCTTGAATTATTTCCAGAACATTCCCTGTTATCTGGAATCTTAATGGGTTTCTATAATATTTTAATTGTTTTAACTTAATTACAAATAATTTAGTTATTGCGTCTTTGAATTGAAATATCTATTATGACATATTTGAAAATATAGGGTGTTACAAAAGGCAGGTAACCATTGGGGCACAACACCTCCCTTACCTTTTAAAATGTTTTGCCATATATTTGCAAAACATTTAAATTTCAACTCAAAACATTTAAATTTAATCCTTAAATTTTGATTCAGTAACAATCAATTACAATATTTATTACATTCTCATTATAATTAGTAACCTTCATTCAATTTCATTATAATGTAAATTACTATATAAATGACATTCATTTATATTTATCTTATTCATAAGTAATTCATTCATTACATTTATCAAATACCATCTATCATCATAATTATATCAATCAATCATTAGTTACATTCATTATTGTATCTTAATTACATTTATTCGTTGATCATAATCATACTTATCATTATTCTTTAATTTCAATTATTACACATTATATTCTTCAATTATTTTCATTAATCACTTTTGCAATTAATTACATCATTAGGTATCATCATTATTCTTATCATTAACAATATTTAGATTCATAACTAACTTCAACTTCGATTACTAACATTATCTTTCATTACTGATTGATTAACTACTTTTACAATTTACAATCTTTATTAACTATAATCATTTATTACTTAATTAATGATTAAAATTACTGTTAGTTATTATTTATAATCTTTAATTATTGAATCCCACATAGCTTTTCAATTTATTTCAAAATTAAAATTTCTCAATTAATTTCTTTTTCTATTTTCAACTTTCGGTTGTTATAACTGTTTATTTTGATCGTATTTTCATTAATCGTTCACTTCTTCTAATCTTTTGTAGTGGAATTGCTTGACTCGATGTTTGTTCTAAACTATCTTCATCTTCTGAATTATTTTCTTCCCTTGGTGGTATATCTTCTAGTGCTAGAGCTACTGTTTCACGATTACGTCTAGTTAATTTTATTTTGACATATTTTAGAATGCCACATTTAGTAATCACATACACAGTAATCAATATTACAATTAATATCATTATTTGATAATAAGTAGCTGAATCCCAATTATCTTCTGCAACATTTATAGGTTCGTATTCTTTCATCATGTCCCTCAATTTGGTAATTCTTATACTAGCTGCATTCAAATCATTTAGTTGATGTGTTATTGGTTTCAAATTTAATTCCTTATGCCTTTTCGTAAAGTTTTCGTATTTTTCAATTATTTTCCTTTCTTCTTTATTCGGTCCAATATTAATATGTGGAATTAATAAATTAAAATTTCTAAATATTTCATTTTTAGTGGTTTCTCTTGATAAAAGTGTAAAACTTGATCCTATAGCCATGCAATCAGGGTCCAAAGTCAGTTGACCTTTTGTTGGTAATCTCAAATCTTTTACATATGCCATTATTCCATCATTATTCTTACAGGTGACTGTAATTATTTCATTATCTGGTACTGCAGCAAATACCCATGTATTAGAATTTGGAATTCGTTCCCAAATTGGATTTAAACTGTTGGTTATTCTTAGATTACATTTCGGATCAGATTTGTTTTTAAAAATTTCTATTTCACATCTTACATGTGTGTGCTCTACTTGACTCATTGGGAATATTATGCTAATATCACTGCATAATATAATTGTAGGTGGTAAACAATTCTGAATTTCCTTTTGAGTGGGTGTCACAAAGTATTGCAAATTTTCAGATAACCCTATGAATTCTGTCGTTTTTTCTGGGAAAGTGAAAAGCTTATTTCCCGTTTCATCCTTGGAACTAACTTCCGGTATTTGTATAATTTTGAATAAATGAAATCTTCTGGATACGTGTTCTAAAGGTATTCTGATGATGTATCTTAAATAATTGTCTACATAATAGGCGACAATTTTTACGATATTATAGTAATAGTATACGTTTTCTAAGGATACCGATATAGGTAAGCTATCGCCAGTCTGTAAATGATTTTTAACTTCTTGTAAAATTTTTTAAAAATTCCCGCGGTTTTATAAGATAGGAACTTATTTTACCCATTCGTGCATGGTCAATTGCATCATACAAGGTATGAACTACATCTGTTGTTTCCTGTATTAATTCTTGCAGCACTGACATTTCTTCTAATTTTTCGAGTTGTTTGTTGTAACGTATAGTAATATCTTTAATTTCTTCTTTATTGCTTAACACGATTTTTTCTAAATATAAATAAGATTTTGTTAAAATATCTTGATTTTCTTTCATTTCCAATGTGGTTTTGTTCACTCCCCATAAAGCACTTTGGACTATTGTTAACTGATCTTTCTCCAGTTGATAAATTCTTCTATTATCTAAGTTTATGCTATTAATTTTCTTGTTATAATATTCCTCGTCATCTGCATCCATATTTCCTGTAATCACTTTTATTATTCTTCCAACACTGTCAAATATTCCTCTTTTAAATCTACGTTTATGCTCTATCAAAGCAGTTAATTGTGAATATGTGCCTTTTAACTCTGATAAGGTATGCTGTAATAATTCAAATTTTGGATTATTATCAAACACAGTGGTAAAGCCGTCTCTGCTTATTTGCAATTGTTTCCATACATCTTCTATTAAACGCAATCGTACATCATTAGGTTCAAGAGGTATGTTATATAGAACTTCCCAGTTTTCGTTACTTAATGAAAACCAAAATTGTGGCACAAAATACATTCCTGGGTAATTAGCTATGGTTTTTACTATCACTTGTTCATTTGAGATACCAAAATCGCATGTTAAGGCTATTAATAATATTTTTATCATTGGCTTTTGTTTTTCTTGCATCCTTCGTTTTCTTTTTTTTTTTTAATCTGTAATAACAATACAAGTTATTGGTATTATCCTAATTTCTTAAATTTTACTTAATCTACGCTTGCAATCTGCTCTTATTGCAAAACAACCCAATCTTGAAAGTTTTAAGGGCTTTCAACCTTAAATCACTACCGATCCATCTGACTGTTACTTAGTTGTATAACTTTATGTCAAGATGCTTCAATAGCTACTAGGCCTTTTGATAGGAGGCCACTGAACCCTAAATCACTAGAACAGAAAGGGGGTTGTTTGTCCTTTTTATTCTAGCTACACCTGAACTTCACGTTCACAACAATTACTTCATAATTATCTTAATACATCATATTATTTATTACATCTCTCATGTTCATCTATGAACATATTTAACATTATTATTAATCGTTTCTTTCCTTGCTTTGAAATCAATACAAAATTATTACATAACATGTAATTCCATGTCATTCCGAATTGCTTTAATCAATTCACATATGTATTATTTCATATTCACTTTTTATATAATTTCTACATGTACTTCTCACATATATTTCTTCAACATAACATTTAACACTTATTTTCTTCTTTATGTATTCCATTACTTACATTACTTTGTGATTTATCACTTTCCTTAATACAATTTTATTCTTTCTCTTTACTTAACAATTCTTCTTTTACACCTTATATATTTATAACAAAATCTTTTCTTTCTTACTTTTATATATTTTCAGCACATTTTACATTTAAGTAAGCTATTACCTAGTCATCTAAACATCTCATTCTAAAGGGTTTTAACCGATTTACATGTGTAATATAATCCTGTCTCCCTTTTTTAATTTTATAATTTACTTCATTAATCCTTTCAAGTACCTTGTAAGGTCCTATCCATGGTCTCTTAAGCTTTTTAGATCTACCTCTTTTTACAGTTTCATCATATAGTAACACCTGTTCTCCTGGCTTAAAAATTTTTAATTTAGCTTTTGAATCATAATATTCCTTTACCTTGTGTTTACTATTTTCTAAATTTTCTTTAGTATTTTGAAAAGCTTGTTGTAGCTTTTGTATAATGTCCTGCACATAGTCTTCTTCTCCTAAATTCTGCTCTATTATATCCTTTTTAATTACTTCTGTAGGTAAGTTTACTTCTCTCCCATGCATTAAATAGTACGGACTGTATCCAGTTGTTGAATGTGGTGTCGCTCTATAAGCCATTAGTGCAAAATTAATCCATTCATCCCAGTCGTCTTGGTTTTTGTTAACAAAATGGCATAAATGATTCATCATAGTTTGATGACTGCGTTCTACAACTCCATTAGATTGTGGATGGTATGCAGTTGTTTGAATTTTTCTAATTTTTAGTAACTTACATATTTCTGAAAACAATTCACTAGTGAAATTTGATCCTTGATCTGTTGTTAGACGTTCCGGACATCCATGTCTACAAATTATATTATTTACAAAAGCTTTTGCTATTGTGTCTACCATTTGATCTGGTATTGGTATTGCTTCTGGGTATTTAGTAAATATATCTTGAAAGGTTAGGAGATATTTATTGCCATTTTTTGTTACTTGTAACGGTCCTACTATATCCATTGCAACATGTTGAAACGGTTTAGTTGGAGTGTCGCTGATTTGTAATGGTGCGGGTTTCCTATCTTCTTGAGAAGTTTTTCTTTCATTACAAGATTTGCATGTGCTTATAAAGTTTTCAACATCTGCTCTCATTTTCGGCCAATAGTATTTTAACTTTAGAGCGTTCAGTGTTCTTTTATTTCCTTGATGTCCTCCTAACGGTTTTTCATGGTATTCACTTAATAACTGTTTCTGTTCTTCTTTTGAATCTATCCAATGCCTGTATTCTCCCTTTTTGTTTTTGTGTAATTTTAAAACAATTGGTTCCTTATTTCCTCCTTTGTTTATTTCTTCAGTAGCGTTCGTTTCTGTTATATTTATTTGGTTTATCGCTATTCTACTTAATGCATCAGCGTTAACGTTGGTTTTTCCTGCTTTGTATAAAATTTCGTAGTCGAATTCTTCTAATTTCAATCTCCATCTCATTAATCTACTCCCTGGGTCCTTGATACTGAATAACCATTTGAGTGGTTTGTGGTCGGTTACAATTTTAAATTTTCTTCCATATATGTATGGTCTGAAATGTTTCACTGCCCAAACTATTGCTAATAATTCTTGCTCTGTTGTACTATAATTTGATTCTGCTTTGTTTAGTGTTCTACTGGCAAATGCTATAGGTTGATCTTTTCCTATTGGTCCTTGTGATAATATGGCTCCTAATGCGATTTTGCTAGCATCCGTGGTTATAATAAATTCCTTTTCAAAGTCTGGATATTGTAATACTGGTTCACTTGTAATTATTTCCTTTAATTTTTGAAATGATTCTGTTTGTTCTTGTTCCCATTTGAAATTTGCTTCTTTCTGTAATAGTTTATTTAAAGGTTTAGCATGTTCTGCGAATTTTGGTATGAATTTCCTATAATATCCGATTAGTCCTAGGAAAGATTTAATTTGTTTTGCATTAGTCGGTGTTGGATAGTTCATTACAGCTTTAATTTTTTCAGGATCTGGTTTAACTCCATCTCCACTAACTATGTGTCCTAAAAATTGCATTTGTTGCTTTAAGAAATTACATTTATCTGGTTGCAATAATAGTCTATGTTGACGTAATCTGTTAAAAACAGCTGTTAGTTTTTCTATATGATCATTTAAATTTTTACTGTGAATTATAATATCATCTAAATAAACAAAACATATTTCTCCTATTAGTCCTGAAAGAACAGTATTCATTAGTCGTTGAAACAGTGCTGGTGCTCCTTTCAAACCAAATGGCATTCTGTTAAATTCCAAATGTGAGTTGTTTGTACTAAATGCAGTTTTACATTTATCCTCTTCCTTAATTTTTATTTGATGGTATCCTGAGGCTAAATCCAAAGCAGTATAGTATTTTGATTTTCCTAATTGATCTAAAATTTCTGTAATATTTGGTAATGGATAAGCATCCCCGATGGTTATTTCATTTAATTTTCTGAAGTCAACTGCCAAACGCCATTTTCTCTGTCCACTGTTGTCCATCTTCTTTGGTACAACTACAATGCGTGCGTTGTATGGGCTATTGCTTTCTCTTACTATTCCATCATCTAGCATCTGCTTAACTTGTTTTTTAACTTCTTCCTGATGCTTATACGGTATTCGATACGGTTTGATATTAATAGGCGCTGAATCTCTAAATGTAGGTATTTCATGTTCGATCGAGTCTGTCGCTGTTAATTTATCACCTGGCAGATAAAAAATATCCCTGTACTTATTACAAAGTTTGGTTAATTCTTCTTTTTCGTATTTTGATAAATGTTCTAACTTTAGATGTTGTTCTACTCTCTGTTCTTTGCGCTGAATCGCTTTAATTTCCAATGGCTGTAGTTTAAACTGTCTGTCTTCAATGTTTATTATCATTTCTTGTTTGGTTCTGTTAATAAACATAACTTGTGCTTGATTGTTCTTTGCTTTAACCAATGTATCTGGTACTGATAATCCTTGTTGAATTTCTGTATTTTCTATTAATCCTTCTCCATTTTTGTCCACAAATATTTGTACTAGTTTCTCTGACCTGGCTGGAATTTGTATGGTCTGTTCCATTAAAGGTATACTATTTAGCCCTACTCTTAATGATTTGTCATTGTAATCTATAGTGGCTTTAAAGTATTTTAAAAAATCTCTGCCTATAACTCCATCCGTTTTTAACTTGAAAGTATCAGGTACTACGTGAAAGTCGTACTCTATTGTTGATTTTTCTAAGTAAATTTTGAGCACAGTTCTACCTATAGTAGTAATTGTTTCGTCACTAATCCCTTGTAGATTAATTTTTATTCTATCATCTATTAAGGTGTCATCTTTCAAGCAATGTAATTTAATTAAACAAATATCAGCCCCTGTGTCCAGTAAGAATGGTGAATTTGGTCTAATCAATTCATCTACCTCTAGAATTATCTGTTCATTTCCTGGTGTATTTATTGAGCCGATTTGAACTGTTTTGCAGACCTGCCCATACGACTCCTTATTGGCAGGCTCTTGTCGTTTCCCTGACTAGGTGCCCGTGTTTGTTCACTATGAGCTTTTGTTCTACAATATTTTGCTATATGCCCAAATTTATTGCAATTATAGCATTTCACTATCTTAACCGTTGCATTGGAAGTGGTTGCCTTGTTAGAATAACATTCCGATGATTTATGTCCACTTTTTCCACAATTGTAGCAATTAGCCTTCCTTTGAGGCATTTCCTTATCATATTGTTGGAAACTACTTTTCAAATCATACTGTTTCTGTGCTTTAGCCTCTCTTTCTAAATTACTGGCTACAGATAACGCTTCTTTATAATCCTTACATTTATAGGCCCTAACTTGGAATCTGATTGGTTCCCTTAAGCCAGATACATATTGGACTAGGATCCGGTCTTCCATAATTTTTTGAAAAGTTTCAGCATCGTATTTTTTCTCTCGAATGTTATATTCTGTAATTTTTGCTGCTAGGGTACAAGTTCTTTCCCCATACTCACAAACTGATTCTTTTGAATTTTGCGAAAGCATCGCGAATTCCTTTTCTATAAATTGTATGGCGTCTCCTATACCAAAACGCTGCTGCAAGTGTTCTTTAAGTCCTTCCCATGTATCTAGGTTTAAATATTGTACTGCTTTGAAAGCTGTATCTTTTAATTTGGTACGGATTATCGCTAATAAAATTTTTGATTCGTCTGGCCTAACTAAATTAAACCCTTCATCTACGGCATCTATAAACTCATGTAAGCTATCCTGTTGCCTACCCCTAAATTCTGGAATAATTTTCAGTACTTGTATGGCCCTTAGCCCTTCTTGACTGGATGTTGCCATTTTGACACAATAATCTGTTTTAGTTACAAATTCTAAACATATCTCTCAAAGTGCAACAACAAAAAATGTTATACTTAATACAATTATGTACTAAGATAAACGGATCTTGTTAACAACACAATTTCTAAAAATTATTTAATATTACCAAAATATTTCATTTCTTTACTAATTTGAAAATTACTCTTTTTTTTAATTACTTTAATTTAATTTAACTTCAATTCTCTCTAATTCTTTTTTTTTTTTTTAAACAAATTTTCTTTAATTTAATAACTCATTAATTACATTAATTTATTTTGTTTCCTTACTTTTAAACTGTTTTACTTTATCTCAAATTGACTTAACTCAATTATTTCAAATTGCTTTAACTCACTAGCAATCTAGCTTTAAACTTATTTATGCAATAACTTTAGTACTTTACGTTTTATTAATCTACTTCAATGATTTAACTTCAATACTTCATGAACTTTAAATCAAAACACAAATTAAAACTATTTTATAATACCTACAATGACTTCTTACAGGTCTCACTGTTCCAATTTCTTGTTGATATTGCAACTCAAACAAATCACAAGACCTTTACACCTGACACCAAATTATGTTGGGCCGCCGAGTGGTTGAGAGAGCCCAACGGTTTTGGAGATGTGATTCCTGTATTTGTAGGTTATTTAAAATAATAACTTCTTCTTCGATCTTATTTATCACTTTATTATTTCCTTTAATACACTTACTTCTCAAAAACTCTATACTTCACATTAATAGAATTACTACTTCACAAAAACTTCTTATTATGCAATACTCTTCTGATTCGAGGAGCAACACGCTCCTCGAGCAATCTACTGAGATTGGTAATGGGTGATTGTGTCCCTGTGGTTTTATAGTATTCAGACATTCCTTGAATTATTTCCAGAACATTCCCTGTTATCTGGAATCTTAATGGGTTTCTATAATATTTTAATTGTTTTAACTTAATTACAAATAATTTAGTTATTGCGTCTTTGAATTGAAATATCTATTATGACATATTTGAAAATATAGGGTGTTACAAAGGCAGGTAACCATTGGGGCACAACAACACACACACACACACACACACACACACACACACACACACACACACACACACACACACACTCACACACACACACACACACACACACACACACACACACACACACACACACACACACACACACACACACACACACGCACACACGTATATATATATATATATATATATATGATGAATAGTTACTATCTGGAGTACATCCGTTCATTCTGCAGTCCATAAATTCGCAGTTCTGAAGAGGCCTCGCTCTTCTACTGTTGGGTTCACCTCGTCAATGCTGGATGAGATTCTAGCGAAACGTCGAAACTGCGAATTTATGGACTGCAAAATGAACGGATGTAGTCCAGATAGTAACTATTCATCATATTTTCCATCTGTGAAGGAATACGTTTCAGCATATATATATATATATATATATATATATATATATATATATATATATATATATATATATATCGCAATATGTATTCTTGTGTATTAATAAAGAACAAAGTCAAAATACAAACACAAGAATTGTAAATTCAATTATAATTCTGGTATTTGTATTTGGACTTAGTTCTTTATATATATGTATCTCTCTCTCTCTCTCTCTCTCTCTCTATATATATATATATATATATATATATATATAAAATACGTTTTCTTGTTTAATAATTTAAAACAACACAGGTTATTCAAATACAAGAATATTTATTATTTTAAATCCAAAGCTTTTCGTTGGAAAACAGTACCTACATCATCAGGAATGAAAATTACAATAATAATTATTGTAATTTTTATTCCTGATGATGTTGGTACTGTTTGCCAACGAAAAGCTTTGGATATAAAATAATAAATATTCTTATAACTATATGAAGCAACTGTGGCGTAATTTTTATTTTTAAATAAATAAAACCTCTAAACCACAAATAACATTTTATTTAAACCTTATGTACATTTCGATTGCCCAGCAATCATCTTCAGAGGTATTTAAAAAAATACAACAAGAGTTGTATTTTTTAAATACCTCTGAAGATGATTGCTGGGCAATCGAAATGTACGTAAGGTTTAAATAAATAGTTATTTGTGGTTTAGAGGTTTTATTTATTTAAAAATAAATAAATATTCTTATATTTGAATAACCTATGTTGTTTTAAATAAATAAATAAATAAATATATATATATATATATAGTGATAGAGAGAGAGGGGGGGAGGGAGACAGACAGAGAGAGAGAGAGGGAGTGAGGAAGGGAGGGAGACAGAGAGAGAGAGAGAGAGAGAGAGAGAGAGAGGGAGAGTTAGTATCCTAAAAAGCTTGGAAATAAGAGCAAGTAATTATTAGTGCACTTGTTTATGTACATTAAAGTATAAGTGATAAGTGAAAACAAGAAAACAATGTTGGTAAATTTTAAAAAAATATTTATATGTATGTATGTATAAAGAACTAAGTCAAAATACAAATACAAGAATTATAATTGAATTTACAAATCAAAGCTTTTCGTTGGCTAACAGTACCAACATCATCAGGAATATTAAACAATTAAAATTACCATATGTGCAAATTAGATCAATTAAATAGCTATTCCAAATCAATTACAATGTTGTTAAACTTTTATTTTTCTGTCCTAACATTACAAACACTGAATATAGTATCAAATTTAGATTTTACTTGAATTTGTTAATTTATTAACTTATTATTAGTATTATATTTATGTATTTCTAAAGCCTCATAAATATTCATTCTCAGGCCTTTGTTAATTTCTTGTACAAGTATCATATTATCTATATTAAAAAATATGTGATTATTATTAATACAATGACTAGCAAAATTTGATTTATAAATTTCTGGCTTTTTATATGCATTAAATATATTTAATGTTTGTAATGTTAGGGCAGCAAAATAAAAGTTTAACAACATTGTAATTGATTTGGCATAGCTATTTATTTGCACATATGGTAATTTTAATTGTTTAATATTCCTGATGATGTTGGTACTGTTAGCCAACGAAAAGCTTTGATTTGTAAATTCAATTATAATTCTTGTATTTGTATTTTGACTTAGTTCTTTATTAATTCATAAGAATACATATTGCGATATTTGTATGTATGTATATATATATATAAATTATAGGTTATATATCAACTATATACAGCATTTAGACACACATACACCTGCACACACACACACACACACGCGCGCGCGCGCTCAAGCGTGAACGCGCGTTGTGTGTATCCAAGTATCCAAGCTTCAGAACCTGAATATTTCTAATACAAATCGAAGCATATTGAACATAATTCAAGAAGTCTTCAGGTCGTCCATTTATATCCTGTACTTCTGTTACATCTTTCTTCCGGTTCACTAACGCCGAACTAGCATTTATATAAACGTAACACACACAAGAAACCAAGTACTTAGCATATAAAGACATTTCAGTAGAAAACGCGTAACAAACTATTTATATATAATCCTAATCAGCTGATAAATAATATAACTGATTCATGTATAAATATAACGTTTTCTGATCACATATGATACAGGATAACTCACTCTGTAGCCATATATAACCGACTGTAGTTCATTACCAAACTGGTAACAAAGTCAGAATATAGTTCCCAACAATATATATACATATCCTGTCACTTTTTATTTGCGTGCTTGGTAGACCGGCTTTGTTTGTTTTATCGATCATACTTGACATTTCGCAAAAACTATTTTTGCCTAGGCGTCGGGGATTAATATTTTTTCTTATGACCGGCTAAATATTTCGGACGATGCTGGCCCAACAATTTTCGATTTAAAGCACACACAAACACAATGAAATGATTTAAAAACTCTTTATCTACAACTTGTTTTCCCCTGACAGAACTATTTCTGCTTAAAAATCTTTTAACATATCAAATGTTATTTGCTTTTACGCTTCCAAAAGTGTTATTTCCATTACCAAACCCAAAACTCCCGCCGCCATTTCCTGACCCAGTCCCACCCTCGTCATCCCCATTGCCGTGCCGTTTTTTAATCACAGTTAAAAGCTCCGTAGGAAGATATTCCAATTTTGTGATGAATTTATGGTTGAAATGGCGCGCTTTTATGGGTAGTGAAGGGGAGCTTTATGGAGTCAACATATGGGGCACCGGAGAGAGGGTAGGCTTTATTAACAAAGTCTAGGGGGGCGGTAAGGGGTTATTAAATTTCTTGTAAAATTAAATTACTACAGTGAAAATATTTTCTCTAAATGAATATTGCTATCAAAACGTAACCCTCTCAACATATAAATATCAAATAATTTTATGCCTGTCGGCAATTGGTGGACGTATTCACACGTTTGCCAGCCCTGATGCTAGTTGTGGCAATACATTTAAATATTAAACAAAAATTATTTTTTAATACGTATTTAAGGAGTATCTAAGTGGTAAAGGATTTTGAAATAGAGAAAAATATTTCCAATAACTCTTGCAAACGATAGAGTAAACTGTTATAATTATAGGTCAAATTAAAGTATGGGTATACTTGCCCCTGATACCGGATATGAAAGGGATTTTATGACATTACGTAACATACTGACATATTTAAAGTAGATCTACTATCTAAAAAGGTAATAAAAAGGATAATCAGAAGGTATCTTTATGTTTAATTGTGAGAAGATAAGATAAGAGTGGATGAAATTAATTAAGGGTGTATGAAAAGTGCACGATGATCCCCTGGTACTGGGTATAAAAGATGGAACGGTTAGGTACCACTTACCTCAATTAGTCTCTCTCTTGGACCCTTCGCAGTAAAGTATAGGATAGGCTGAAGAAGAAAATACAACTCCAACATCCCCTTCATTTACACAGTACGTTCATAAAACCAATAAATACGTGTTCCGCTAAACAGATACTTTCTCCGGTTGTTACTTCCCAATAGAAAATATTCACACTAAAAAAGGAACTGCTTGCGTAACCGTTACAAAAACTAGAACAGGATCCGGTACTTTCAAGATCTGTTATGCCCACATAGAGAGAGCAATGTATGTATATCGAGAGTGTTAAGGAGGGACTATTTGAACGGACATTATATTAGCAGTTCGTTGCATATGACGTATAGAATCTTCTTCAAGAAAGTGACTATGGCTTTTTAGCCATAGTGACTTTTCTCGTCACTACGAGAAAGAGTCGCGATCCACGAGCAATTTCTTTCTTCCTCGTAACCACACCCCTTAAATGTATATGTACAACGATTTAATAATGCTTGTGTAAGGTGAAACAATTATCTATGTTTGGTTAATAGTGTGCAACTTTAAAAACATTTTAAATTAATTGTTTAGGTTTTATGCTTCAATTTATTTCTCAATATCCTTTAAGCATTCGTCTATAATTCATTGGATTTATCTGTGAAAAGACAGACATGTCCGTTATTTATGTGGGTTGAAATGAATTCGAGCTAAGCGACTGACGGTCGCCATTTTGTTGAAATAAAAGCGCCGTTAAAACTGGGCGAATGGCTTCACGTACGCGTAATAACGCCGACACGGGGACATTGCATGAACGTTATACGCGTTGTGGTTACGCGTTAAGAGGGTCCTGCAGGACGTTTTGCGGACGCGGTCGCTGAATCCATAGCCTGCAAACATTTCCGGTGCTTTTATCTTCTTTTGCATAACAAAATTGCTTTGACACAACTTGTATTGTAATTGTATACAGTAATCTGCCACCACCTACAATATTTTTTCAACAGTTACATATGTTTCTCTAAAATACATTGCAAACAAAATATAAATTATTATAAATGTTGTAAACCTTAAATGGTGATGGAAATTTGAAAAATACAAACAATTTTATTTTACAAATACAATTAACATTCAGAAACGACAAAATGAAATTATTTT
Source organism: Prosapia bicincta (assembly GCA_036971475.1). Classification (NCBI taxonomy): domain Eukaryota; kingdom Metazoa; phylum Arthropoda; class Insecta; order Hemiptera; family Cercopidae; genus Prosapia; species Prosapia bicincta. The sequence goes on from JBAIZL010000002.1 coordinate 24,165,745, forward strand.
AAAATTTATAGTTCAAATTTTCAATCTTTAATAAAATACTTTTTATTCACCCGCTCAAGTTCAAATACTTTTTTTAATTTGTGAATAGCACTTGATGTTATTACATTTTTTCAAAATATAATTCAATAATTATATTTAATAAATTAATTTTAGTTTTATAAGGGAAAAAACTTTTGACAAACGGGGCAAGGTATGCATTATAGTTACTCCGTTCCATTTAGCTTAACATATGGCTTAACAAAATAAGTGATAACATATGATTGTATGAAACAGCTGATTTTGTAAGTTATGACTTAGAACAGTTGTTTTAACACATAAATTATGTTACGTTATTTATATTAATTCTTATTATTTAATAAAACGTGACTAAAATAAAATTTTTCATTGTTGACCTAAGTGGGAATTGACTTTAAAAATGTATTGTTTATATTACTTGTTTTTTTTAACATACAGCTATATTACAAAGTATCAGGCTAGATAAATTTGGTTAAGAATAGAAAAAAAAAATTAAGGTTTTTAACTATAACTTACCGATTGCTGAAGTGAAAGAGAGTCCTTAATTTTCTCCAGTCGTTAATAACGTACCCTTTTAGCTAGCGTTGATATAGGAAAACATATTTTCCCATCCAAACCTAACCTAACCTGATTCATTATTGTTTTAATGTGAAGTAGCTGTGTAGTTACTATAGAAAAGTCGTTATAAATGTTGTAAACCAGGGATAGTGGTTGAAATTGGAGAAATACAAATGCGACTTAAATCTACAAGTATGTGGGGCAATGACGAAGTCAAATTCCTCTTTTAACATACAGCTATATTACAAAGTATCAGGTTGTGATAGTTTTGGTTGAGAATAAAAGGAAAAATAAAGGTTCTAAATAACGATAACCGGTTGCTAAAGTGAATGAGTGTCCTCCATTAGCTCCAGTAATAAACAACGAACCTATGTAGCTGGTATTTTACCTATCCAAACCTAACCTAACCTAACAGGATTATTTAATGTTTTAATGTGAAATTGCTATGTAGTAATTTAATAGTACTCTATGTTTAAACAGTAATGTTTTAGTGTTTTGAGTTTATAGAGCTTCTTGGTCTCGGAAGAAGAATAAAAGGAAAAACTCGGTTCCAGAACTACAACACAATAACCATTGCACACCGAGACAGGGAAATCGTAACATGTTATTTGTTGGCAAGCCAGTACGAACATAGAAGTGTCGAATGTGAGGAAATAATCTGGCAGTCAAGTACGCAATCAGCGTGCGTCCGCCTGAGGTTATGCGCAGAGGCGCAGGATCCAAAAGGAAGTGTTAAATGAAGGGATTACTTAGCGACAGAACATTAGCGCACAAGTCTTTCATCGGCAACTTATGACGTAAGGAGATTGGAATTATTTTCACCCTCAGTGAGCGTCTAATAGAAGCTTTGAAAGAAAGAGCAGCTTTAACAAAGCGGTGTATTTAAGGTTTTTGGAAATTCAAATAAAGATCCTAAATGTACCGACTGCGCTAATTGAAAAGGGCAAGTTGTGTAAAATTAGGGTTAGAAAGGGAAGTGGTAATTGTAAGAATATATATAGCTTACGTGTAATGTTTGCTAATGACGATAAAACTTTATCTTGTCTCAACAATTCACCCTTTTAGGAAACAAGGTTATTCTATGATGTGAATACATCTTTGGGTTTTAGCTAATTCTAATGTTTTTTGCTTATATTTAATTTTTATATAAGAAAATTCACTTTCTAGACATTAAGAAATATGTGAAACTAATTTTGTTTCTCAATACCTAGCATTACACTCTCTTATTTCATTAAAAAATCACACACTTAGTGTAGCGTTGGAATCACCCGACATATTTTCCGCCTTTCTTGCATCTTAGAGTAATTGTTTGATAAAAAATTGTATGTAAAAGGTGCCTAAGGGAAGATTAAAAGATATTAAAAGAGGGGCGAAGTAAAGCGTGCACGGACGTTCTTTAAGTGGCGTAAAAGTAGGTTGAAACTGCGTTATTTACACCCCCGCGCCGACATGGAAATATTTCTTTTTCTGAATCTTTCTAATACAACGGGAAGGAATATAAAAAATAATCACAAAGAAAACATCCCGCGCATCGTTCTGCTATATATGCTGTAGGAGAAAGAATATTACAGTTCTGTAACTCAAAGTTTTTGTAATCACAAACAGAGAAGAACTACAGTGTGTTCAAAAAGTCTATCCGCAGCTTTTGTCAAAGTAGCGACGTCTATATAGAAATTATTCAGAACAGAAAGTACTTCATGCTTATGCAGTCACTGTGGCACATGCTGCTGTGAAAACGTATCTAACGTTTTCGCGAAGCTTGTCTATGACAAAGGGATTTGTGAAGTTCACAGTGCGGATGGAATATTCAACCGATATTTTAACGTTGATGCGGATAAAATTTTTGAACGCATTATATGAGCTATAGCACTAGTTGAGAAATAATAAATACGCTTAGGTAATGGAAGGTGATCCACATATAACTGTACATGATGTTATTGTGTAATAAGATACTATCAAGAAGCCTAGCAATGGAAAATTCTTCTATTTCTTGTTCACATATTTAGACAATAAATTACAGTAACTGTGTAAGTAGATAACATTCCAGAGTTTTGCTTCTCTCGAAATGTCAAAATGAGAGTCGAATAACGGGATGGAAAGGAATTTTCCGAGTTTTTTGGCTTCGTGACCGTTGTGTAATAGTGACGTCATTGGGATGATGACGTAATGTTTATTTTTGGATAGGTTACGTATTTTTTTATACCAAGACCTACTATCTAATGGAATGTATCCAAAAACGAGAACGAGACGAATGTACCTTAAGACATCTTGGGAGGAAACGTGCGCAATGGAGGAGGGGGAACAATCATAATAATCGAGTTAGGATTTTTTAAATTATACATTGTGCTTTAAATGTCTATCTAAAAGGAGCAAGAATGACATAAGGAGGGACAAATCTGAATAGTTTTAAGAAACAGCAATATTTCAGGAATTATATGAAATTCGGAGTCTTTTCTTTTATGTAAACGTTGCTAATACAGTGGCTTACTGTATAACTAATTTGGGATTTGTTTATTATTTGAACTGTTTTGGGTGAAAATGAATAAAATTGTGTATTAAAGTTTTTTCGTTTCTCTTTCTAATGCTTCGAGATTGTATCCCCGCTCGTGGTGTAATGTTCATTAGAGAGTAGTCTACAAGAGGAATAGGGCCATCTCCCCTATAAAGTATTACTCTACTCTTAATTATATATGAGGGAGGACCCAAAAATAACCGAAATTCGTTTACTATACTATTTGTACTAACGTTTACTATTTGTGGGCAATGCCACTTCTATGTTCTTCAACGTCCTCCCCATTAGACAAGATGCACATATCTAAACCTTGTTTCCACTTTTCTAACTTAATGTCTTTCAACGAATCCGTTGTTATTCTTTTACTTGTTTTATGGCAGTAAAACGTCCAGCCCCTTAACTTAATAATAATAAATTCTCTGTAAATACATTGTATTATTATAAACTAAAAGTAAGATAACAAATAGAAATAAATATTCTTCATTGGAATGGAATTGTTTTTCTTAATTACTGTAGAGTCACGTGATGTACTAGTAGATACTATTTTCTGTACATACTGGTGCATACGTGTTCTGTACGACGAATATTGTAGGTGTATGTAAGACACTTTTAAAAGCACTCCTTCTTTCAAGTCTGGAATAGGGACAGAATTAATTAGAAAAGGATCAGAGATATTTAATAAGCCCAAAGGATTTTGGCAAGGGGTGGTTTTCACCCTAAAGTTGGCACTATGCCGTTTTCTTTTGTCGTAATTTCATTAAAGGAAAATCACAATGGGTTGGATTTGAAGTCGCCGGTATTACGGGTCTGCCTTTTTGCCTGTTTCATTCTTACCCTAATCCTGAGGTAGTAAGGATGATCTCTCAAAGTTAAAGGCGCATTTAAACGTTTACCCCCGAAAATATTCTTATAACTGGAATTTTTAACTATTCTAATTGTTATTATTGTTCTGAACTTGATGCGCAGAAAATGTAGACGAAAGGAATGATTTTACTAGAAGCTAAAGTAAATGTTTGGAAAGCTATAAAGCTGTTCATATTCAAAGTGTTTTATAAATATACTTTTATATACTGCAAAGTATATTTACCTCGTATGATTCTAAGGTAATTATTTACATTATACACATAATTGCTATTAACAAAAATTATGTATATTACTATGTTTTATTTAGAAAAAGCTATTTTAAATAGTTTTGTTTCTCTGTAAACTGGAGTTTCGTTTGTAATTGTTCACATTTTAACCACTATTTGTGATTTGCGACATTCAAAATATCTATTTCCTTATTTATAAATAGCAGAGTACCTGTCCTTCGTACGGGGTTGACGAATATTTGTATTGATTTAATTTGTATTTGGGGTGAATTTAATTTACTGAAATTAAATCCCAATAAATATATCAAACTATAAACTTACCAATTATTGTTTTGAAAAACCAAGAGAAGGAAGAGCTTCTGCTTGTAACATGACATTTGTAAAGTATAACTAACCTTAAAAATGAATAAAAACAATATTTACTATCAGCTGTTCAGTTGTGTTTATTGAGGGAGTTTTCAAAGCCAGTTGGGCGGACGCCTGATGGAATTTCTGTATAAAAATATACCTATTTGTTAACCAGGAATCTTAAAAATGTCCATGTAAATTTTCAGCTCGATGGGTCGAGTAGTTTTTACGTGATTGAGTAACACACATACACACATACACTCACACTTACACAGACATTAGATTTTTATATAATAGTATAGATATATTTTGGTAATTATTTTTTTTCTATGTGTAATCGACATTTTCAAAAATACCTGGCCATAATGAAATCCTTTAAGAACAGGGAAAAAATAATGAATCATAGAGGCGACGCAAATATTTTAAATTTTGAATAAAACAAAAAATAACGTCTCGTCGCAATAAACACAAAACGTTAGAAATTTACGTTTTTAAAACAAAATTATGTTCATAGAACTATGTAGCTCTAACTGTGTGTTAAAGAACGATGTTGTACTGGATTAGAATATAGCTACAAAGTATGTAGTTAGGTAAAACTTGGTTATTTAAGGGAATAATGTTTAGTAATGCACAAGGTAAACATTTGAAAGCGTTAAACAAGGCCTCTTTGTTCCGTACGGCGATGGATAAACTATACCAACATTGAAACCACATGTCTTACCTGTAAGTAGACATTTTTTTATTTATAACCTAAACGATTAACCTAACCAAACAAAGAGTGTATTTTAAAAACGATATTTTGAAAGGTTTTGTGTTGGTTGTAAAGTGAAGTTATTTTGCCTCTTTTAAAAAAAATTAAATTATGATAAATTTAATTTTACATAAAAATAATATAGTTTGTTAGGAGGCCTATTTGTTGACAAGTGGAGCTGCTTCCATTTTTGTAAACGTTTCTGCATCACTGCATGTGACAAGAATGCTATGTTTAAAGCTTTCAATTGTTTATTTTTTTGTAATAGTAAAGATCATTTAGAAAATTCTATTCAAACCAGACACTTAGTAGTCACATTCTAATATGTTTTATATAATATAACTTGTTTTAAAAACTTTTTGTGATTATTTCAGACGTATTTTTGTCTTTTTTGTATCTAAAATGTTTTTGACACCACCGAGTTTTGTTACTTTCCCTGAGCTCTTACAGTTTATTTTGAATTTTTGTTTTTTTTTTGGAAATATCGATCACTTTGAGATTGTAAATAATTACATTTGTATCCTGCAATAAATAATTAATTTAATATTTCCAAATACTGTAGGCCTACTGAATGCATGAAGGCTTTCTTTAAAAACAAATAAACCAATAAAGAATTAGAAACACCAAGTTCTTACATACTTAATTTTTAATAATTAAGCCAATGCAAAGTTTTCTCTGCTGACTCAATTCGCAATATTAACAACATTCGAAAATAATAAAAGAGTTCACTCAAAATCTCATCACACACTAGTTTATTAGCACAGATTAGTTTCGCTGTGTTCTGTGTTTGCTCAGTGTGCTATATTAACAACACTGTTTTCTTCTGTTACAGGTATGCAGACTAAGACTTGTAAGCTGGGTTAGGTCTTTGAGCCAACGTACGACCTATATTCCGACGCACTGTATGTATGCTTCATAAATACAGAATAGCATACAGTATGTATTCTTTCTTTGAAATTGCTTTATTTAATCCACATTCAGTGTAACTACGTAGGAAACGGATAATTACACTGAGAAATATGTAAATAGGGGTGATTTTTATTACCAGTTGACAAAGCAGTTTTTTGTTTTCATTAACACTTAAATTTTTCCTTGAAAAGTCTTTCATGTTGAAAACCATTCATTTGGATAAATGCAAGTTCCTTCACGCGACCGAAACTTACGGGTTACCCAAAGACTGCAATCACTGACAAAATAAACTAAGTTTTGTTGTAATAATTAACATTTATTCAATTCCTTCTATTAACTCACACTCTCCTTATATAAATCGTGTTCGATTTTTCTATAGGTAATAATACACTTTTTATTCATCCACTCAAGTTCAAATACATGTTTTGAAACTTGTGTTTGGCACTGGATTATAATACAGTTTTTTTTTCAAATTTTAATTTAATATTTAAATTAAATAATAAATTAATTTTAGTTTTATATGAGACAGAAACTTTTCGCAAAAGCAGCGAGGAATTTTATTCAAAAAACTTTTACAAAGAAAAATACATCTTTAGAAACAATTAGAAAAAAATACAATTTATTGAAATACATAGAAATACTTATTTTACTAGGGAGGCTGATTCAGCTTCGATCCGTCGTCGCCTTCGCCATGCCCGCTGCTTGTTGCGCCACTGGTTTTTAGTCCTGAGCTCCTTCTCAACATCGTCCATCATAACTACTACATAGTTATTTTGTCCCATTTGGCTTAAAATAAGGGATACAGGTTTTTTTCAAATATTAATTAACACTCCAGTATCCGCGCCTATTATCGTGACGTGAGTGCTCGTGTGGGGTCTTTTTCGACCCCACTCAGTATTCCGATCTTCTCGCCAATATAGTTGGAACTGGTTCTTCATTTATAAGAATAATATCTCCCAACATAGTATTGCAATGACTTGGTGAAATTTTATAGTTATTACCTGATACCAGGATCGCTACGCTCGCCTTAACTTACTAGCCTGAGTCTCTGCTCCTGAACCACCGTGGTTGGCGATAAATTCATACAGTCGTTCAAAACACGACGAAATGTGATAATTATTCGGTCAGTAGTATCAATGAAATGGATAACTATGAAACAAGGCAGGGGTCGTTTTTGAAATACAATAAGTCTATTTGAATCAAGTAGTTTCATTTATTCAAATCATATCCTTATAAATTGTTTCCAGATCAAACAATTCCATTAATAAGAACAAAAAACAGATTAGTATTGATTGTTCAAAAACGTCTCTTGCAAACAGTTTTTGATGACTGGGACACTTGCATTTAAGCTGTAATATTCTAGGAATATTGTCCATACTCGCCCGACGGTGAACAGCTGGCTTCAGTAACTCGATTGCTAGTGTGGCGAGGTATTCCTGTCTGACAATATAATTGAATGGGTGTTTGCGCGGAAAATGTTTATTGCATTCACTTCTCCGACGTTCATCAGGTGAAAAAAAATGTCAATGACCATCTTCTGGAATTCCTACTAGCATCATATTGGTAATACATCTTATCGACTATATCAACGCCAAATTTCGTGTTATTATAATAGGTTTCCTCTCATTCGTTGTTGTTATTATCATTCTCGTTATCATTATCACCATCATCCAGCTCATCCCTCCTGGAAACATTCAGTCCTCTCCTGCTTCGTCACGATCATCAGATCCCAATATCTCATAATTATCACTCATAGTTTCGTCCAACCAAATGCGTAATTGTTTTTGATCGCATTCTAAACATACTTGTAATCGTTCCCGATCACGTTCCGACATTGCACAGGTTAAAATATAGAACTAAAAAAATAACTTGTTGAAACAATCAGTAGCGCGAGTAGTCGCGTGGGGTCCTTCAGTCCCCCAAGCAGTGCAGCTTTACGTTCAAACGTTTCTATCTACACTAGCTGGAGACAAAGGAAGTTGACGCTACACTAGCATACTCAGAAATAGCGAGGGATAAGCTACTGAGACTGTCAAGGTCATGCAGTGACGCAAAACAAAAACAAACACAAAACAAAACGTCTGTGTAAGTGTTAATTGAATGTATTTAAGTAATTTTAACTTTTCATTGGAGAAAAACGTTTCACGAAAAGAAAAAGGTATGCAATATAATTATTATGTCCCTTTTGGTTTAAAATAAACGATAACATATGATTTCATAAATACAACTGATTTTATGTTATAGGTTATGTTATAGGAACAGCTGTTTCACCTCAAAGGCTATGTTACTGTATTTATATTATTTGTATTTATTTATTGAAAAATAAGTAATAAAAATTTTCCTTTGTTGACTTGAGTAGGAAATAAATTAAAATTATTTGTTTATATTACTTGTTTAAATAATACAAATATCAACAATTTTATAAAAGTAAATATAAGGATAAAATCACTATTTAAATATAATAAAATATACACTTAATACACATTAATGTTCAAAAGGGTGTAGAATTTTAATTATTTATCAATAAACAATAAGTATGTGAATTTGTAATTATATTTATATTCGATATTCGTTTACATTACGTGAGCTTTTATTTTGTGTTATTGTACGATGTGTGTAATGAAATCAACTTTTCTATCTCGTTGACTTTATAGCGTACGATTTTAATATTTTTTCAATTCCAATATTAGTAGCAAACGATATTCTTTGTGATTTTTACCCTTAAAAAAGCAAATTCTGCAAAAACAAGAGCAGTGTGACGTCACACAGAATGTTTGGTAGTTGTGTAAAATACGACTCGGAAATGGAGAGTTTTTGCATCGGTCAGAGCGCAAGGTTTCAAGTACTTACTTGACATCTTCCGTTGTACGAGAGAATCCAGGGAAATGTAAATATCACGTTTTTAGTATGTTTAACGTGAATATTATATCCCTTGGTTAAATAATCGAAAGGTTTTTAGCACTGGATTTCTTAAATTCTTCACCTGGTTCGTACGAAGTTTCAATCTTCAGGAATCAAGTAGCATCGGTCCTAGTATGAAATAAAGTTAGGTTTCATTGCATGTTCATGCAGTCGAGGGAGTGGTTTTTTTAAAGGATAATTAAAGGGTTAATTAGGATTCACCTAAACTGGTTTCGTAAAAGATGAGGTTTCAACACGGTTTGTTGAACTATTGGTAGGTTTGAGCCCTAACCCCCCAAATATGGAAATGTGAACAATTTTAAACCATAGAATAACCCCATAAATGTAATATAAAATGCATTTCCGATGTTTGCGTTCGGCCATTTGTCCCTGATTTAAATATATGTATTAATTTGTATAATTCATTTCCAAAACATAATAATCACCACAATAACATACTATAACGCCCTTCATCTCCCCCCCCACCGCTCCCCCAAAATATTTTCTAGTAAACCATTTTGTATAAGAACATTTTAAAAACCATCAAAATGTACAACACATAAATTGCAAATAATAAATAAAAAACCAAAATAAAAAGACAAGATTGGTTTAGTAGTTACTCTTGCTATGGAATTCCAAATGAACGCGGCATTTAGCCGGTAAATTCAAGCTTTCACTAAAACCTCTTTGGCGATTTTGTTTAATAATCTATTTGTTTATCTTGGGCACTTTGGCTGTTATTATTCTAAACGAAAGCCGACCCTGTAATTTCATCCCTTTTGTTTACTTACATACGTTGTATGCAAATTATGTTTAAAACAGTGACCCTGCACGAATGCAAAGTTTAACGATGTTACTATGTCCGAACACAAACACGTAAGTTTTAGTCGTCCAAAGTTTTCCAAAAATATACAGCTTTACGCTAATTTTATAAATTTTCGATAAAAAAAAATAAAAAACAGAAAAAATGTTATTTTCGAATTAATTTACAAACCTATTTAAGAATACCTATAGCTCATCTCATTCACAGACAGTTCCGTGTTCATGAACTTCACAAGCAGACCTAATACGTACGTTATAGTTTACATTTCCTTCTATTATGTATATATATATATATATATATATATATATATATATATATATATATATATAAATTTAATAAATTAAAAATATTTCAAAAACAAGAATACTTTTAATGCATATATTATTCAAAGCTTTTCGCCGATAAAATAGTACCAGCATCTTCAGGAAAATAATTATCTAACTAAATATTTTTACAAAAATTAAATCTTATGTACTACAAAGAATCATATGTTTATAAGTAATACACTTATGTAATTTTTTCTATAACGTCAATGACCTTATAAATAGTTTGCTGCCTTGATCTCACTTGAATTTGTTCATCAATTAATTTGTCTTTAACTTTATGCTTATAAATTTCCAATGTTTCACATATATTCATTTTTAATCCTTTAATTAATTCTTTAATTTATAAGCATACAATTAAAGACAAATTAATTGTTGAACAAATTCAAGTGAGATCAAGGCAGCAAACTATTTATAAGGTCATTGACGTTATAGAAAAAATTACATAAGTGTATTACTTATAAACATATGATTCTTTGTAGTACATATGATTTAATTTTTGTAAAAATATTTTATTAGATAATTATTTTCCTGAAGATGCTGGTACTATTTTATCAGCGAAAAACTTTGAATAAATATATTCATTAAAATTATTCTTGTTTTTGAAATATTTTTAATTTATTAAATATATTACAAAAAAACATATCACCTTATTTAATATATCAATATATATATAATTCAAATTTCCTATCGTTAATCAAATACTTTTTATTTATTCACTCAAGTTCAAATGAATTTTTCTTAAACTTGTAGTGGATGACACTTGATGTTAATACAGATTGTTCAAATAATGATTCATTAATTAAATTGAATTAATTAATTTTAGTTTTATATGGGAGAAAATATTTTCTCAAAAAAAGCAAGGTATACAATATATTTATTTCGCCTTAATTGGCCTAAAATAAGTGATACCATATGATTTCATAAAGTAGCAGATTTTATATTATACTATATGTGGTATTACAGCTGTTAAAACAAACCAAAAGTTATGATTATGCTTTAACAAAGCTGTTGAACGCATAGGTTATGTTTTTTTATTTATATTATTTGTATCTACAGTATTTAATAAAAAGTAACTGGAGTGGAAATTTTTTTGGCTTAAGGAGGAAATTTACTTTAAAAATTTTGGATCATATTACTCGTTTTTAATATGTTTTCGATCGGTTCTTGTTGCATAATCAGCTGTACAGGCTTCATGAACTACTCTGTACATGAACGAACATTAGACACTAGATAAATAAAATTAAAGAAATAATGAAAAAATTATAAGTAACAATAAATTACTAAGTCATTAAGTATTAAAATTCATCGTATTTCTGAGCGTCACGCGTCACGCGACCCCTCCGAGAATAACGTTCTTTACACGTCATACAAAAACGTAAAGACCAGGTAGAAATAGATTTTCTCGTTCTCGATAATTTTAATATGTGTAATTTCGCTTCAGGTTTTAATCTAATCCTCTAAAGAGATCTGTAATGCCAACACTGAAACAATAAATTTACCCAGTTGTTTATACCAAATAGCACCGAACCAGTCGTGCACTACAATAAAAAGGTTATCGAATTCCTCTGGCGTCGTTCTATATGAACATCTCTTCTTTAATGTTTCAAACAGTTTTGCAATTACGAACGTTTATAATATGCACACTTACAAGTGTCACTAGGCCATTTAGTGACGTCTTGAGGAGGGGCGAGAGGTTTTGAAAAGCTAATTTTGTCTGAGTAAGAAAATAGATTGAAAAATTGAGACATTTTTGTAATAATTGTTTAATTCAAACAATATGTAATACAGTAACATTATTTTTATGTTCTCTCAATAAAATATGTAAACGTAACTGTGAATAAGATTAAGTTGGAATTGTAGTGGAGACCAGCTGTGAAATACGTTTGGGGTACGTTGGTATTATACCGACCATACACCTATAGGAAATGTAGGCCAGTATAGATGAATAAACCTTTACATTAAACTTTTACATTTCTTACAACCAAACATAACTGGATTTTTCATTGGTATATTTTAATACAGATATATACCAACGTTGTATAAAATAGGGCAATAATTCCTACACAATTAGTTAATAAATGAGCATGCTTAAAAAAAAAGATTAAGTAGGCTATATAACTTCAGTGTAAGTTTTAACTGCTTCATGATTAGACATTTAAATCATTACTTTGTTCTTGTTCAGAAAATGCTTTTGGGTACTTTTGTAAAAGTTTAGTGCATACGTTTATTTACGTATAATGTCATTCTGTAACGTCCTACATTCACTATAGGTGTATTGTCGGTATAATAGCAAAGTAACAATTTTGGTGACGTGTTGTTCTGGTCACCATCCATTATTATTATTAAACGTTCATGACGCTTAACGTCATTAATACAAGTGACGTAAGAAACGACATTATTACCCGTGACGTAAGTAACGTCATTAATACTAATGATACAAGAAACGTCATTAATACCAGTGACTTAAGAAACGTCATTAATATCAGTGACGTAAGAAACGTCATTAATACCAATGACGTAAGAAACGTCATTAATACCAATGACGTAAGAAACGTCATTGATACCAGTGACGTAAAAAACGTCATTGATACCAGTGACGTAAGAAACGTCATTAATAACAGTGAAGTAAGAAACGTTATTAATACCAATGACGTGAGAAACGTCATTAATACCAGTGACGTAAGAAACGTCAATAATACCAGTGACGTAAGAAATGTCATTAATACCAGGGACGTAAGAAACGTCAATAATATCAGTGACGTAAGAAACGTCATTAATACCAGTGACGTAAGAAACGTCAATAATACCAGTGACGTAAGAAACGTCATTAATACCAGTGACGTAAGAAACGTCAATAATACCAGTGATGTAAGATACGTCATTAATACCAGGGACGTAAGAAACGTCAATAATAAAAGTAACGTAAGAAACATCATTAATACCAGTAACGTTCGAAACGTCAATAATACCAGTGACTAAGAAACGTCAATAATACCAGTGACGTAAAAAACGTCAATTATACCAGCGACGTAAGAAACGTCATTAATACGTGACTGAGAATTGGCTTCAAATTGGTTTTCACGTCAATACTTTCGTCGTTTTTATTTTGACGTGAAGATTAAAGATGAAGGACAGGAAAAGCTTTTAAATATAGATAGGATTGAAGTGGGAACATTAAGTTTCCTGATCTGGGATACAGGGAGTTTTTACCCGTTATGCACGATGGAATGCCTATGGTGGACCTACCTTCTGTTACGATCCTACGTACCTAGACACGTTACAAGGAAAGGGATAGGGAAGAGTTAATGGAATTAGGTAGGACTAAGGGAAGGTTCTAGTTTAAGTCTTTTCTTCTACTGTGATTCTATAGGGCAACTGCTGAGGAAAAATTCTCTTCCGCGGCATAGAATCAGAGCATCAACACTAACTACCTTATGCGCCAAAATAAACAGTTCTAAAACTGAATCAGCTATAATAGAATAGACCATATAGTGCCATTCTTGTTCGTTTTATACACCTCAGGAAATTTTGTTGTGCCCAAAACCTGCCCTTTCGTTTACAATGGTTCCAGGAAGATAGCTCAATCAGCTACACTACCTTAGACATTGCTTTCCTTCAAGAAACCTTTAGCGACCCCCTCATCTTCCTTACCCAGCCTAGACCTACCCCCTGACACCCACGTCTTAGGAATGATGATGAAGATTTTCTGTCATAACCCACCAATCACCATTATTCCACAGGAAAAAATATTAATGTATAACGAGGATGAAACAACCCCTTTTCACAAAAACTATGCAAACTTTTCAAGAACGGTACGAGTGTTGCCTCAAATTGAACGTAGGTCATACCTACATGTTTATACCCGAGTCTAACCGATTCAGCTTCTTTTTACTTGTACGTGTTTGTACACGTATGTAAATATAATTAAATCTTATAACTGTTTAAGTACTGTTTATTTTGGCGCATAGGGTATTTACATAGTCAAAGTTTTTACTTTTTTCATAACTTCCTTTTCATCTGTTACAGTGTTTAAATAAGTTGTTTATTCATAGTGGAAAAAGATTTTCGGGGTTATTTGACCTGGGAGCATATAAAATTTTAAATCTAACTCCTTGCTAACTAAAATATTTAACGGACCACTTGAGCGAACCGTGTTTCAAACTTTCTTGCGGCTTCTTAGTTTCGTCCCTGAACTGTTCATCCGACCAAAGTTACATCTACAGGAAGATTTATCATTCTGTATTAAAAACTAATTTCTATGAACATTTTTAAGCGTTTTACGGGAAAACGTAGGAGGCGTCTCTCCCCTCCCTCGTGAAGCTTTATGACGTGGATGGATAGGTTGAATATGTTGGAAGAAATATAATATAACAAGTAATATAAACACAAATTTTTTAAAGTCAATTCTAATTAAGTCAACAAAGAAAAATTTTATTTGATTTACTTTTTATTAAATAATATAAATGAAGTAGCACAACCTATGCATTAAAATGGCAGTTCTACTTCATAACATATAACATAAAATCAACTATTTATGAAATCATATGTTTTCACTTATTTTAAACTAAATGGGACGAAATAACTATGTTGCATACCTTGCCCCTTTTGTGAAAAGTTTTTTTTCCGTATAAAACTAAAATCTATTAATTTTAAATTGAACTAGTGAATTAATATTTGAATAAACTGTATAAAAACCTTTTGTCATCCACTACAAGTTTAAAAAATGTATTTGTACATGAGTGGATGAATAAAAAGTATTTTATTAACGTTTGAAAATTTGAACAAGATATACATAGGGCGAGTGTGAACTAACAAAAGGAATTGAAAAAGACGATTGCTTCGCGAGTCAAGTATAATTTATTTAAAATACCTGGCCTCGTTTCGAATTATTTATTGTTGTTATTTGTTGTTATAATAATATTAATTTGTTTATAATTTAGTTTTATTAGTTCTATCAAAGGTTGATGCTCATAATACGTTTTTATATTTATTTGGTATGTAATTTTTTATGGCATTTATAATAGTTGATGTACTGTTGTTTAGTAACAGTTTAACGTAAAATATAATGTGTTCATTAAATTCTTATCGGTCTGAAGATCATATTATTTTCGAAACGTCGCTATAGATTTCAAATAAATTATACTTGACTCGCAAATCAACCGTGTTTTTTTAAAATTATTGTATAAGGGAACTAGAAAATTGTTTTATAATTTATTAGTGGAACCAGGAAACGAGTGTAATGGTTTGCGTGGGAAGGGCACTTTTTACCCATTTAGTTTATGAGGAGAAAGGGATTTTTATCTAGAACATGGAGCAGGAATGCCTGTTTGACCGTTGGTCACTTGGGTATCCTTACGAAGACGTGTTCGGTTCGAGGAAACCTATGGCCATGTAACCGCGTTAGCAGTAATATCTAATGGTGATACGGAAGATGGCTTCCGGTATGAAGGCTTAAGTAGTTAAAGTGGGATAATATCGAGGACAAAATACGTGTTGTTACTGCGGTATCCAAAAAGACTATTTAATTTTAAAAACACAATTATTCTTCTCCATTCTCTTTCTCTTCCCCACACTTTCTTTCTCCTTTCTCCAGTTTCTCTCTCTCTTTCTTTCCCTATCGTTCTTCCGATCTTTCACAATTATCTCTACATTTGTATTTATATTTATTTTCCTCGCCTCTCTTTTTCCCTCTCTTTATTCTTTTACCCAGTTTCTTTCCTCTTTCCCTCTTTTCTTCATTTTCCTTTTCTCTTCCCTCGATCGTTCACAATTCTCTCTATCTATTCATCTGTTTGTCCTTCTCCTCTCCTCCTCCCACTTTTTCCCTAGTCTAGTATTTCTCTCTTTCTATCCCTCTTTTCTCTCTATATCATTCCCTTCCTGACCCGCCTTTCCTAACTTTCGCCTTTCTCCAGTGCTATCTCTATTTTTTCACCCTATGCTACTCTTTTTCCCCTTCATACCTCTTCCCTTCTCTCTCTCATTCTGTCTTATATAAGATTTTATATATAAGCACTGATAACCTTCTAGCTCTTTAATTTTTGTTTGCATAATAACTCATTTCAGTTTTCTACTTGGAATTTCACAACCTTGTTCTAGTTTTCACTTTTCCGTGCAAGTAGAGTATATTCTCAAGTGTTTTTCAGCGTCCATTTTCATCTTCATGTTACCACGGAAAAACAAAAAAAAACTGTTTTTAATATCGTAGGCCTACTGTGGTGCAACAAGAATCAAACAGAATTATGCGCCCTCGGCTTTACCAACTAGAACACCAAACATCCCCGAATCCCTTACACAACCACCCTTACACTTTATTAACGCCCCTAATAACGTATTTGAATACAAAATGAGACATCAAACAAAAGTTCTCACTCCCTACTCTGTTTATGAAATGATTCCATTATGCTTCCAGCTGGTTTAAAAACACAGTGGGAGAAACAGTTGGGAAATATCCCCGTCCTCATTGCAAAGGTTGTTAAATCTAACCAATTTAAAGTGGCTGACGTGAGTATTGCTTCGGAAGGTGCACAGGACGCAACATCGCCGTAATTGTCTAAAATCAGACGAAACTCATTTGGTTAGACAACTGTCTCAATTTGATGACAAGAAATACAGGCACTTAATTAAAAAAGGAAAAAGGCCTACTAATATTTGAGATGAGTATTAGTGGCTAATCTGTAAACTACAATACATCAAACCTCACAAGTGGGAAATATATTCATTTTTATACTCAACACATATCGTAACTAGGGTGGGAGCAAGTAATAAGAATGTAATAGATAAAACTCTATTAGAAATGTACTTTTTATTTATTTAGCCAACACCCTTTCTTGGCCTTTCAGCCATTTGACGCCGCGTCTCTCAGTAGCAGCCAACGGGGCTCTCTGGGTGTCCAAAAAGCCTGGACAAGAGACGCCGTCCATTCTGCCCCTTTTGCCAGGCATTTTGCACAACGTTTACTTGATGCTAATACAGTTTTTCAAATATTACTTCATTGATTAAATTTAATGAATTAGTTTTAGCTTTATATGGGAGAAAAACGTTTCTAAGCGGGGCAAAGAATCCAAAATAGTTATTTCGTCCATTTGGGTTAAAATAACTGATAACATATGACTTCATAAAACAGCTGATTTTAAATTATGTTATGTGGTAGTACCGCTGTTTCAACGTATAGGTTATGTTACTTTATTTATATTAATTGTAATTATTTATTAAAA
Source organism: Prosapia bicincta (assembly GCA_036971475.1). Taxonomy (NCBI): domain Eukaryota; kingdom Metazoa; phylum Arthropoda; class Insecta; order Hemiptera; family Cercopidae; genus Prosapia; species Prosapia bicincta. The sequence goes on from JBAIZL010000002.1 coordinate 24,183,196, forward strand.
TTCATTAAAATAAAATCTTTCTTAGTTGACCTAAGTAGGTATTTACTTTAAAAAAAGTTTGTTTATATTACTTGCTTATAATGAAATTTATCCTAACTGAAATTTTGAAAGTAAAAAGACAAAAATAACTTTCCTTCACCAACTAAAGGTTTTATAGTTTGTAGATGTATTGTAATTTAGTACAACATTATGTGGAGGTATTTTCCTTTTTTCATAATAATTTTAAATTTTTGGTACGTCACCACTACGTTTTAAATATATTTATATGAATATACGTAAAGGATGACGTTATCAGTAGAGATTTTTGTAAATTCTTAAAGTTTAACTGAATCTAATTGTTAGAGCATATCGTCAAATAAGAACTGTTGTAACTCGGCATTGAATTTGTAATTAAAAATTAATGGTATTATTTACTTTGAAGTAAATCCCGCCCATCAGAGCGATTACCTGAACATTGGACACTTTTATTATGAATATAGTAAATTAATTATTTTTATTGAAGTGAAAACGTCTATAGCGACGCCCACAAACAATTATTGGATGGACAAAAACATACGTATTTCGCGACAGTATAATTTCCTTAAGGTTACGCTATGAGTTACCTCAAGGTGAATTAAATGATAACATATGATTTCATGCAACAGCTGATTTTGTGTTATAGGTTATGTTGTTGATCAGCTGTTTTAACACGTAGGTTACGTTATATTAGTTATTGAACATTGTTAACGAAAAAGGTTGTTGCTAAATAGTATTTTGATCAGTTGATAAATATATTAATTTTTAAAATTTTTATAAATTTCAATACAAATAACTCATAAAGGATAATAATAAATTATGTATTTTTAAACCAATTTCTGAAATGAATAGATTCTTAGGCGCGTCTGATATTTAGTTAAATATTTAGGTAATTTCTCATTACGTAAACTAACAGTTTTCTCAATTCAAAATTTCTGTAGACGTGGCGATAAAGGGTATCACTTCTGTTGGTACTCGACATAAACTAATTTTTATGAAATAATTATATTATTTGCTACAGGAAATAAATTTTGTTCACACAGGCGCCGAATATCGCTTGGGGTTTGAAAAAACTGTTTGAAATACTTATTCTAAGCATTCCAACACTTTATAAACCTACGCCAAATAGCATCCCGCCCTTGTAAGGATATTACGAGGACTGCTTTTCCGACTTAGTTCCCTTGATCACCGCAGCGAACTGAACAGCGCTAATTTCACCCTTTTACAAGCACTGCTCACTTGACAATGTTTTCTTGCATTAATTTTTATAAAATGAATTCCGCTTGATTTTCGTAAAGAGTTTTGTTTGATGTTTAACAGGAAACCCCCTTTCCTTTGTGTGAAATAATTAAAGAAAACTTAGAAAAGAAAATGTCAAAGTATTCTACATTTGGGGTTGAAATGCAGAAGGGGTCTGAAGAATTTTACTGCGACTCTGTGAGGGTGAGTAAAATGTAGGATGGTTTAAAATTAGGTAGCTAGTTTGATCTGTTGTGGGAGAAGGGTCGAGACAGGAAAAAATGATAAGCATTACCACATCAGAGACTTTAGAGGCCGTTATTCTCACAAAAGAACTTAAATTCAGTACTTAAGATGTCTAACCTCTAACTCGATTCAGTTTAAAATTCAGTCCTAAAGATTCAGTTCAGTTTTAAAACGTTTTTCACTTCCTTCTGTTACTTTACACTCTTCTTATAGACTACATATCTTTTAAAAAATTTCAATCGGTATTAAAACACTTTTTTATTCATTCAATCCAAGTTGTAATAAATTTGTTTTATCTTATAGTGGATGGCAATTGATGTTATTACAGTTTTTTCAAATATGAATTCACTTATTTAAATTTTAAAAACTTGATGTCTCTGTCGGATTCAAACAGAAGAAATACACGTTTGTAATCCAGCCCTTTGGCACTGAGCTAACTTTCTCATAGCTAGATATCATTTACCTAAGGATGTAAATGAAATTATAAGAGGAAGGTTCCTTGCAATAATGAATCATTACAAGGGATGGATAGAATGAGAAGTTATAGACTACCTTCAGCTTCATAAATTAAAAACGAAATAAACCTTCAGCTTCATAAATTAAAAATGAAATAAAAAGAAAGCGAATAAATAGTAGCAAACAAAAATAATAGTCCAACACCACATACTGTGTAAAGAGGAAAATTGCAAGGAAATTCATTTTTCTATTTTGACACTTAATATTGTGATTCTCTCATATGTATATACATATTACAAAATTAAATGTAACTCAAATAAAAAAACTTTTCGTTAATCTCAGTAGGAATTGATTTTTTATTTTGTTTTTCCGTATTACACGTTAGATTTTATTCTACAGTAAAGGAAACAGTATTTGACGAGATCAGTAAACACTACACTCTCTGATTGATTGAAGAGACGTTTTCTTGTCTTCACTATACAAGAAACGTAAATTGATTTTCCAGCTTATTACAGTTAAGCCTGCTTTCCGATATGCTTTCTCTTCTTTTCCGTATAAAGAAATATAATCATTACCTAATCTCTTCTTTACGGGAGCCTAAACGCTTAGAAAAAATGTAATATATATTAAGCATTACTTTCTCGCTTAGAGTTTTTCCGACTCTAACATAGATGACGTCACTATAGTCAACACGGGGAAGCGCCAGAATATTCCCGCGGGACAAACTTTCGAGATGAAACTTGAAAATTTGATTTCACTTGCTCCCTTAGTAAATTTACCAGTACGTGCAAGAAAATGATTTAGTTTTCGACTTTGAAATAGAATAAAATCGATTTTTATCTTTCTTTTTTATTTATAGAGTATATTGCCATGTTCAATAGAAATTGCCTGTTTATTCGGAGAGCAAAGTGAGTTATCAGTTGATAACAGTTCGCTAGGACTACCACTGATTCGACATCCGACAGCTCAGTTTCACAATCAATGAACTTACAGCCTATTCTTCACTATTTGCAAACATTCCCAGTGATTTTACTTCTAAGTACTTTACAAAAATACTTTAAATTTATTCTTTAAATCAGCTGAAAACCTTTTCGTCAAACAACTGAATGTCCCGACACTTGACACTCCAGCTATGATTCTCGCCCATCTACTCTTATCACCCAAAACCTGTTTCCATACATACCCCTGTAATTTATCAAGCTTGGTATACCCTTCTCTCTGTTCAATACTTCCTGCGTTACGTCCCCATGGTGTCTGTGCATTCTAAATATTCAAATTTGTTTGAATGCCCCATGCGTTCCTTTACCTAACAAGCAAACTTAAAAACATAATAATTTTGCTTCCACTTGTTATCTAATTGTTGATCTATCATCACACAAACCGATCAGCATTAACTTGTATCAGATATTTTTAAATAAATGTACTTAAAGATCGAAAACGTCCCAAAAAATTCATAACCGCTCAACAACAGTATGCAGTAATATAGTAGGTTACATTCCGTTACATAACAGTCAAATAACCGTTATACAAACGTCAAATAACGAGTATACAGGTACTAGTTACAGAAACAGCACGTCATCCAGGAGCTATATATATATATATATATATATATATATATATATATATATATATATATATATATATATATATATATGTTTTTAATCACACAGAGGGATAAAACTCAGAAAAATAATGGATTGATGTCGCTGTGGATGGAAGGAAATGGCGCCTTAAGGCTCAACTCCTCTTTAATTCCAGCGTATGACGTCATAGCAACTGTTGTACACGACACTGGGAACAGAGGCCGTGGGGTGTCTCGGCTGTCTTGCTGCATTACACTTTAATATAACTTTCTAATTAAAAACTCAATTATAAATAAATTTTCGCCTTCTAAACTCTTTAATCCCCCAACTCCAATTAAACTTTATAAATAACTTTCTGTTCGGGTGACATTTTAAAAATTTATTGACGTGATTAGAGATTTAAAATAATACACTTCAACAGGACAAACCCTTGTTTGCAGTAGCACTTACTTTTGGTTTGAATCGCACATACACAAACGTAAGTGCTGCTATGGATACGTGTTTACATATTGTTTTATGTTAAAGTGTATACTTGTAAACTAGTAGCTCAAGTTGAAAGGGGAAAATTAGTTCCGGAAGAGTTCTCCCTATTTCAAAATTGTTGTCCTTGTGTATTTCGTTATCCTGTCGCAGTGCAGCGCTAAAATCTGTCTATATTATGATTTTCCTTTCATTTATTGCAAATGTTTAACCTAATCAATATTATACTTTGGTTGTTGACGAACATCTCTCTAACCTTTGAACAAGCTTATAAAAAAAGATTATTTTAAAAGACTTGTGAATTCGGCCATGAGTGTTTGTAACGAACTGTTACTTACGAACTATGCAGTAACAGTTCTTATAAAGTGTTATGAGGTAAATATAACAGTTCTATATGTAGCAGGTAATAGGCTATGCAATAGTGAATTGGAGCTGTTCGCTCGTGAATTAAGCTTTAACGATTATCTGCAACTATTTCATATTGTGCGCCTTAGCCATATGAACCATATGTGTGTCTTGCGACTTAAAAATGAGTCAGCTGCACCGGATCTTTAAGCTTCCCAACAGACACAACACAAATAATTTGGAAGGGGTGTACCTATTGACTAGCACACCTCCTACTCCCTCGACACTTTCCTCTTCTCGAGAGAGCATAGCCGGATTGGCTATGGTGGGTCTTCACGATCCCGTGGTACCAGTATGGTCAAGTCCTCAGGAGATGTCCGACATATAAGGTCATTCGACTGCCCCATATGTACTCCCTCTTTCGGCTTTGGCTCCCCTTTGTGTAACACGGGGGACGTAGTGTCACACTCCGGATCATCTGGTTTTCCGTGACCCACACAGACTCACTCAGCAAGGGCCCACCAGGTAACACACACATCCATTCACCTTTCTCCCTTTCACTCAATATATCCCCACTTGCCTGCATAAAAACCTGGAACCCAATTTTACTCACTAACCCTTGCCTACTAAGTTCCAACCCCTTTCCCCTTACTTGATTTTAGCCCCATCCCTTATTATTTCCCTTAACAGCAATAATATTTCCCTTACTATTTAACAACATGAGCAGCAACACTTTATTATTTCTACATAGTCTTAAGAAGGTCTAAAAAAATATAATGTATTACAATATTACCCGCCATTTTGTATCCCATTGAAACATTCACAGTAACAGGGGCAACGACTTTACAGGGTTTAGTAGTAGACGAAAAGCCTTTTAATTCTTCCGTTAAAAGTATATCATATTTCTCTTATTTTAATATTTTATTTTCCTAGGACATTTAGAAATGTAGTGCCCTGCGTTTCCTAAGACCGCCATCTTAGGACAGCTGACACAGTTATCTTTGTACAAAAGGAACAATAACTTGGAAACTACAGAAACAATAACCTGGAAGCAAAAGGAGCAATAATATGGAAGTAACACACAAAAAATGACTTGGGAATAAAGAGAGCAATAACTTGGGACCAAAAAGAACAATAACTTAAAAACAATATCTTGGTAGCAATATCTGCGGTAAAAAATAATTTGAACACAAAGGAGCAATAATATGGAGGTAACAAGAACAATGACCTGGGAACAAATGGAGCAATATCTTGGAAGCATTTGGAACAGCTCTTCCTGTTTTAATTTTTTATGTTTTATCTCAATAATCCTTAAATAAACCCAAATTAGTTTCTTCCGTCTATATTTCACGTGTTTACTTTTCTGAAAGCATCATATGTACCAGGATGTTCAGATGTCAAGATATCTCCCTTCTAGGCCCCCTATATTAAATAAAAAACCTTTTTTTTCTAAGAGTTATTCAATTTAAGAATATTTTTATTTTCAATTTTTTATTGATAACTTTAAGGTGAAAGTTCAGTTTTTTATCCACTTAAAAAAAGAGTTTAGTTGAGTCGTCAAAATGTTTTTTTCGTGTCTCATCCGGTTTCTGAAGTATGACGAGTGCGACCGAATTGTGAAATATTTCCTTAACGACATATCAAACTCGATTTCCGGTTTGGTGATGCGGACATATACAGTAAATAAGTCAAAACCACCCCCTGTAGCAACCCCTTGAAGCAAAGTGAATGTCGGTTTATTCGCGGCAGGTACATGTGTTAGCGGCAGGTACATGTGTTAGCGGCAGCGTAGGTGTATCTAGATTTCTTTGCGAGGATGTCACGATAAATCAGAAGTCACGTGCGCGCGCGCAAAAATACGCACACACGCATTGTCACATTCGCAATATTCAACTCTAATGAAAATATCGATTGAACAATTCAAGACAGACTATCATATGGCACGGCCGCTCTGAGCGTGCGCCCACAGCGTCTCTCCGTTCCCATTGGCCAATGATGACATCATCTCTGGAGCAATGCGCGCGCATCCACAATATCTCTAGTCCACCTTGGGTTCCTTTCATATCAATTCGAAAACGTCGCCAATGCGGGTTTAAGCCGTCCGTTTTACACTTTTGTCTATCGTGTCTATGACTGTGACGTTGATTGTTAGTTTCATTGTTGTTATTTTGAATGATTTTCGCGTAACGTCCTGCTGCAATCTAGTAGAATACAAGTAAGTGTTTTTATAATGTTGGTGTGTCTGTAAGGTTGTATGTAAACAAGAGGAAGTTGAGTTCGCAAATTAAAATGTTGACTTTGTTCTTTTATCTCGATACTGTTTATTATTATTTTTTATGTGTAGTATCTCACTTTAATAATTAAAATATTGATGGTTTTAAAAATTGGGATTTTAAAATAGAAAATTTAATCCTTGTAAAATTGTTCTAAATATAATTCTAAGCTTATAAATATTGCAGTTCATTTTTGATTAGATTTTTTTTAATAATTTAAAATTTACAATAAATATAATACTTTTTACAGCGACCAATTATAGACAAATTTCAATGGTTAACTGTTTTTATTACATATTGTCGACTTTTCAATACCATTGGCATTCTTTTAAAAAGCCCAATATTAAAAATATATAAAACCCACAGATATACAACTTCATGATTCCAAACAATGAGCAATAATACAATAATTTTAAGTTAAATAATGATTATTCACTGATGAAGGTGACATCGTCGTCGAAACTAATCGTTATGTATGCAATAAGATTTTGTTTGTTTGCAAACTAGTGTGGAATACGATATTGAGAGTACCTTTTAGTATTTACTGTTGTAATACAATTATAAATTATAAACAATAATATAAAACCAAGAAATAAATCACTTTAATGTAAACGCACAAATTTAAATGTCTGTATGTTAGTAAACCCACTCTCATGTTATATAAATTTCTCTCTATATATCGGTTCCTGAAGAGAACTCTAGAGTCTTACGGATACGTCTAGCATATATAATAAAAACTATTTAATATAGGCCTAAGGTAACTCTATACGTAAATACACACACACACACACACACACACATATATATATATATGTATATATATAGATATATTTATTTATAATTTATAATATATATGTATATATATTTAATATATATATATATATATATATATATATATATATATATATATATATATATATAAATGAATATTCCTGATGATGTTGGTACTGTTAGCCTACGGAAAGCTTTGAATTGTAAATTCAATTATAATTCTTGTATTCGTATTTTAACTTAGTTCTTTATTAATTCACAAGAATACATATTGCGATATTTATATATATATATATATATATATATATATATATATATATATAAAGACTATCATATAATGTATATATATATAATATATACATAATGTATATAATAATATGTCTATAATGTATATATATATATATATATATATATATATATATATACATTAATGACAAAACTCAGTTTTACGATATAGGTTAGGTTTAATAGCCTAAGTTTTATATTTATTTGAAACATTTTCTTGTAAAAGTTATTAAGCTAAGGTTTTTTGTATACTATATGAATAACACAAGTAGAAGAATTAAAACTAATTTACAATTTTTTAATTAAATAAAATACAGTGATTTACGTCCGATAAATTAGTTAATTTATTACAATAATATTTTGTACATTTTTGTAGATATGTAAGGGTATAATAAAACGGAAGTGACACTCAATTCTTGTAACTATTTCCGCCCAAGACAGCTTTGTCTCGTTAGACGAATCAGTGCGCAAATGAGATGTTTGTTTGAGTTTCCAGTTCAACGATGACGTCTAATTTAGCTTTAGTTTGAGTTGGCGTGTGTCTGCGATCATCTCACTGGTTGCAAGTAGAACCAATGTGTTTCACATGAGCATCCATCTCATAGAATAACTTGCACAGATAAACCGCTTTACCAGTGTGCAATGTGTACTCTTCCAGACCTAACCATGCTCTTGTTATATCTTGCAGAGCTGGCCATAAAAGTTACGGGAGAAATTGTTTTACTTCTATTTTCTTGTTGTAAGTTTTAATGCTTGCATTTTGTGTGTAACTACTAACCCCTGTGAAGGGCTGTGATATAGATACACAATAATTAATACTTTGGCAAAAACAAACAAATAAGCAATATACGGCGCTCATGGCTTCACTTGTGCTGGACGAGTATTTACAGTAAGCCTACTATCTATCGGAGACATTAAAGGGTGTCTAGCGGTTATAATGCTCTTGTAACAACAGGGATGGGGTTAAAGGTAGAGAGAATCCGTTAATGGTCGTCTGGTATTGGGAACACGTAGACAGGTTCGTAGTAGATTTGCTCTGAACAGAGTTGTGCATGAACAGACCTTATCTCAGGATTTTTCATCGTTCATACACCAAGAGTACCCCCATCTTTCTTCCACCAGGGTAGTCCATATCATCGATACTACAGGTGTGTTCCTATCTTCCATACTTCAGGTGTCTCCCCATTTTACATACTGTGCCAATTGTCTAAACACCAGGGGCGTTCTCATTTTTCATACATCAGGGCTCTCGCTGTATTCCATACATAAAGGTGTTCCTATCTTTCATACACCACTACTGTCCTTATCTTCCTTACACCAGGGGTGCCCCTATCTTCCATACTCATGTGCTCTCCCCATCATCCATGCACTAGGGACTTTCCTATCCCCCATACACTAGGGGTGTCCCCATTGTCCTTACAACAGGGTTGTCCCTATCTTCCATAAACCAGTAGAGTCCCCATATTCCATATGCCAGTTCTGCCCCCATCTTTCTCATACCAAAGATGTCTCTATCTTGCTACACCACGGCTATCTATCTTCCATACACAAGGGCTGTCCCCATCCTCCCTACGCCAGGAATGTTTTTATCTTCCATACACCAGAGCTGTCTCTAATTTCCATACACCAGAGCTGTCTCCACCTACCTTCCGCAGGGATGTCCCCTACCTTCCATACTCAAGGGCGTCTGATTGTTATTAACAATAGTTTCCAAATTTTTGCTCATCTTCTGTTGTTTACAATTAAAACAGTCAAAAAGATGATAACACATCAATGGCATTTTGTGGGCCCAGCTAGTGTAGACACTTCTCCTCCCCCCCGGATCGGGATCACGTTTGCTTGAGCCAAGCGACCCTACCTTCGCTATGCCATAGTTTTCTCTATTCTTAGTATTAAGGGATTGCTACGTCCTTTTTGTAGTGTTGCTTATCCATTTACTCTTTCTTACCCTCCTTCTACAAGGGCTGTGATACTTCCTTTTGAATCCGATAGAGAATAAGCCTATTTCAGAAAATCCGGTCGCCTCACATAATCCCATCATAACTTCCCTGTATCCAGTATCAGGGGTTTTAGGCCCTACCTCAGTATAACATATTCACATCTATTCCTTTCTATCCTCCGTAGGCGATATTAGTTTTACCCTCTGATTCTCTTAGACCTACTAAAAGAACCTTTTAAAGGAAAGATGTTTCTTCAGATTGTATTTTCTTCATCGTGACATTAGAGATGTTGATCAGTTTATGTATAACTTCGGCTTACCTATTGTTGACAAAGAAACTTCTTCACCGACCCAACATATTTCATAAATGTTAATTAGTGTTCTGCATTTAACGAATTTTGTGTCGAGTGAAAGGCGTTGTTTGAAGCAACATTTCTAAAGTTAGATATAAAGTTTAACTGTCTTTGAAATTATTTATAGTAGGGCCTATTACATGAAATTACTACTAATTAAAAATCAATTAATTAAAACATTTATATTTACAAAAAACTCAATTATAACTATAGAGTTAGTTGTATTTTTTAAATACCTCTGAAGATGATTGCTGGGCAATCGAAATGTGCATAGGGTTTAGATAGGATGTTGTTTGTGGTTTGGGGGTTTTATTTATTTGGAAATAAAAAACTCAATTATTTTTTTTAAAAGAGTTTTTTGTAGTTTTAAACAAATCTGACGTTAAGACGCTTGTAACCTATGAAGGACAGAAAAATATTAATATACATACGTGCTAATAAGGTAGTGACATACAGCTCTCTGTCGCAGAATGTAAGATGAGATGTAAATCCCAAAATGCTATATTGAAATTTTGATAAATGTTGATTTCCATATATATTCGAGTTCATACATTTTTTGCTTTTCCTGTCATTATAATGTTTTCCTTTAATGGCGCATTTCGAAATGACTCGATTTTCAAAACATAAATAGTATATTATTTACTCCATTTATGGAATACTATTAAAGTTTTAAAAATGGAGTCATTACGAAACGCGTCAACAAAGGAAATTATTATAATGTTAACCTTTGAGAGGGCGTTTAAATTGAAATGGTTATCGTTTGTATATTTGGGGGACTTTGCAATTAAATACATTGTAAACAATTTCAGAAATCATTATTGCACAATTTTGAAATTCTAAACGTCATACTTCTAAAAATATCTCGAATTGTTAAAACATGTAAGCAATGTGTACTAGACCTTTTATTTTCATTACTGGAAAGGCGTTGGCGGGTGTTTTTTCTGAAACTAAGTAATTAACCGTTTAAACATAACATTATCTAATCGTGATAGTACATATATGAATTTGAAATTTATTTTAACATTTAGTGACAAGAAGGAATGTTTTAATTCAAATATATAACTCTAAAAATTAGTGGAAAAAAGAAATGTTGCCTTTAAATCACAATAGGTTCTTCAGTTAAAAGAAACAAGCAGAAACTTTACCTTTGTTGAAGAAACAACTCATAATTGTTCATTTTCAAGCTTACTAGTCACCACTATCATGACCAACGTGGCCCACTCTCATGAGAATTATGTTTCTTCTTGCTGTCCTCCATTGCATTACTGGTTCAGTATAGCACAGCATTTTTCGGTTTTTACTAAAATTGTTTTTCCCATAGTCAAACTGCACTATAATCGCTTTCTGCCGGATGTTTAGCGGAATTTTAAGAACTGTTAAGAAAGATAGAAAAATGTACTCGAATATACATAAATATAGTTCTACATCAGAAGTGAAAATAAGGACATTAAAAGTTGATTTTCAATTTTACTTTCTTCCCACAATCTCCATGGTTGTACTTACAAGTTTGTTATTTCTAAAAATCATACTAAACATAAGTTCTACATCTTCACCATGCTTGCTACGCTTACCACCCAATCAGCCTGTTACGCTTTTAATTTTCCAATCAGGCTATCGGTAAAACCTGTCATTTACCGGGGACAAAGTGTGCGCTGTAAAAACATCAATAAATCAGCGTCTACTTTTATTATAAACCCCTGCAGCAACCCTTTCACCCCCATTCCTCTCACTTTGTACTACAAAAGACCGCTCGCATTTTTATCAAAGCGTGTAATCTCCTTCGGCAGAGCAGATTACACGGGTCAGATACGGCGTTCTCTTCTCGGGTCCTGATTTGTACGCTGCAGGACAATCTCACACTGTTCTACTTGTGTTGTTCATGTGTGTGTATCAAATGGACAGCGACGCTCAGTAGAAGCTTGTGCGAGTGATATAGTGAACCTAAGTGTTGGTCAAAGGAGGAAAGATAAATCTAACTTCATCAGAACTCAAAACTATCCGGGGGCGTTAAACTGTTTGTCCCGGGGCAAACAGTATGGCCTGGTCAGAGTAGTCGTGTCTATAATTACCTGTTGTCGGCCCTTAATTAAATATCTCTCTTTCTCTCTCTCTCTCTCTCTCTCTCTCTCTCTCTCTCTCTCTATATATATATATATATATATATATATATATATATATATATATATATCGCAATATGTATTCTTGTGTATTAATAAAGAACTAAGTCAAAATACAAATACAAGAATTATAATTGAATTTACAATTCAATATAATATAGCTTATATATATATATATATATATATATATATATATATATATATATATATATATATATAATTATATATTATTATATTAATTATATATAATTACATATATAGCTTTGAATTGTAAATTCAATTATAATTCTTGTATTTGTATTTTGACTTAGTTCTTTATATATATATATATATATATATATATATTAATTAAAACTATAACTATCTATCTATCTATCTATCTATCTATATATATATATATATATATATATATATATATATATATATATATATATATATATATATATATATATATAGGCCTATAAATACATGTTAAATATGTTGATACGTTTAAATTTATATTTTTCTAATAAATGTAATGGGATCTTCAGAAAAAACCAGTGATAGAATCCTATTTTTACTAAAGATGCTAATACATTTATTTAGAAAACAAAGTTTGAACTTGAAATATATATACCTTCTATATCTATAAAAATGAATGTTTTTATGTACGTACGAGTATGTGTGTATGTATGTTATAGACGCCTAAACCACTTAACAGAAGTTAATGAAATTTGGAGGGTTTTGTTTAACATATTGCCAGAATGGTTCCTGTGACGTTTTGTGTAGATTCATCCACAGTGGAATCCTGCCGCAGAGCCTTAGGATGGTTCAAAAACCAATTTATGAATGTATGTGTGGATGTATGTATCTTTTTTACGACTAAACAACTGAATAAAAGTTAATGAAATTTTGAGAGATTTTTTCAACATATTCCCAGGACGGTTCATGTGACGTCTGATGTAGATCCATCAACAGGGCTCCGCCCCAGAGGCTTAGGATGGTTCAAAAACCTATGTATGTACGTTTATATCTTATGAACGCCTAAACCACTGAACAAAATGGTTAGGGTAAAGGTATAGGGTTTGGTGTAAATCCATCCGTAGGGATATATATATATTATAAGTCTAATGTTAAAGTTAATATCTGTACTAGCGTTATTAAAATAAATTTTAAAAAATTATAAACATTATGTACAAATTAAAATACATAATTAAATATTTTAAACTGTTTATAATTGCTAAATCTATGTACAACTATTGCTGTCACACCTATTGATATTACAACTATAATCGCCAATAATATTCTTGCTAAATTTGAATCAACCAAAGCTGTGGAGCGGTACCAGAATAACCACGCAAAAAAAAATTGACTCCCAACTTGATCCGGGCAGAAATCAGAGGTGGCAAGTTCAAAGGACAGATGGTGTTAATTCCTTGAATATCGATGATTTCATCTAATCTACCTATTAATTTCAAACGTCTACAATTTCCTTTATGTCTTGCATTCGCAATAACCATAAACAACGCACAAGGACAATAATTGACCATTCCTGGGTTAAATTTAGAACATTTGAGCTTTTATTACGGATAATTTATATGTTGTGTTCTCACGTATTGGGACAAATAAAAAATGAAATTAAGAAAAACATTTTCTATTCTCTAGCATTGTAATAAATGAAATTTAATTATTTAGATGTTTTATTTGCTTTTCTTATTGCAAAAAATACGATTTCGGGCGCAGCAATGAGCGCCGGGTAAGGATAGTACGGGGCATATATATATATATATATTTTCTGATACGTATTCTTTCACGGATGGAAAAATATGATGAATAGTTATTATCTGGAGTACATCCGTTCATTTTGCAGTGCATAAAATCGCAGTTCCGAAAATCGCAGCCAGCTCTTCAGCTGTAGTTGGGTTCACCTCGTCAATGCTAGATGAGATTCTAGTGAAACGTCGGAACTGCGATTTTGTGCACTTCAGAATGAATGGATGTACCCCAGATAATAAATATTCATTATATATATATATATATATATATATATATATATATATATATATATATATATATATATATATCGCAATATCTATTCTTGTGTATTAATAAAAAAGTCAAAATACAAATACAAGAATTATAATTCAATTAATAAATACACAATAATAATTTATAATTCAATTGTAAATTCAATTATAATTCTTGTATTTGTATTTTGACTTAGTTATATATATATATATATATATCGCAATATCTATTCTTGTGTATTAATAAAAAACTAAGTCAAAATACAAATACAAGAATTATAATTCAATTAATAAATACACAATAATAATTTATAATTTAATTGTAAATTCAATTATAATTCTTGTATTTGTATTTTGACTTAGTTATATATATATATATATATATCGCAATATCTATTCTTGTGTATTAATAAAAAACTAAGTCAAAATACAAATACAAGAATTATAATTCAATTAATAAATACACAATAATAATTTATAATTCAATTGTAAATTCAATTATAATTCTTGTATTTGTATTTTGACTTAGTTATATATATATATATATATATCGCAATATCTATTCTTGTGTATTAATAAAAAACTAAGTCAAAATACAAATACAAGAATTATAATTCAATTAATAAATACACAATAATAATTTATAATTCAATTGTAAATTCAATTATAATTCTTGTATTTGTATTTTGACTTAGTTATATATATATATATATATATATCGCAATATCTATTCTTGTGTATTAATAAAAAACTAAGTCAAAATACAAATACAAGAATTATAATTCAATTAATAAATACACAATAATAATTTATAATTCAATTGTAAATTCAATTATAATTCTTGTATTTGTATTTTGACTTAGTTATATATATATATATATATATCGCAATATCTATTCTTGTGTATTAATAAAAAACTAAGTCAAAATACAAATACAAGAATTATAATTCAATTAATAAATACACAATAATAATTTTAATTCAATTTTAATTTCAATTATAATTCTTGTATTTGTATTTTGACTTAGTTATATATATATATATATATATATATATATATATATATATATATATATATATATATATATATATTATATAATAAAGATGATTTTTTTCTTGATTTATTATAATTATTTAATAACTTCAAAGCTTTTCATAATCAAGATGTATTTTATTCAATATTTACAAATTTGCTGAAGCTTTTCCCTGGTGTATAGTTCCAGCATTCTGTGTACTAACATGATTTATAAAACTATTCAAACATTACTCTATTTGATTGCACTATGTACATAAACCACTGATAATTTTATCCCTTTAATCTATTTGTTTGACATTAAATGAACTATCTGTTTAATAAAATTTTAAATCCTATCCAAAACATGAAAAATTGTGTTGTCTTTAGATTTAATTGGGACTGTCTTTAATGAGTATGTTATTTAATTTATATTTGTAGATATATAGGTTTTCCACAACATTTGTTTTCAAACCTTTATTAATATGTTTCATTAAATTCATATTTTGTATGTCTGGAAACTATGGTTATTTGTAATACAATGAGTAGCCATTTTCGATTTATATATATCTGGTTTTATATACGCATTGAGATGTTCCTTGTAGCGATCCTTTATTTTCTTTTTCGTTTGACCTACATAATTTTTATTGCAATCTTGGCAATTTATACTATATATCCCACATAAATCCAATTTACTAATGTAATTACTTTGATTCAAAATAGGATTATTGATTGTATTGTTTGTATAAAACGCAAATTTAATATTAGTGTTTTTAAACAACTTTTTAAGTGATTTAATTTCATAACCCGTGTAAATAAATTTAGTCTATTCTGTTTTATTTTTACTTATAATTTGTCTGTTATAATTTAGTAATTTATTCAGATAAACTATACTGATATATATACAGAGAGAGAGAGAGAGAGAGAGAGAGAGAGAGAGAGAGAGAGAGAGAGAGAGAGAGAGAGAGAGAGAAACAAGAGAGAAAAAAAGAAATAGATAGTAACAAAGAGAGAAATATAAAAAAAATTACTAAATAGTTATTAAACGAATAATGAAGAATGCTTCGGGTACACGACGTGACTCAATAAAAACGAGAAGAAGACTGGGAACAATAGGAATGAAGATGGCGAGAGGAATTGATAGAAGACACTCATGGGCTGAGAAAGAAACACAGACATACGAAGTAGATGCTGGGTGGTAAACGTTGACGAATAGGTGATGAAGGAACAAGAGTGTGGAAAGACTACGTAAGCAGAATGACGGAAGATAGAGTAGTAAAAATGGCGAGTCATTGCTACCCAGTACGAAGACGATCAGCTGTAAGACATTTTGAGACACACTCAATCTAATTTTTATATAAAGAAGAAGGATAGACTCTCTCTCTCTCTCTCTCTCTCTCTCTATATATATATATATATATATATATATATATATATATATATATATATATATATATATATATATATTAAACAACTGAGGTTGTTCTAATAAAAGAATATTTATTAATATTTACTCAAAGCTTTTCGTTGGTAAACAGTATCGACATCATCAGGAATGAATAAAACACTAATAATAATAATACAATACTGTTGTATTATTCATTCCTGATGATGTTGGTACAACGAAAACCTTTGAGTAAAAATTAATAAATATTCTTCTATTAGAAAAACCTCAATTGTATTATATATTATAAAAGTATTGTATTGTGTGTGTGTGTGTGTGTGTGTGTGTGTGTGTGTGTGTGTATATATATATATATAAGCGCTAAACAATAATCGAGTGACTACTATACTTGGTATTTTAGTTAAAGTTTCCACCATCTACACTTTTATTGCCGTTATTAAAACTTCAACGTCCCACCATTGCAAGAAGTAATAAACAAACAAACACTGAAGCAAAACTTTTCATAATTATAATTTGATTTAGTTTCAATATATAGGGTTTTTGCTGTCCTATAATCTCTGACGATTTATCATCTTATCTTTAATAGCGGTTTAATATAGTTCTAAATTATTTCATTTGGCGAGTAGGCGACGCTGCCTACGCATGCTATTATTGTCCGCCACTCTCAGTACCAGTCCTTTCCTTGGTAAGAAGGCATCTCTATAGAGCATAGGTTTACTTCACTAGGTCCTTCCTAATTCCATCCACTCCTTTATACTTCTTTTCGTCACATTTCTAGTATCAGGTGATTATTGTAATTTTTCTCAATCCCAGTTATCTCCAAATAGCCTTTTTTTACAAAGGTGATATAACAGACGGTATGGGGATATGGCCGCTATAGCTGGCCTGCTTCGGATAAACAGCACACGCGACGTGATAATCCCTCCTGTATCTTACAATAGGGGTGTTTTGTTTCTCCTATATTACTACGTAATTCACATTATGGCTTGTTAATAGGTTTATTATTCTTTACAGCACTGACAAATCCTTGAAACTCTTCAAGTACCTCAGTCAAGCACTTCCTCTCAATGCATGGGTATTTTCGTAAATCGTTCCTATAGAACGGCATGACGACCCTTCTCACTTGAGTTATGGTTCTCTACCTCTTCCACTTTAAAGGGATTTCATATTTGCGTTAGCCCTATATCCTAATATGCAATTTATTTCATATGTTTGTATTTCGTCTCTGAGTGTAGCGATTGTACTGTACGTCTGTCGGAGACTTAAGAGTTTAACCATGATATAACTATCGTAAATATTAAGTAAGTACTAGTGTCTAAATTAAAAAGTTCAAATATTTCTGTATTAGGACCCAATGCGTTTTTTGGGCTCATTTTACCAAAAATATAGTTTTTTAAAAAAAATTAATGAAGCACGTGTAACCAGGTGCACACCCGAGCTTCTGCGAAACTGGACTTTATATTTATATATATATATATATATATATATATATATATATATATATATATATATATATATATATATATATATATATATATATATATATATAATTTAGGCGGGAACCCGAGGTTTTCGCCTCTCTCTGTATTCAGTGATGAATCAAAACAAACAACAGTTCAATCACAAAGGTATATATTATTCACCTCATGTAGTGCTCGCATCTCGCAAAGCGCAAAGAGCGAGAGCATTCGTGTGGGCTGCAGCCAGGCGCGGCGCGTGTAAATAATATAGCACAACTGGTAAGTGGGAAGTGAAGCTCATTTAGAGGTGAATGCATTTTGTACAGCTTGCGAACTAGGGCCGATTTCTTATTTATTTACGGGTGATGCTTTGACGCGAGCAGATGAAATTGTGAGTTTATTAGAGCCGGCGGAAAACAAAACATAAGTGTTATTAGCTTGTTAAATTTACCTTGTTAGTAAGGATTTATTACGGTTTTTTTACAATACATGCAATTCGTCTGTACGTATTTATTCTTAATAACTTAAAGCCACTGCAGTGTAATTTTATCTTATAAATCCAACTTTTAAACTATAAAAAAACTTTATATATATATATATATATATATATATATATATATATATATAACAAATAAATAATTTTTGTTGGTTCAAGAGGCTTTATTTATTCATAACTATTTACTCTTACTTACTGTAAGATTTAAAACCAAACTTAATTTTTGTTTCGATAAATTCATCGTTTTTTCTACCGTTCTCTGTTTCTTGCAGTTTTCAGAGATAGTCCTTGCCACATAGTTTTCGCACTATATGGGCATGCCCAATCAATGTAAATTGAATGCTTCACCATGTTATAATCATCGGACTCTTAGTTCTTGATTTTTCCAGATTACCCCTTACTAATCGTCCTTGAGGACAGAAAATCTTTATAAGTATTTTGTCTCATAGTTAATCAGCTTCCAAGTTATATATATTATATATTTATAAAATTGAATTCAAAGTGTTTCGTTGGAAACAGTACCAACATCATCACGAATGAATAATACAATATTGCATGATATACAACATATGTAAAATTACGCATAAATTTGGAAACAATGCTGATTCTAATTTAACATATTTTGTATATCTTGCATTATAAATTGTAATATTGTTCATTCGTGATGATGTTGGTACTGTTTACCAACGATTATCTTTGAATAGAAATTTATAAATAATTTTTGTATTTAAATAACCTCATTTGTGTTGATATATTTATATATTCCTGTGTGTGAGTTTTTGTGTGTTTGTGCATGTGTGTGTGTGTGTGTGTGTGTGTGTGTGTGTGTGTGTGTGTGTGTGTGTGTGATATGATAAATTATTAAAATTAATTACTATAAATAATCATTCTTATAATTAATATTAATAATAAAATGGTATCAAAGTACGACGAGACTATTGCAGCTAATACCTAAGTGAAACAATTACGTTTTCGTGGCTAAAACACCATTACTAGTAGTAATTAGTTATGTTTTCTAATAAACCCATAATTATTAGTACACTTTTAATTTCTGTTATTTTAAATCGCGCTTAGTTAAAACAACCCGATTAGACATGTGTGAGTATGAAACATTACAAAATGGCGTTATAAATCTTGAATAACTTTACTCCACTCTTCAGTTTTATAGTTACGTGTAACATCTGTCGACCTTTACTTATGCACTCTGACCTTCACAACGTATTTCGGCTTAACCGCGTCTCGGGACAAAAGCTCGTTTAAATTATTCAGAGCCCATGTTACCTAACGACCCGTAATAAAGGTTTGCTTCTATATGCCCCAAACGTGGCGCATATCTGTTTAAACATTTGTCGATGAGAATTAATATGCCTCCTTTACTGTAACGTGTTCTAACTACTTGTAGATAGAATGAAATTATGTTGGCCAAATGTCAAGTACTAGTAAGGCAAACTACGATTATACGGGTTGTGTGTATAGTGTCACTGGGGTCGCAAATACAGAACTATATAAAAATATAGGTAGTATTAAGGGTTTAATAAACGACGTCAGGGCTGTTAGTGAGCTTCGTGCCAAACATGGTTTGCAATTTCTAACAAAAGGAGGCTTCTCGTATATTGTTATTGTTTTATAAACAAGTAATATAACCAAATTAATTTTTCAAGTCAATTCCTACTCAGGCTAAGAAAAATTATATTTCAATTACTTTTTATTAAATAATTTCAATTAATATAAATAAAGTAGCATAACCTATTCGTTAAAACTGCTGTTCTACCTCATAACCTATAACATAAAATCAGCTGTTTTATGAAATCATATTTGATCACTTATTTTAAGCTAAATGGGAGGAAATAATTATATTACATACCTTGCCCATTTAAGAAAACATTTTCCTCCATATAAAAACAAAATTATTCAATTAAATTTAATTAATATTAGAAAATACTATACTTACATCAGGTGTCATTCACTATAGGTTTAAAAAATGTATTTCAACTTGAGTTGATGAATAAAAATTATTTTAATAACGATTGAAAATGTGAACAAGATACTGTTATATAAGGAGAGTGTGAACTAATTAAAGGAAATGAAAACAATTACTTATTCGCGATTGTTCCCTTTGAGCAGTTAACGGCCTCATAATGTTACCCAGGCGGTGGTAACACCACCACATCATTTCCATCTTCTGGAAGGCTAAGTACGTTTACATGCAATAAAAAATTGTACTTTGAATCAAAACTTAGAATTTAATATTTCTCTTGAATGAAATTTAAAAAACATTACTTAAAATTTCAAACTTGAATAATAAATTACATATAAGTTTAAGAGGATAGCATAATGCAATGCTACTGGTGATTACAGTTTGAGTGGTTATCTCAATAAATTATAAAATCGTTCCAACATATTTTACACGTATCAATAAATATTAAATAATGTTATTAAATAATTAATAAGCAGGCCTCGATATTTCGTTAGATTACTCGACAACTAAAAATTTCCTTTTAACTAAACCATCTATTAAGTTACACCCTAACAATTCGTACATTGAAAATTTAAAATAAATTGCATTTTTTTTAAAAACAAATTTGGTAAATAGTGGCAAATTGAAGTAAAAATGTTAATTCTAACCCATTCGAATACACTATCCGCTTTCCTCAGGTTTTTGAGTAAGGACTTCCACAGCCACGCCTTCATATACTTATAGGATGGACATAAACTTACGATTTCGCGACAGTATAATTTCCGCCAGGTTACGCTACGAGTCACTTCAAAATGAATTAAATGGTAACATATGATTTTATGTAACAGCTGATTTTATGTTATAGGTTATGTTGTAAATCAGCTGTTTTACTTGTAGGTTATGTTACATTATTCATCGAATATTGTTAAAGAAAAAGGTAAACATTAAAAAGTTTTGTTCAGTTATTAAACATATTAATTTACATAAATTTTGGTAAACCTCAAGTACAAATAATTCAGTATGACAATAATAATAAATTATGTATTTTTATTTGAAATTTGAAATTAAAATATTCTTAGACGGGTCTGATATTTAAGGATTGATTTGTATTGAAATTGTTTTTAAAAAATTGTATTTAGTAAACACCTAATAAATGTTTTTTGATACATACATTATTTTATTATTAAATACAATAAATATTAGTGTTTATTAAAAACATTCCTCAAATAAATATTAAATGAAAAATTTATAAATTCATCTTTTGGGGGGTTTTTATTGAAAATTTTACAAAACTCTATTAGCTCTAATTTGTTATTTGTTCACATTTTGGTGTTATTTTTATAAAGAAAAAAACTTACAAAACCTCTGATTAAAGTAGCTAGGGGCAGTGTATGCAATTGAATAGCAGTATATTACATAGTATCTTAAAGTTCGCAGGCGTTCTAAAAGTAAATTCATTTCAAATAAAATACGCGAAATTCACACTCACGACTTTGAACGTTGTCACGCACAAATTGAAAATGTTGAATATCTAATTAAAACTTTTTTTGTTGCTATTGAATGTGTATCTTTATGCAGTTATAAAAACCTTGTTATTTTATAAAACTTTAAAATAAAAATGCGAAGATTTATTTTCGAGTTACAGTCGTTTGGTATTGTTTTACGATTTGTGTAGGCTTCGTACTAACTGTTTTTATGGCTAACCATAAACACAATACCTTACTACAATATAAAATGGCCGCCTAAAACACAATTTTATATAAAATCCTTAAAATATTACTAACCAACAAAAGAAAGAGAAAAATTAAAACTGTATCAAACAGCTAAGGAAATGGATACGATCAATAAATTCGAATTTAAAATAATATCTAAATTGAACACATCCAAAGCATGAACCATAAATAACAAAACAATTTAGTTTTACAAATAACCCACATTTAGTTAACCTAACATTCAAAAATAAAACGAACAGAATTAATAAAGTAAAGCAAAAAAAAAAAATAAATAAAAATAATAATAATAATAATAAGGGCATTCACTTAGTAGGGAATTTGTAAAAATAAATTTCCAGCGTAATGAATTATACATATGCAAAAAAGGTTAAAAGTCAGATATAAAAGATCTTTTAAGGCTAACATCATACCAAGGTTTTGTAACTCAAACCTAGTCACATACGCCATCAAAAATAATTATACATTCCTCACAGTAAAAACACATATGTTTAATTTAGAAATTACAAAAATGGCCAAACATGAGAACAATTACAAATTTATAAACCTTAAAATTACGTAATTAACGAAAAAGATAATATAAAATTTTTAATCAGAAATTATTTAATCTAATATACAAAGTTAACCTTAACACAGAGCATAGTCGACCAAAACATAGTGTACTGACACCGAAATTAAAACAGTACGTTATACGTAGTACAACGACTACGTAGCAATCAAGGTTCTCACAACCAACTAGTACAGCAATACCGCAGTCTTCTAATCCTCCAAAGTGATAGCACTAAAGTTAATAAGCATTCAAAATATTACTCGAAAATACATATAAGTAAGATTCTTGTGCAAGTATATTAAAGTGTGGTATATATATATATATATATATATATATATATATATATATATATATATATAATTAATAAATTAAAAATATTTCAAAAACAAGAATACTTTTAATGAATATATTTATTCAAATCTTAATGAAGATGCTGGTACCATTTTATCGGCCAAAAGCTTTGAATAAATATATTCATTAAAAGTATTATTGTTTTTGAAATATTTTAAATTTATTAACTATATTACAAGAAAACATATCACCATATTTAATATATATATATATATATATATATATACATTTATATATTGTTGAAATCTCTTTTGCAAATAGATCTTACGCCAATATGATGCCATAAATATAAAAGAATATTCCGTAAAAAAATGCAGTGCTTTAAACGGTGGGAGTTAACTATGCGTTGCTAATGTTAGTAGCTGGCTTCCTTCCAACATGGCGAAGACTCGCAGTTTCTTAGGGGGCTTTGAGATCGTTTAGAAATTTGAAGAGTTACTAGCGTTTTTGGCAATATTTGTTTTCGTAGATACAGGTAAACAAAATGCGTTTGAAAGTGGGTGTACAGCTGTAAATTCAACAATTGTCTTTGTTCTGGCTTGTAGACAATACATTCTTTGTGTTTTGAGTTTATTTATTTTCTCCCTTTGTCCATTCCGGTTAACATTCTTATAATAAAACTAATTTTAATATTTCGTTTGAGATGCTAAATAAACCTGGGTAAGACAATAAGTATCTTATTGTTTATAAATCGTAAAATTAGCTAAAAACATATCTCGTAATATGCGCTGGTTACAACAAAAATATAAAAAAGGCATTGTTTCGAAATTGTAACTTCTTTCATCGCAAATGGTGCTAGTATTTTTTTTTTTTAATTTTCAAAATGTAGCTGTTGTAAACCTATAATGATTTGTTGTAAGCCTATAATGATTTGTTGTAAACCTATAATGATTTGTTGTAAACCTATAATGCTTTGTTGTAAACCTATATTGATTTGTTGTAAACCTATAATGATTTGTTGTAATTGAATGATTTTCAATACCGTTAATAAGAGTAAGATAAAGAAGAGGTTGTGAAAACCCTTTTACTTCTATGTGTAATGTTATGCACGGTAATTCGAAGACGGATTAACCGGTTTGCGGATTATCCGGGGTCTGCCATTGTTTTACAAATATCCAATTTTTATTCCAATCAGATTCATGTGTTTGAATTTCCAAACGGTGAATTACGACGTAAATACATATAAGGCTTAATAGAAGTTAAGATGAAGGGAATAGATATGTAAATAAGTAAGTACTAATTTTTACATTGAAAGGGAAGCATCCCGACGCGGGCCAGCGAAATAAAAGGGGCGAGCAGACTACTGTATATAAGAGACAATGACAAAATGCTTGGACGTCGGAAAACCTAATGTGTATCATAAGATTGTAAACAAATATCAGCTAATTTCGGCTATAAATAGTCTAGGTCGTGACATATGCATTATCCATGTCTGTCATGAACATTATCGATCTTTATGGCTTGCTCACAAAAAAAAACAGACGAAAGTGACAGATTTTTTTGTTAAAAAGTGAAAGTATAATGTGCAAAGGAAATTACATATATACATACATACTTACTTTTGACATATACTTATGTACGTATTGTAAATAGTTATACATATAAATGTAGATATTATAATCCGTCAACGAACGAATACATCAACATTTTAAATTATTTTCTGTATTTATTTTGCCCTCTGAAGATTATTTGTGAATTGCATTAACCGGGGTCATTATTTATGTAACTTATGGCATAATAATCGATCGTTTTGCGTATTCTTTGTTCATGGCGGATTATCCGGGGAATTGTTATCCGGCGTTGCCGGGCCACCCTATTCTACGGATAATCGGTAGTTTACCGTATATATATATATATATATATATACAAATATCACAATATGTATTCTTGTGTATTAATAAAGAACATAAGTCAAAATACAAATACAAGAATTATAATTGAATTTACAAATCAAAGCTTTTTGTTGGCTAACAGTACCAACATCATCATGTTTAATATATGTACTGTTAGCCAACGAAAAGCTTTGATTTGTAAATTCAATTATAATTCTTGTTAATTTAGTTTTTTTCAAATAATAATTTCATAATTAAATGCATTTAATTTATTTTTATAATTTATTTAAATAAATAATTCGCTTTCCGTTTCGCCACATAATATTGTGATTCTCTTATATGTATATACATATTTATATTGATTGGAATTATTTAATAAATGGTAGGTAGAACAAACTTTTTCTTTGTTGGCTTAGGTAGGAATTTACTTAATTTGTTCTATATTACTGGTTTTACTACAGGTAGAACCTGAAAACCATTAACAAAAACTTTAGAAAGGAGTTATTAAGGCAAAAAAATTAAAAAAAACTTTTAAAATGTATATTATACTACAATAATTTCAAAGTAAAGTGCACTCCAATTCCTATTCATAAGGCAAATCGATTATTACCGTCTAATACGGGAATACAATTTCACTCCTGCTGAAAAAAATTATCTTTGATAAAAGTTTAACTGTATCGGATAGGTCTTGTCATATCCGTAATAGTTTTGATTATATTACGTCAGTGTTGTTCTTTAGGCTGTTGTACCTCTAACGCTCACACTGTGTTTATACTAATGTCAAGTATTTCCTGGTAATAAACGCCTTTCTATTTTCTATCATGATATTCCGTTGCTAGTGTGTGCTGTTACCTAACCTCACTTTATGGCCACATAAAATCTCTTTCCAAATTGTATCTATTTTTTGTTCAATCTTTTGCTTTATTTCCGTCGATAACGTGACCTTACATAAAATCCTTTTGGTTCTAGTCGTTATTTATATGTTTCCTATTTAGGAGTAATTAGGAACACGAATACATCTAATTTTCTCGCGAGCAAAAAAACCCTATATAACTCGTGTATGGGGCGATTGTTGGGTTTAGCAGTCGTGACGTAAGCAGCCACTGAGCACGGAGAGTGAACAAGGAAAACAAGCGCGAAATACGCGCACAAAGTGGCACGTCAGCGGGAAATATATTTTTTTCACTTGCCACTTACTTTATCGGGACGCCGCTTTCGCAATGGGTACTTGAGGAAAACGTCGCTCGTAAAATAATAAGCTCGTACCGCGGGGGACGGGTGTGCTATATAACTAAACGTCAGACAGTAGGAGGGGTGTATAGCGCGGGCTGATCTCTGGGGTAGGACGCTCGGCGCACAGTTATTGAGGGCGGTTTGATTACATCTCGCCGAGATTATTAATAATCTCCCTTTATTATTTGGAATGAAATCTATTTTAAATATATGCTTATTTTGCCCTGCCAAAATATTGTGTACACTGGTGATGTATTTTAAACGTCTAGATTGCCTAAATGGAAGTAATTTGTCGACTATGTACAGGAGTGAAGGTTTCCTATTAGACAATATACAATATTTACTTTTATACGCATATGCATATCTTAACGTATTTATTAATTACTAAAATGTATTATTTAATATTTTCTGATAGTGGTAGAATCAAGCGGAGAAACGTTAATTAATTAAGTTTTTATACTGTATAATATTAAATAATATAGTAAAACTCTTCGAAATATATATATTTAAATATATAATCAAAGGTGTTCTTATATTATTTGTTATATTTTTTTTATTACTTTTTTTTTCTTGACTTGGGAGCGGGTTTTAAATTGCCCAAAGCACTGCTACCTTAAGGTATATTGTACTTACCTCCCTAATCTAGTCAAATAGCCCCTTCCCTCTTACCAGGTTTAGGAGTTTTCTGACTAGTGTTTTACCTTCAGCATCCTCTTCCAGAGCTGTGCTATCTCCAAAGAGGTTGAAGCGCCTCTCGGCAAGTGCTTCACATCTATAAATGATGTGTGTGGCGCTCTCCAGTTCTTGCCCGCATAATCTGCACACTGGTTCATCTTTGTAGATACCCATTTTATGCAGATGTTTCCTTAGTCCACCGTGTCCCGTGAGTAGACCTGTGGCTATCCTCAGTTCCTGCCTAGACAGATAGATGAGACTCTTCTGCAGCCCCAAGTAAGGTTTCCTAAGGGTTAGCTTACTGTGTCTCATCCCTTCAGCCCTGATCCAGTGCTCACAGTGTCTTTCAGCCATCCACCTTCGCACTGCCATCTTGACCATGGATTTGGAAATACCTACCGCAGGTTCCGGTCCAATCAGGGGAGTCGAAGACCCCTCTCTGGCCAGCGCATCTGCGGCTTCATTTCCAAGTATTCCCCTATGCCCTGGCACCCAACCTATCTTAATTTGATTGTGCCTTGCCAGGGCTTGTAGGTTATTTAGGCACTCCCTGACTATGGCCGAGGTGACCACATGTCCGTTTAGTGCCTTAATTGCTGCCTGACTGTCGGCGAAAATAGCAATCCGGGTCCCGTGTGGCCGTTGTCCACCACACCAGAGCACCATAGGTAATCATAGGTCTTATCACCCACTACATCCAGTGCATCATTGATGGCTTCAGTCCCCATTTCATACCCACCATTCTTCTCACTGTCATCAGTGCTCTTTTGGCCCTGTTGACTGTCCTCTCAAGATGTGGGTTCCAGGTGAGTTTCCTGTCCAGAGTAACTCCCAGGTACTTCACCTCCCCCACAAACTCAAGGTATTCACCAAAAAAGCGAGGCATCCTGGTCGTCAGATCTTTTCGCGGTCTGGTGAAGTTAATAAGAGCAGTCTTTTTCGGATTTACCCTAAGGTTCTCCTTAATACACCACTCTTCAATCAGTGTAGAGGATTTCTGATTACCTCAAGGACTGTATCAGGGAATCTGCCCAGGATCAGAACAACTATGTCGTCCGCATATCCCAGGCAGAAGTACCCCTGTTCATTCAGGAGTTCAATAAGGTTGTCGACCACTAGGCACCACAACAGAGGAGAGAGAATCCCCCACCTGTGCACAGCCCAGACTTGTCTCCGCCCTTCTGACCTCCCCTGCCACCTCTACAGAAATGCTTCTGTTTGTTAACATGGAACTTATCCAACCACATATGGTCGCATCCACTCCATGACGTCTTGCACCACTTATCATCGTCTCCACTGAGGGGTTATTGAAGGCCCCTTCAATGTCGAGGAAGGCACCACCTTGCACAACCTTTCTTAGCGATCATATGCTCAATCCTACCAACCACTTGATGGAGAGCTCCCTCGCAGGATTTCCCAGGTTGATAAGCATACTGGTTTTATGGCCAAAGCACTCCCCCTAATATGCCTATCAACCAGTTTTTCAAGTCCCTTAAGAACAAAGGACATGAGTGTAATAGGTCTGTATCCTTTCCCTTCCGATTGGTTACCGGTGGGCTTAGGTATAAAGACCACCTTACTAGCTTTCCAGGCTGGCGGCACATGCCCTAGAGCAATGCTTAGCCTGTATAATTTAATAAGTACCAGCACCAGCATATCCATTCCCTGCTGCAGCAGCACAGGATAGATCCCATCTGGACCTGGAGATTTGTAGGGTTTAAATGTGCCAATAGCCCATCTTACCCTTTGTGGAGTTACTATCCTCCTTGCCACTTCCCAGTCCTCCCTCTTACCACGTCTTGTGGAGAGTTTGGCAACTGGTTCAGTGTTTGCTCCTCCAAGTTTCCTCAGAGTACTGGAAGGTAAATGTGTTCTGATTAATTCTTCCACAGTTTCCCCTGCAGTTTTTGTTATATTTCCCAGTGGGGTTCTTAGCATCCCCACCGGGTTAACTGGGTTCTTAGAGAGCACTTTATGCAGTCGTGCCCCTTCCCGAGTTTTGTCAATCTCTTGACAAAACTCCTTCCAGGACTTCCTGCGTGCTTCTCTAATTGCCCTGTTGTATTCAGTTAGTGTTTTCCTATACTGGTGCCACTCACCGTTCTTTTTTACTCTATTAAAGAGTCTCCTGGTGGTCTTCCGAAGTTTGGCTAGCTTCTTGTTCCACCATGACGGATTCCCTACTTTTCTTCCCTCGCTGAGAGGGCAGTTATCAGTAAAGGATTCTACTATAGCCTCGCCAACCAATGTGGCAGAGTCTTCTAGCTCTCTCCTCCCACCATACTCCAATCCAGCCTCCTCAGTCCGAACACCCAGGTCCCTCCTGTAGGAGTCCCAGTCTGTTCTTCTTGGATCCCTGGTTGGCCGAAGCATGGCTGGATTTAGGGAGATATCATACCTAATATGTCTGTGGTCAGAAGAAGATGGTTCATCCGACACATGCCAGTTTAGTACATACCTAGCCGTCTGGTTCGATGCCACCGTAATGTCCAGGGCCTCCTGTCTGGCCCTAGTGACAAACGTCGGCTCTTCCCCCTGATTTAAGACTAGTAAATTCTTAGAGCTAAGATAAGCTAAAAGTTCCTCACCTTTAGTGTTGGTACCTGTACTTCCCCACGAAGTGTGATGGGAGTTAGCATCCATCCCCACCAGCAGCTCCTCATCCACAGCCCCGCAGTGCTCGACCAGCCTCCTCAGCTCTTGTGTTGGTAGAGCCCCCGCGTAGTCAAAGGGGAGATATGCAGTGGCCATGTTCAGCCTCTTCATCCCCCCTCCGCCCGCTGCTCCACCTTCACTGCTATGCCACCGCCCTGCAGCAGAAGTTCGTTAGTACAAAAGCACTCAACCCCCTCCTAACCAGGATACACGTCCTGGGAACACCGGAGTCCTTATCGTACAACAACTTACCTCCAGATGTCGCCAGCCCGCATATTCGTCCTCCAGAAATCCATGGCTCCTGGATGAGAACCAAGTCCACCTCTCCCCTGTCCAGCATCCTACACACGACAGCACTCGCCGCCCTGTTGTGCTGTAGGTTCACTTGGAGGATCTTGATCATTGTTCTGCTTAATTTGCCGTCGCCTGGGTCCGCAGAGCAGCACCAGGACTAGACAGCGTGCTCAACTCTACAGCCACTTCACCGGTTTCTGCAGTCGGCAGCTTGACAGCCGCCCCCGCACCCCCAGTGATGGTTGCCGTTGACACATCTGCTACAAACTCACGGTTTGCCGTCTCATTGGCTCCCGCTGTCTGGGTAGTCTCGAAATCAATTCTTTTACTTACTCGGTCCATTAACGTCCCACGAGTATGGGGGAAATAACGGTCGACCAGAGCAGAGCCCCCACTGCCCTGGCAAGACAACATGCAATGAGGTTTTGTCTGGTTCCTCAAGGGGATCGTGTGCAACTGCATTTTATACCCTGCAGCCATTCATCCTTCGGCACGATGCCTTCCACCTTGGATTGAGTATTCAGTCACTGACCTTGAAGCACACCCCAAGTTCAGGACATTATTAACTGTTGCTCATGGAGCGAACAGCCTGCTTTACTCTCTTTTTTACAACTGTGTCGTTAGGGTAGTTTCCCGCCCATACTTCACTGTCGCATTGCCCTTGGTTCACCTGGGAGGTGAGAGTAGCATTGTGAGGACTTAATTCCCAACTACCCCAGTCTCCCCAGTCAGAGCAGTTATTTCTACCACCCCCAACTGGTTGACTGACGAGGAGGGATAATTCCTCACCTTTGAACCATAGCCTTGGTCCAGGCCTGCATATTCAGAAACCTTCCGGAATCCTTATTCACAGGTAATCTACATTTCTGTAGGCCGTCCCACTATCCGCCATCTGTGGACCCGCCCGGTTGCTCAGGGCAGCTAGCCGGGTTTTTATTACTTACAAACTATCATAAACAAGGATAGTCGCTCATACTCATAATGCGTTATAATCTTTTTGCAACTAAATCAATCTTCAAAGATGCCTTACTCACAAACACGTCATACCTTTAACAGCTTTGCCAGTTATTTCTGCCAAAATTATATTTATATATATTACAGCAGTTTCTTTTCTCGTAAATATCATATTGTCAGAGATTGTTTAAATTTACTAGTAAATGTCATTATTTATTTAAACGTGGTTTAAAGAACATAGATAGCTGAAATCGGTGTATGTATTTGTGTGCGTGTGTCTGCGTTTGTGTGTGTGTGTGTGTGTGTGTATGTGTACTTCCAAATTCCTTGGTGTTAGTATATGATATTCTTAAAGAGAGATACAATGTAATTTGTACACAAGGAAGTTAATTCTCAGGAGAAACACATAAAGCTCCCTAACGATGAAACCGTCACACGCAGGTATAATTGCTGCAATATTGGCAGCCCTGCTTCTGCCTCGGGCTAAATGATAGCCTGTGACTTTCTTTGAGAGGGCGCCCCATCTCTTAAATTAATAACTTCCATAGTAAAATGTTTGGAGTGGAATTATGTCCATCCTTTCTCGTACAAGCTTTTTATTCTTGCTACGCGACGTGTATGACCGATCGGAGATGCAGCACTGTATGAGCGTATATCTCGCGTTTAGGCAAACCTTGCGTTTATATCTCTGCGTGAGGTTGATAATGGGCACTACAAATGAAAAAAATTGCACTAGGCTCATTGAGTGCGTTTGCCTAAGGCAGGCTGAAGATCATTTAATATTCCTTTTTTGAAATATGGGAAAATCGTCTGAAGAATGAAAAATAATCCATTGTTACGCAAAATGTAATAGTTGCGAACACCTGATGTTTGTGTTCTATTTTCATACATACTTTGTCATAGTTCCATGATTACTACATGGCGCCTTATACGTTTGTTTGCGTCTATATTGCGCTTATACGTGTACGGCCAAGTGTTTGTTTATTTACCACATCATATATTTCCCGGTAAATAATGATTTTCTAAACCTTTGCTAGAAAATACGTTTAACGTACTCACATATAATAATAAATATAATTTAGACGTATAATTTTACAAGCAACCAGCATCAGAACAAATGGAAACAAAACATTCAAGGTTAAAACATGCTAATTATACTTTTACAGCTGACTACAGACTGGAACAAATAAGGATGGTAAAAAGGTCACTTGATAAATTTCCTTATCATTATTGCTACTGAATTATTATATATAGTCCTACTTCGAAATTTTAAAGTCATAAATAAAGACAAAAAAATACATTTTTTTTAAATGATTAAATTGTTATTAATATAAAACATTTTTAAAACTATATGCATTCATGATTTCGATATGTGTGAATTGAACGGTTGTAATTCTATGTAAGTGGTATATTTCAAAGAAATCTAAATTATTTCGAAAAAAATCTAAGATATGGCAGATATCTAAATAGAACTGCCACCTACTACTGCATAACAATCTCCTACATGTAAAATAAAGTAACATATAAAATGAACCACTATACCCAAAGAGAACTGCTAAAATTTAATGAAGTTGATATATCAAAGTGAAGTTGCTACATAATACTTCAATTGTGTAAAGTGAACTGTTATAATATAGCTCAATGAATCTTTGTGGAACTATTGATTAAATTTGGAACTGATATTTGTAAAAGTAACTGATATTAAAGTGTTACAAATATGTTGTAAGCAATTCCGAGTACGATTAGTGAAAGAGGACAGATAAGACTGAAGTGTTATGTCCCTGCTGGTTGTAATGTATAAGGTGCGGTATAGCATTATGCGAGTAGAGTGGCAAACTAAGGGAACCGTGATTGGTCCTACCATTAATGGCGGTCGTTACCTCAAAAGCAACTGTGGAGATCGTTTAGTGACACAAATAACAATAAATCAAATGCTACAATAGGTAATGTGTTAAATAAACAAACACCTGGTGTGCAAGCAGCTTACAGTAGCCGTCTTTTTATTACGTCAACCTGCCTTTGGTTTCTGAAGTGAAAACTTTAAAGCGACGCGTATAAAAACTTATTGGTTGGACATAAAACTACAATTTTCCGTCAGTATAATATCCGTCAGATTAATAGAGTCATTATAAATTTCATAAAGTTGCGCTATGAGTCAGCTCAAATTGTATTAAATGATGACAAATTATTTCATATATCAGCTGATTTTATGTTATAAGATATGTTGTAAAACTACTTTTTTAATCTCGTAGGTTAGGTTACATTATTTTTGAACATTTTTGAAGCAAAAGGTTTTGATAAATTTTGATAAATCTCAATAGACCTAAAAATAATTAAATGTCACGATAATAACAAGTTACGCATTTTTAATACAATTTTTGAAATAAAACATTTTTAGGTGCGTCTGATAACAAATATTCTGGTAAAATCTCATTACGCAAAATTAAATGTTTCTCTCAATTCAAATCTTCTGTAAACATGGCTGTAAAAGTCTACACTTCTGTCGGCACTCCCCCGAGTGCTACAGCCTAATGTTTTGTATAATATATTGGTAAATAAAGTTGAGTTAAAGGACTTCGGAGAGATAAGACTATGTTGTGATAGCTTAACGAAGTTCAAAGGTCGAATCAGTTCAAAGGGCTGTACAGACTATTCTGTGTTCCTTGTAGAGAGTAAATGCTACTTGGAAATCATAGCGAAAGGTTTTATTGACTATGTAGCTCTATAACATTATTTATTTAAAATTTTCGTTTAAATTACCATTAAGTAAACGGATGGACCGGGATTAACTAATTATTAATGTTGTGTTTGCGCTCAGATCGGAGACCAGACAAGAGAGGACGAGGTAACGGCATGGCCGTAAAAACTCTTCTATTACAGCTAGGTCTGATTACTTACAACCTTTAAACTTTAGTATTGATTCAGCGCACTTAAATTTAGTCATTTGATCTTTGAACATTTCATTTGAATTTGTTTCGTAAATTGTTTTTGTGTTGTTATTATGTTATTTTCTATGTTGAGTTTGTCTGATATATAAAAGTGCAACTAAGCATACGAAGACATTAAAGATCTATTTATACTATAAAGGCCAGAACCGGAAGTGGGCGTGGTCAGGTTTTAACCACGCCCCGGGTTTAGATAAAATTTTATATATGACAATAAATATACAGTAACATACAATTTAGATTAACAATAAATAAATATTGAGGATTATTTTTTAAAATCTAGTTATAAAAAAGTAACTAATATAAACATTTGTTTAAAGTAAATACCTACTGAGGTTAAAAAAGAAAAAAATTATTGTTGTTTGCTTATTTCCAGTTTGTTTATTTCATTAGTTTCATTATTTTTAACCCTACAGCAATGTTTATGATAATTTGTGGTAACCATTCTAACAGTTTAAGGTTGTACAATAGTGGTTTCGACGACAACCAGATGGGAGGAAAAAATTCTTAACGTCTTTGAGAAATTTATTTCTAGGTTTTGGAAAGTTGGCGCAATGCCAAAGCGCGCTAGACTTTGAACAAAAATTGTCATAGTTTGAATCCCGATAGTCCCCCAAATTTTATAATTTAATTATTCAATTAATATTTGAAAAAACTTTACTAACATCGATTGTTAACCAATATAGGTTAATAGAAATGCATTTGAATTTGATTGGATGAATAATAAAGTATTTTATTAACTACTGAAAATTGTACAAGGTATATATCAGGAGAGTGTGTGCTAGTAGAAGGAATTTAATAATAATAAGGTGCCCCATGCGTCTTATTCTTTAAACTCTGTTACATTCGCCGTAAAGGTTACATTGTATTTCTACGTACATTGTTTCCCTCTAAACAACGCTTTGCCGTTGCGGATTTTTCAGCCATGTTTTATTTTAAACAGAAGAAATGTTCTTTAGCCCATACTTTTATATTTTATCTTTCATTTTCATCCTTTACTGTTTATGTTTGGCTTCCAAGCAAATTTACGAAAATGGTTTTCGATCCAAACGTTACTTTCATGTTACTTTCCAGTGATATTCGATAAATTGGAAATTGTTGGATGACTGAAACGCGTATGGAAATATTGTTTTTTTTGTGCGTTTGTTTAAAATTTGTAATGCCCCCGCGTTGGGTGTCCCACTTCTTACTGTAGTTGCTTGCTTTCCTTAAGATGATATGAAACCGCCACCACTTATTCTTTTAGGGAGAAATAAGAAACCCTTCAGAGAATTGTCGAATCTGTATTATTTATTCAAACGAAAACGTTCAATGTTGAGTTTTTGATGAATATATGTTCATACTTACTTTCGGAACCTCTGTTCCTAATATAAAACAAAAATGTTGATGTTTGCTTTGGGAACCTCTGTTCCTAATATAAAACAAATAAAAATAATAATAAAAGATATAGAAATTTTACTGTTCCTCTCTGACTACTAATTACTGTTTCTTCCTGACTACTAATTACTGTTCCTCTCTGACTACTAATTACTGTTCCTCTCTGAGTACTAATTACTGTTCCTTCCTTACTACTAATTACTGTTCCTTCCTGACTACTAATTACTGTTCCTTCCTAGCTTTTAATTACTGTTCCTTCCTGACTACTAATTACTGTTCCTTCCTGACTACTAATTACTGTTCCTTCCTGGCTTTTAATTACTGTTTCTTCCTGACTACTAATTACTGTTCCTCTCTGACTAATAATTACTGTTCCTTCCTGACTACTAATTACTGTTCCTTCCTGACTACTAATTACTGTTCCTTCCTGACTACTAATTACTGTTCCTTTCTAGCTTTTAATTACTGTTCCTTCCTGACTACTAATTACTGTTCCTTCCTGACTACTAATTACTGTTCCTTCCTGACTTCTAATTACTGTTCCTTCCTGACTACTAATTACTGTTCATTCCTGGCTACTAATTATTGTTCCTTCCTGACTACTAATTACTGTTCATTCCACAAGACAGCGCAAAGCTACATCTTGTGCTTTGGAGATTCTAGCTCGAAAAAAACAATAATCAGAGTATTATAGATATATGAATTAAGACTTAGCTTGAAAACATTTAACTAGAAATTGAAACGAGTTATATAATACTTCACTTTGAAAACTGGCACTTTTGACGTCTGAAGAAGACGGAGTCTGGAGAAAGACTAAATTGTATCACTTGGGATTTTTCATCATCAAAAACTCATTAATTACATTCTTGTATATGGTAATGACATATTTTACAAGATAATTTAATTTGTACATGTTTTGTCACCAATAGAGAAGCTTTTAGAACAAATTACATCATTTCTTTATATAACAATTCCAATTAAGTATTGTTTACAATAAATTGACAAATTACGTTTAAAATTATAAAATAAGGATTTAATCTCGTTATGAATAATTGAGTAATTATGATATATCAAAAGAAAAAATAATAATTCAGGTGAAACAATTACAAAAAGGTATAAAAAGGTGCTAACTATTACAATAGGTGATATGAAAATAAGTGCAAACATTACAAAATGTATTAGTTTTTCCGGTTAATTTTACAAATAACATCTGAGTAATACTCAGATGTGTGTGTATGTGTGTGTGTGTGTGTGTGTGTGTGTGTGTGTGTGTGTGTGTGTGTGTGTGTGTGTGTGTGTGTGTGTGTGTGTGTGCATTATTAATGTTCTCGATTCAGTTAAAATTTGCAGTTATTATTCCGTATATCTTTACAGGCTATAATGGTATTGCGTGGTATTTAGGCGCGTATCGGCATTCAATGTTTGTTCAGAATCACCGGAAAGCGTTGGGTTTATCTCAATGAGTATAAGGGATGAAAGGGCCGAAAATAGAGAGGGTCGGAAATAGATAAACGCAAGGGGAGACTTGAAAGGCCAGGCCCAAGGTCAAAAGCCTTTGATCGGAACTTTATTTGTGACATGCGTGCACTTTACGTACAAAGGTTCAGTTTTGGAAAGTTTAGATAACTCTAAAAGGATTTAAATTAGTAGGTGCATTTAAGTTTCGCTTTTAGAATCGGAGTTTAAAAGCTTGTGGATTAAGTGGAATTTTATAACCGGGCCGTTGCACAATATCGTTCTACCCAGTTAGGCATTCGGAGAAGAAGGGTGTTTTTTGTAATGTTTGACGTTTTTAACACTGTGCGCAGTTAGGATACAGGATTAGGGTTGTTGATATTTATCCGGACAAAAAGGTTTTCCATTTAGAAATAAGTTTATTTGGATAGAAGGTATAGTGATACCGAGGAACTGTACTTACTTAAATCTACGGGAGGCTGTCTTACTAATTTTTAAATTATTATTTTATTTGTCTTTTCTTGTTCTGGCCAATGTATTATATAATACAGTCTGATATA
Source organism: Prosapia bicincta (assembly GCA_036971475.1). NCBI lineage: Eukaryota > Metazoa > Arthropoda > Insecta > Hemiptera > Cercopidae > Prosapia > Prosapia bicincta. The sequence continues at coordinate 24,220,245 of JBAIZL010000002.1, forward strand.
TTACTATAGGAACAGTCTCATTCCCTTCATTAAACAAAAATCTCTCTCTCTTTTTCAAGACCCTTCCTTTATTCTTTTCTATGCTAACCAATAGCTTAAGGGATGAAAGCAAGTTTTGGTTTTTCTTCGAAAACAAAAAGAGTTCCTCCAATAACCGTACTAACCCTCATTCCTATCAAATCACATAGAGTGCCTTACTCTTCAATGCACTCTACCAGGTTGTCCCACACATTTAAAACGAATGCTTTATGGAAATTATTTTCCAATTGTATTTTTCCTTTGTCGCTCTCTCAGAATCACTGTGTTTACGTCAGGTCTTTGGGAATCTTTGGAAGTAAAATACTGTCACGGTTGTCTCGTGCGCATGACGAATACTTCATGATGCACTACATTAAGACAATTGTAGTCGAATTCGTTCGATCTGTATTAACCCCACAAGTAGGGGTTATCCCCACAAGTAGGGTGATCCTTCGCGTAGGGGTCACCTCGAACTGGTCCGACGGAAATACACATGGAAAACATGGCCAAACTATAGACATCATTGTTAGGTTAGGTTAGGTTAGGTTAGGTTGGATTAGTTCGGGTAAGGCTAGGTTAGGTTAGGTTTGGTTAGGTTGGATTAGGTCGGGTAAGGTAGAGTTAGGTTAGGTTGGATTAGGTCGGGTAAGGTAGAGTAAGGCTAGGTTAGGTTATTACTCAATCATTGTACACGCCCATCGTGACTATCAAGCTGAGAACTGGCTTATGGCAGTATGTGTATGGGTGGAGTGCTGAGGGTACTTAGGTAACCCTTCCGGGATTTCCTGCGTCTACCTGCTTACTAACCATCGGACCAATTCGACCGTTGCCCTTTCTTAAGGTTAGGTTAGGTTGGATTAGGTCGGGTAAGGTAGAGTAAGGCTAGGTTAGGTTATTACTCAATCATTGTACATGCCCATCGTGACTATCAAGCTGAGAACTGGCTTATGGCAGTGTGTGTATGGGTGGAGTGCTGAGGGTACTTAGGTACCCCTTCCGGGATTTCCTGCGTCTACCTGCTTACTAACCATCGGACCAATTCGACCGTTGCCCTTTCTTAAGGTTAGGTTAGGTTGGATTAGGTCGGGTAAGGTAGAGTAAGGCTAGGTTAGGTTATTACTCAATCATTGTACATGCCCATCGTGACTATCAAGCTGAGAACTGGCTTATGGCAGTGTGTGTATGGGTGGAGTGCTGAGGGTACTTAGGTACCCCTTCCGGGATTTCCTGCGTCTACCTGCTTACTAACCATCGGACCAATTCGACCGTTGCCCTTTCTTAAGGTTAGGTTAGGTTGGATTAGGTCGGGTAAGGTAGAGTAAGGCTAGGTTAGGTTATTACTCAATCATTGTACATGCCCATCGTGACTATCAAGCTGAGAACTGGCTTATGGCAGTGTGTGTATGGGTGGAGTGCTGAGGGTACTTAGGTACCCCTTCCGGGATTTCCTACGTCTACCTGCTTACTAACCATCGGACCAATTCGACCGTTGCCCTTTCTTAAGGTTAGGTTAGGTTGGATTAGGTCGGGTAAGGTAGAGTAAGGCTAGGTTAGGTTATTACTCAATCATTGTACATGCCCATCGTGACTATCAAGCTGAGAACTGGCTTATGGCAGTGTGTGTATGGGTGGAGTGCTGAGGGTACTTAGGTACCCCTTCCGGGATTTCCTGCGTCTACCTGCTTACTAACCATCGGACCAATTCGACCGTTGCCCTTTCTTAAGGTTAGGTTAGGTTGGATTAGGTCGGGTAAGGTAGAGTAAGGCTAGGTTAGGTTATTACTCAATCATTGTACATGCCCATCGTGACTATCAAGCTGAGAACTGGCTTATGGCAGTGTGTGTATGGGTGGAGTGCTGAGGGTACTTAGGTACCCCTTCCGGGATTTCCTGCGTCTACCTGCTTACTAACCATCGGACCAATTCGACCGTTGCCCTTTCTTAAGGTTAGGTTAGGTTGGATTAGGTCGGGTAAGGTAGAGTAAGGCTAGGTTAGGTTATTACTCAATCATTGTACATGCCCATCGTGACTATCAAGCTGAGAACTGGCTTATGGCAGTATGTGTATGGGTGGAGTGCTGAGGGTACTTAGGTACCCCTTCCGGGATTTCCTGCGTCTACCTGCTTACTAACCATCGGACCACTTCGACCGTTGCCCTTTCTTAAGCAAATAACATATTTTGACCACCGGACCGCTTCGGTACCACAAATTAGTTCAGAGTCTGTTTGTGAAACGTAAATAATGAAAGGGTGATGAGTGATATTTTGTGTTGGTACAAGCAAGCAGGAAAGAATATATTTATAAAATCCATTCTCTCGTCAAAATGGAAGCGTCAGAAGACAAACACTCCAATCAGAACGTATTTATTATTTAGCGTGAACAACGATAGGTTTGAATCGCGTCTTAGTAGAGCGGGGAGAACGGGTTGAATGCAGGCGTGAACCCGGCGTCAAGTCAGTACATAATAAAACACACCTGGGAAATGGCGGTGAGCATCTGGAGGTAGATGCGTTTCGCACTGTTTGCAACGTGTCGGATTTATTTATGGGAGGTATCTTAGGCAGGAGTGGATGGAGATGTAGGCTTTGTTAGGTTCTCTTGAATGGCTCCTCTCAAGACTTACATATATTAACTTTGGAACACTGTTTTCTTGTATTCACTTATCGTTTACACTATAATGTGCTTGAAGAAGAATCTTACTTGATATATATATATATATATATATATATATATATATATATATATATATGTGTGTGTGTGTGTGTGTGTGTGTGTGTGTGTGTGTGTGTGTGTGTGTGTGTGTGTGTGTGTGTGTGTGTGTGTATGCGAGTCTACTTTCGAGGGCTAATTACGTGTCGTCGTTTCCAGTATTAACTACGACTGCTTAAGTCTCAATTGATGCTCGATATGAGGAAACGTAATTAGTTCTCGAAAGTTAACTCGCATACATACAAAGATTCTTGTTAAGTACACTAAAGTGTAAGTGACACACATTATATATATGTATAATTTTTAATGGTTAGTAAATTACTTTTTATTCACCCATTCAAGTTGAAATACATTTTTTTAAAACTTGTAGTAGATGGCACTTGATGTTAACACAATGTTTTCAAATAATTATTCCCTAAATAAGTTTAATGAATTAGTTTAGTTTTATATTGCAGAAAAAATTTTACAAAAGGAGAAAGTTATGCAACATAGTTATTTCGTCCCATTTGGTTTAATATAAGTGATAACATAAGATTAAAACAAAAATAATTGCGTATGATAGGTTATGTGGGAGAACAGCAGTTTTAACGCATAGGTTATGTTACTTTATTCATATTAATTGTAAATATTTAATAAGAAGTAACTAGAATAATCTTTGTTGACCCAAGTAGGAATTGACTTACTTGATTTACTTGTTTTAGTCAGAATGACAATATAAAACATGATTTAGGTTCTTGTTCAATTTTATCATAACATCAGTTAAAAATCAGTTGGACGAGGGCCTCCACTCGGATCCTCATTGGACTGGGAATAATGGTCCCAAGCTGAATTCATTTGGCTTCTCTTCCTATGCCATAAGTTATTTGAAATATTATAATTATTAGCTTAGTACAGTTATATATATATATATATATATATATATATATATATATATATATATATATATATATATATATATATATAATTATCAAATATGTTTTCTGGTTTAATAATTTAAAACAACATAAGTTATTCAAATACAAAAATATTTATTAATTTATATTCAAAGCTTTTCGTTCGTAAACAGTATCAACATCATCGATGATGTTGGTACTGTTTACCAACGAAAAGCTTTGAGCATAAATTAATGAATATTCTTGTATTTGAATAACTTATGTTGTTTTAATATATATATATATATATATATATATATATATATATATATATATATATATATATATATATTTATTTATATTGATGTATGTATGCATATATATATATAATTACATATATCTATGTATGTGTGTATATATATATATACATGTATAACCTATTGTGAATATTTGAGATATAATGACGATGGCAATGCTAGGTATTTGGCAGCCTTAATACCCACCTAAGCATCTAGTGGAATGCTGAATTATTTATCAGGACAAGTGTGTTGCTGCGAAAAGAGCTCATGTATGGCAAATGTGCCAATTCCCTGGCGAATGTCGACACATGCCAACAACGTTAAACGAAGCACGGAATATTATTGCCTCTATTACGATACAGTCGGATTTTCGCCTGTTAGCGTTAAATAAACGACACAAAGGCTTCGCTCCTTTGTTTCTGAACTGTGCACGATCCCCAGACAATAATACGTCTTAAACTAAAAAGAAAAAGAATTATCTGTGATAAACTAAGTCGTGTATTTATGTAAAGGTTTAGCGAATGTATATGGAATCAGGAACTGAAAATGTGTATAATTTCGTTAACATTGTATGTAAATGTAACTAATTACTTCAATGGTTTTAAAATAACGAATCCCACAAGTAAGCAAATAACTATCGACCCACGCATTGGACGTGCGTAGGATGTACGACCACTTGGACATTAGATTAGCGAATGTCTTACTTAGGGTAGCTAATATGTTCCAGAGAAGTAGATGAATACACTTAAACGCCTATAGGTTTAAAATAACGAATCCCACAAGTAAGCAAATAACTATCGATCCACGCATTGGACGTGCGTAAGATGTACGAACGACCACTTGGACATTAGATTAGCAAATGTCTTACTTAGGGTAGGTAATATGTTCCCGAGAAGTGGATGAATACGCTTAAACGCCTATAGGTTTAAAATAACAATGCTTTGAGCGTCGTTATTGTGGGGAAAAATATTGCAAGCTGTTAGTTTTATACCTGGGCAATACGCTTAGAAAATAATATAACCATAACAAGTATTGAAACAATACAGTACAGTCAATTCCTACTTTTTTCAACAAAGAAACGTTTAATTTTCGTTACATTTCTAAATAATTACAATTAATATAAAAAAAGTAACATAACCGAAACGTTAAAACAGCAATTCTTCCTCTTAGCCTATAAAATCATGTTATTACTTATTTTATTAACGTCAAATGCGACGAAATAGCTATATTACAACCTTGCCCCTTTTATGATAAGTTTTTATCCCATATATAACTAAAGTTAATTCATACTTTTTATTCTTTCACTCAAGTCCGAATACATTTTTTTTAAAGGTTGTAGTGGACGACACTTGATTTTAATTCATTTAAAAAAATATATTAATTAAAAATTTAATTTAATGAATTAATTTTAGTTTATGTTGTAGAACGTGTCACAAAAAGTTCAAGGTATGCAATGTAGTTACTTCGCCCCTTGAAATAATATTTCATGAAATAATTTAATAATGAAATAGTTTTAGTTTTGTATGGGACAGAAACGTTTCACTAAAGGGGCGGGGCATGCAATATAGTTATTTCAAGTGCTCTCCATTAGTTCACACTCTCCCTTATGTATATCTTGTTCAAAAATTCTATCGTTAATAAAATACTTTTTATTCATTCACTAAAGTTTAAGCACGTTTCTTTAAACTTGTAGTGGATGACACTTGATATTAATACAGTTTTTTTAATATTAAATAATTAAATAAATTTAATTTTAAAAAAACTTTTCACAAAAGGGGCAATGTATGCAATATAGCTATTTCGTCCCACTTGGATTAAAGTAAGTGATAACATATGATTTCATAAAACAGCTGATATAATCTTATAGGTAATGTGGTAGAACAGCTGTTTTAACGCATAGGTTATGTTACTTTATTTATATTAGTTGTCATTATTTAATTAAACGTAACTAAAATGAAATTTTTGGGAACATCTTGACAGCAAAACGGCTGCCGATGTCTCTTGTCAATCTTCGTATACTCTATCTTCAATCGAAGATCCTGGACTCTAATGCTGGCCAACTCGCTCCCGACTCTGTCAGTTCTGCAAATCAAACATTATGACTGAATGATTTATTTTACTTTGTTTCTGTTAACGTTTGTTTACCGTCAATGTAACCCGCTCTAACTACAAACAACTGCACAGCTCGTTTGCATTCCATTTCAGGGACCTGCGTTAAATATTCGTAGCCGCGGTGGGTACAGTAGTTAACCGGCAATTAAGGTTTAACCAAACAACATAAATCATAAAGTTTTAAGCTGGGAGGGGTTGTAACAACAAAGACAATATCAAAATTCCCGAAGTCGTTGGGGTGAGCTTTAGATTGAAATTCAGCGCCATGTATGAGTAAGATTTCAAACCCTCCCTTTCTGCGGTATCTGTCCCCTCTGTCGGTCTTGTACGTATTGGCAATTTTAAAAGGGTTTTTGTTGACCTAAAGCTGGAAATAGCGCATTGTATGTGAATCTTTCTGTTACTGCGTTCATATAGAGAGTGTTGCTTTCTTTGGAGTGACATCATTGAGAGATGTCTTCATTCAAACATTGATGGACAACACACAAAACACACACACAACATGCTTCAAACAACTGAGTATGACCGCAGAGCAGGGATAATATTATGTCAAAGTACTAAAATTTAGATTATTCTTTAAAAAACCTAATGAATGTTTACCATTTACCATAAAGGTGAGCATTAATTATAAATAATAACAAAAATATAGTTCATGAGTGTTGGCGTGTACAGTACATATTTTTTCAATTTCGTCTATTAGTTCACACTCTATATATACTTGTTCAAGTTTTAAACTTCGTTAATAAAATACTTTTTAAATACTCACTCAAGTTCTAATCTATTTTTTTAAACTTGCAATAGATGACAATTCATGTTAATACAATTTCAAATAATATTTCATGAAATAAATATAAAACAGAAATAGTTTTAGTTTTATATGGGAGAGAAACCTTTCACAAAAAGGGCAGGGTATGCAATATAGTTATTTCGTCCCATTTGCATTCTATTAGTTCACACTCTTCCTTTTGTATATATTGTTCAAAAATTCTATCGTAAATAAAATACTTTTTATTCATCCACTAAAGTTTAAACACATTTCTTTAAACTTGTAGTTGATGACACTTGATATTAATACCAGAATTTTTAATAGTGATTAATTAAATAAACTTAATGAATTAATTTTAGCTCTATATGGGAGAACGAATTTCCACAAATGATATGCAAAATAGCTATATATGGTAGAACAGCTTTTTTAACGCATAGGTCATGTTACTTTATTTATTGTGTTTTTAATTATGCTATAATAAAAATCAACTGAAATAATTTTATTTTGTTACCTAACCTTTATTTTGTTGTTCTTAACCTAAGTAGGAATTGATTTTAGAAAATATTTGTTTATATTACTTGTTTAAACGCAAGTACTTTTAAACAAACATTATAGAAATCCTTAAGGTTTTTCTCAAAACGCTGAAGGCTTCACTAGTGCGGAGCACCTCATTTGTGTCGCCCTATGAGAGCACTTCACACACCTCTAAGGAACTCTTCTCGCAACACAGCGCCATTTAATGCAGATAGTGCGTCAAAATTGTAAACACGGTCATTTGTACTGAACGGGAAGGATTGGTTACGCGTAGTTGCATATAAAATTCCCAGGGATATTCTTCCGTAAGGGATACATGAAAGAGGCTTGGATACAGGGGGTTTAAATCCTAAGGGGAATCTTACCGGGGGGAGGGGGGTTCAAGAGGAACACAAATAGTGGCGTGACGGCTGATTATCATAACAATAATGTAATGTATTGAAATATTGTATAGTTCTAGGAACAACACTCATTTTAAGCCGACCCACTCTTACTTCATAAGTAGGCCTAAATCTTTACTTTTAAATAACCATTGCTTTTGCAAAAAATACATTTGTATTTACTGTGAATTTAGAGACGTGCCCCTTATTTAGTGCAATATGGGGGGGGGGTACGTGTTCCTTATTCTCCATCCTAGATTTTCCAGTAGTTGGATGTAGTTGCACAATGAAATTACCATATGTTTTTGCTCTTAAAATACGGTTCGTGTGGTTAAACAGCTGCGATTTATCAGGGTAAGCAATGCACCCAAACAGCAGTATAGCAGAAGAGAGCATCAAAAATACGAAAGTTCTTCTTAAGGTAGTTGCAAGGACACGATAACAATAGATCCTTCCTAGAAGACGCTGCTTGGTTCCTGTTAACATTCCTAGCTGCACCATCCCTAACTCTCTTTGCTCCCCATCGCTTGTTATTTTTGTCAGATCCCTCTCAGTGAAGCTCTAAGTTAGCGCCGAAGCTGGTATTACCCCCTCCTTAGGGATCTGGAAAACTCAGTTGGACCCCCTTCTTTATTCCGTCCTCGTCCAAAAGTCCTTCTCTATCCTCCCTCCATAACACCTCTGCAACTCGCAATTAATTTCCCAGCCGTCTTCCTCTCGCCTCCTATAATAGGCTACTAGTTTTTAAGTTTTAGTCTTAATATATTTTAATTGTTATTAGTGTTAAACTGCTGTTTGTTTATTTATATTATTCTCATCATTTATCTGTTAAGTTTTATCATGTAAAATGCTAGTTGAGTTAAGTTAGTTTAAGATCATCCATCACAACTTTGTTATTCCATTCTAGTTCTAAGTTTGATTACTCATTTTTACACTATCTTATGTATCACAAACACCCATACTACATAGATGAATTGACAGACACAAAACAAAAAATGTCACCCAAATAAATAAAAAAGATAAAGTCAGTCCGCCAGTCCAAATGTTTAAAATAATCGTAGTCCCTCAGAGTGAAATCTTAATTACCGTCCCACCAAAAAAACGTCCTGCCTTGCAGATGCCCTTCCTACATCCAGCCCTACCAAAAGCCCTGTTTCCATATTTCTACCTGCAGTCATTATCGGTGACAGACGCTGCATAACCTTGGGGGCCACCAACCCCTCCTTCTCTGACTGACTGATTGAGAAGACGCTGCACTTGTTCTCCAACATAAGAATCATTTTACTGTCCCAACCTTGTAGTGCAGATACCCCTCCTAAATCCTGCCCTGCTACCAAAAGGAGTGCTCCTATATTCCTATATGCAGCCAGTGTCGAATAGTAGACGCTGCTAAACCTCGAGGGCTACCAAACCCTCTCCTTCGCTGACTGACTGAGAAGACTGTGAAACCTCGGGGCCACCGAATTTCCTCCTTCTATGATTGACAGAAAAGACTAAGCGAAACGTCTGGGCCACCAAACCCCCTCCTTCTGTGATAACTAAGGAGGGATTTAAAGCGAGTAAAGGACACGAGTATCTGGACTCTCCTTAACTTTGGTAAGGTTCAAATAGTTCTTCAATTAAAGTTTACATTACGTGGCTAGCTGCTTAAGTCAAGGATCTTATCAGTTTTAATCACTTCAAGTACCGAAATCGGTTCGCAAACCAGTACAACTAATGGGCTTTTTAACAAGGCATCTACCCTTCCTCGCGGGAGGTTTCAACCCTTGTGACCTACGTCGTTACGTTTTGACATTTATGGTATATATTAATTATCCGGGATCTTGTGTACATTAATAAGGCTTTCCCCGTTGCTGCAATGCTGCCAACCGGTGACGTGTTTTAATTAAGGGAATTTATGTTTTGGTCATGGCCTTCAATTCTGTGTGATGTATAGGTGCAGGGTTTGGGGAGATCGAGTTACTGGGAGTAGGGGGGGGGAAGGTTCATGAGAAAAGTCGTTAGATATGTTGTAAGTTTACACGTGTAGTACGAGCGCACGCACCTCTATGCGTAACTTCAGTCCACAGAATGGTGTACTGACAAAAAAAGGACACTTCCATATCACAACCCAGTCATTATCAGAAACTTTTGATATCCGCCAAGAGGGAAATCAATCTATAATAATATTTACAATTTGTTAATATTTTACAGGGTGACATTTTTTGTAATTTGAAAGTAAACTGTCATTTTAAAAGTAACAGAAAACATTTTAGAATTTTAAATAATTAAAACCTCTTAACCATTAATAAAACTTTCATTTAAACCCATATGTACACTTCAATTTCATCAAGGCAATTATCTTCAAATGTAGTTATTATTAATAGAAGTAATATAAAGAAAAGTTTCTAAAATCAATATACGTATAGCTTATATAATGTACGTACGAAATACGTAATACGTATTATAATATGCATACAATATATATATATATAATATACACACATACATACACACACACACACACACACACACACACACACACACACACACACACACACACACACACACACACACACACACACATGTGCGCACGTATGTGTGGTATCAGGTCTCCAGCGTTCGCCTACAGTCTCTAATCACTATCCCCCCCTAGCGTTTCCATTGTTAATGATGATTTCGTTCTACCGTAGGTCGTTAGACACCCTGCATCCATGAAGTTTTAGGCCGTCCTCTTCCTTTTTTTTATTCGAAGTCTCCACTCATTATTTGCTTTGGAATCCTTTTATTGTAGAAGACTAATCAGACATAAGGCTGTAATCCTCTGTATGAGGCTAAATCAGATGAATTATTTGTCATTCGTCATATGCTATTTTAATATATTATCTTTCTTAACTTTTATTTTCAACTATTTGTTACTATATAAATATGTATAAACTTCATAAGTAACTATTTCAAAGTAATTTTTCAGTAATTCTTTAAGTTGAATTCTTATATAGTAAGAGTGAGAGGGGGAGAGTGAGTGAGGACGAGTACTAGCATTGACCGGTGTCTAAACATCCTCATGAAAATTTTCAGCATTACATAGCATCGAGCTCAAAATAGTTCTTGCAGTAAACAAGCAATCTGCCACCTAGACTTCTCAGTCCCGC
>JBAIZL010000002.1:24236066-24298566 GCA_036971475.1 Prosapia bicincta
ACAGTTACCATCCCAATACTACAGTTACCATCCCACTACCACAGTTACCATCCCAATAGTACAGTTACAATCCCACTACTACAGTTACAATCCTACTACTACAGTCACAAGCCCACTACTACAGTTACCATCCCAATACTACAGTTACCATCCCACTACCACAGTTACCATCCTACTACTACAGTTACCACCCCACTACCACAGTTACCATCCCAATACTACAGATACCATCCCAATACTACAGTTACCATCCCAATAGTACAGTTACAATCCCACTACTACAGTTACAATCCCACTACTACAGTTACAATCCCACTACTACAGTTACAATCCTACTACTACAGTTACCACCCCACTACCACAGTTACCATCCCACTACCACAGTTACCATCCCAATAGTATAGTTACAATCCCACTACTACAGTTACAATCCTACTACTACAGTCACAAGCCCACTACTACAGTTACCATCCCAATACTACAGTTACCATCCCAATAATACAGTTACAATCCCACTACTACAGTTACCATCCCAATACTACAGTTACCATCCCACTACCACAGTTACCATCCCAATAGTACAGTTACAATCCCACTACTACAGTTACAATCCTACTACTACAGTCACAAGCCCACTACTACAGTTACCATCCCAATACTACAGTTACCATCCCACTACCACAGTTACCATCCTACTACTACAGTTACCACCCCACTACCACAGTTACCATCCCAATACTACAGATACCATCCCAATACTACAGTTACCATCCCAATACTACAGTAACAATCGCACTACTACAGTTACAATCCCACTGCCACAGTTACCATCCAAATACTACAGTTACAATCCCACTACTGCAGTTACAATCCCACTACTGCAGTTACAAGCTCACTACTACAGTTACAAGCCCACTACTACAGTTACAATCCCACTACTACAGTTACAACCCCACTACTATAGTTATAATCCCACTACTACAGTACAATCTCACTACTATAGTTGAACAGTACATACAGTTACTAAGGCTAAAATTTCATGTACGTTTCGATAAACTTGTCATCATCATCACAGCCTCCTATTATATTTAAATGCAAACTACACTGATAAATGTTTGGTGACGTTTATGGTACACTTTAATGGCGGCTAGACTATTATATGTGGTGATAATGACAAATGAATTTTCTAGACGATATTTTGTTTTGTTATAGGACCTAATTGTGATGACATGATCATCACCGTAATAACTGAATTATTACTTAGTAATTAGTGTAGTAATGGGATTATTAACAATGATTTTATTGTATTCTGGTCATTGTGATCTATATGTTATTGTTATTGATTTTCCCTATCGTTGATTTTAGATATGCTCAGTCCCATAAAGGTATTGTTGCAGTTGTTGATACAGTTTGATATCACTATCTCAGAGCCTGTGTTATTTCTAGAAGGCCATATAATTGTAAACGTCCAAAATTACAAAGAGATTTGTATTTTTTTTAAATTTATCTGATAATTTCTGTATATAGAAAGTTCTGAAACAAGTAGCTTCCCATCGTACGTTTCTGCTATTATAATTCTTACTCTGCTAACTTTTAGACCAGCCTAAACAGCACAAGTGCTTTCAAAGTACCGTCCGTCTAAAACTTTACATATCGTACTTAGAGCATGCCCGTGCCACTTTAACGTTGTACCTTTTAAAGAGATCGGAAAGATGTGTTTTTAATTTTCCACTCCGAATATTGTTACGGCAAAGGCTATTAAGTTAAACTGCGAGAGAGTGCTCTTCGGGAATTCAATAAAAAAAGTTGCAAGCTATCACTTAGTGGGAAGGGGAGGCAGAGTTGCCAACTTCTAGAAATAAATTACTTCTGTGTACGACATTTTGGCCGTTATTCACTTTATAGGTTATTTTCGAAATTATATTTAAGTGATGTTTTATTGCTGTGAAATAATGTCTGACGGTTCCTAATCTCAATGTTTTAGGCTAGTTATTAATTATTTTAAGAGCGCCTTCACAATCAACTTAGGCAATGGATGACAGGGAAATAAGTGGATAGAACCTACCAATCCATTTATTACAAACTCACAATAAAACTGCATTTAAAGTTATATAATATTCTGTGTATGACATTTTGACCGTTATAAACTTTATTAGTCTTCTTGCTAAACACACTCGTCATCAAATCTAACGGTATATAGCACCGGAAGAAAAGGAGGCTTTTAATTAACAGCAGACAAATCCGGCCGTCCATGTGGGTAAAATCTTCCCCTGTCACCAGTGTCAGATTCCCCACTATACCCACTGGGGCATGGCCAAGGGCCACGGGCTCTGATGGGACGGATGTACTTTTATAATGTAGGGGGCGTTTCGATTCATTCAAGATCGATATTTTCCCATTCCTTATATTAGTTCATACTCTCCTTTTATATATATATATATATATATATATATATATATATATATATATATATATATATTTATAAAGAACAAAAGTCTAAATACAAATACAAGAATTATAATTGAATTTACAATTCAAAGCTTTTCGTTGGTTAACAGTACCAACATCATCAGGAATATTAAACAATTAAAATGAACATATGTGCAAATTCAATTGTTAATTTTACACATATGTTAATTTTAATTGTTTAATATTCCTGATGATGTTGGTACTGTTAGCCAACGAAAAGCTTTGAATTGTAAATTCAATTATTATTCTTGTATTTGTCTTTAGACTTTTGTTCTTTATTAATACACAAGAAAACATACTGCGATATTTATATATATATGTATATATATATATATATATATATATATATATATATATATATATATATATCTTGTTGAAATTTTCAATTGTTAATAAAATACTTTCTATTCATCCACTCAACTTCAACTACATTTTGTTTTAAGACTTGTAGTGGATGGTAATACAGTTTTTTTTTCAAATATTAAGTCATTAATTAATTTTAATATTGAATTAATTTTAGTTTCATATGGGAGACAATTTTTCACAAAAGAGGCAAGGTATGGAAAATCGTTGTTTCTTCTAATTTGGCTTGAAATAAATGGTATAGGATTTCATGAAGTAGCTGATTTTTGCTATAGGTTATAACCCTCAGGTTATATGATTTTACTTATTTAAACTGTAATATTTTAATAAAAGTGGCTAAAATAAATTTGTATGATGTGGTGTACAATCGCAAAAATGTTTTTTGGAATAACAATAAGTTCCATAAGTCAAGAATACTTATTTTATTTCAGCAATAAAATAAATTTGTCTGTGTTGACCAAAGTAGGAATTGAATTTTAAAAAATTGTTTATTTTTAAATTATACCTATAGTGATTTACTTGTAAACGTCAACATGCATAACAATATATAAAATCTGGCCTATAGTAGGAGTTAGTTTCATTTTAAATGATGATGACAGTTTCGGGATGTATGTCCTTTGCCAACTCGGATCAGAACTAGCCGTTCTTAGTTTTTAAAGTTCACTTTTACAAATAAAACGGTCTTTCGCGTTTATTAATATGCCAGTTTTTACATATTACTATACGTGGATACTAGCTGGTCAACTTAAAGATGGAAACTGTTAATGCGAAACGTGCAAACTTCTAAATTTTTAGCCACTACTCACTATAACATTACCTGTAATATTTATTAAATTTAATTTTGGACCAATGTTGATTTACTGTAATCACACTTGCTGTAGTATAACTCATTTAGAAAGTAGAGAAGTCTGCGTATACTTAAAATGAAGGGGTCAGAGTTATAAGTCAGATGTCACTATAAGGAGAGTAAAACTAAATGCTACAAATAGGGTAAATGTAAATGTTTTCCTATTACCATATGAAAATATTATTTTTATTTCTACTTTATTTAAAAATTTGTACAACGACATTAACAGATTGTATATATATATATATATATATATATATATATATATATATATATATATATAAACAATATTTATGTAAACAGAATTTGAAATATAATTCTTAAACTAATTACAACTTTTTTCTTTGCAGGTAATAGTTTTATGATGGCTGTAAACCTGCTATGACGTCACTGCAAATTTACAAGTAAGTTGGGAGCACAAATTCAAGAGTTTTTCGCGTGCTGGGGTTGCTAATAGTAGCTGCAGTGATTAATCAGGGGGTTCGGGATGGTTAAATTACCTAGAATAACATTTTATTGCCGTCGCAGTGAAACATGTTTTATTTAAATTTGATTGGTTGAATGATGTGAGTCAACACTATGACCTTCGCAGAAATTTGAAGGTGGTGTTGTATGATGCCACGGTCATTGACAGTGTCGTCGCTGTCATGTGCCACCTAAATATATTTTATATAAAATTTAATAATAATTAAAAAAAATAACCTTAACGAGCGAGCCACATGAATTTATTTATTTAAATGATGTTATGGTTTCGACAACTAATTTTATGTCCTTTTCATGAAAGAGGGTTAACATAAAAACGAAGGCGAATCTGAGGAAGCAAGGTGTCATTTTCTCTACATTTAACTGAAAAATGGCGTCGAGATGTTGATCTAGTTACTTTCATATGTTAACTGATATAGTAAATATATATATATATATATATATATATATATGTGTGTGTGTGTGTGTGTGTGTGTGTGTGTGTGTGTGTGTGTGTGTGTGTGTGTGTGTGTGTGTGTGTGTGTGTGTGTGTGTGTGTGTGTGTGTGTGTGTGTGTGTGTGTGTGTGTGTGTGTGTGTGTGTGTGTGTGTGTGTGTGTGTGTGTGTGTGTGTGTGTGTGTGTGTGTGTGTGTGTGTGTGTGTGTGTGTGTGTGTGTGTGTGTGTGTGTGTGTGTGTGTGTGTGTGTGTGTGTGTGTGTGTGTGTGTGTGTGTGTGTGTGTGTGTGTGTGTGTGTGTGTGTGTGTGTGTGTGTGTGTGTGTGTGTGTGTGTGTGTGTGTGTGTGTGTGTGTGTGTGTGTGTGTGTGTGTGTGTGTGTGTGTGTGTGTGTGTGTGTGTGTGTGTGTGTGTGTGTGTGTGTGTGTGTGTGTGTGTGTGTGTGTGTGTGTGTGTGTGTGTGTGTGTGTGTGTGTGTGTGTGTGTGTGTGTGTGTGTGTGTGTGTGTGTGTGTGTGTGTGTGTGTGTGTGTGTGTGTGTGTGTGTGTGTGTGTGTGTGTGTGTGTGTGTGTGTGTGTGTGTGTGTGTGTGTGTGTGTGTGTGTGTGTGTGTGTGTGTGCGCGTGTGCGCGTGTGCGCGTGTGCGCGTGTGCGCGTGTGCGCGTGTGCGCGTGTGCGCGTGTGCGCGTGTGCGCGTGTGCGCGTGTGCGCGTGTGCGCGTGTGCGCGTGTGCGCGTGTGCGCGTGTGCGCGTGTGCGCGTGTGCGCGTGTGCGCGTGTGCGCGTGTGCGCGTGTGCGCGTGTGCGCGTGTGCGCGTGTGCGCGTGTGCGCGTGTGCGCGTGTGCGCGTGTGCGCGTGTGCGCGTGTGCGCGTGTGCGCGTGTGCGCGTGTGCGCGTGTGCGCGTGTGCGCGTGTGTGCGTGTGTGCGTGTGTGCGTGTGTGCGTGTGTGCGTGTGTGCGTGTGTGCGTGTGTGCGTGTGTGCGTGTGTGCGTGTGCGCGTGTGCGCGTGTGCGCGTGTGCGCGTGTGCGCGTGTGCGCGTGTGCGCGTGTGCGCGTGTGCGCGTGTGCGCGTGTGCGCGTGTGCGCGTGTGTGCGTGTGTGTGTAAGAGGTTTATTTTATTTTTAATCTTGTAAAAATAATCCTAACATATCTCTGTGTTTGGATACTTTTTAAGTCAGACCATCCCTTGTAATGTAAGGAATGTGATTTTCCTTGAAGTTTTTTATCAATATCTACTACATTCCCCAAACCCTCGGAGTTTGGTAAAATACTTTCAAAAAATTAATTTACCTAATAAAACCTCTTTGAATAAATATGAGAACATTTGTGAAAAGTTTTGTAAACTTTGTTCAAGGGCTCAACCCTTCGCCCCTTCAATCCGACCAATAGCTGCCGGTGTCACTAATTGATTCATTTTTGTCGGAGCATGTTCTCATTAGTTTGGCATTGGGGGGTGAAAACCTAACCTTTCATCGCAATTATTAAAAACTTTCCTCTTAAACGAGGGTTGCTGATGTTATATATAAAGTTTTACCGTCAGGGAGTTCGCCCTTTAAAAGGATCAAGTTGTTTTCTTAAGTGTCTTGTTTTCGTCTCGTTGTTTTGAAGTAAAATTCTACATTCAATTCTAAGATGCTCTTGTAGACGTAGATTTACAGAGTTCTTCGATCGCTCGAGTGTTTCTCAAAGTGATGTTCTTTTAACATCGATTAATTCGATTTTGGGATTGTTAGAAGAATAAAAGAAGACGATTGCGTCATCGTAAGGCCTGCCTCCTCTACGAACTTCGCCGCAATTGCACACTCCTGAAAACAGCCATTTCAAACTTAACACTAGTGTATTAAAGATGGAGGTGGTTTGTGACAGGCTATCTGCCACGAACACTGGGCGGGTTTCTGGTGTCAAGGACTAGATTAACGAAACTACGAAATCTTTTTAATTAAAATATAAGGTTAAATTTTTCAATATCTTTTAAGCTAAGGATTTTGTATAACATGACGTCAACCAACTTATATCAAGTTATGTCATGTTATGCTTTTTTTAATCTTGTCAATAATTCTGCTGACTCTCCAGCCATCTTCAGTTTCAAAGGTATCCGAAAGGTGAAATGGTTATTTCTAAAGGCATTTTGATAATGTCATCACGCTATTGTGATTTGTATTCCTTATACTTGTTTATTGTTCGCATTGGTAGTCTTTGATTCTCTGTTCTCCTTTTTTTATAATTAGTTTTTATATTCCTTTTACTTTCCGTTCTTTTGTCTTGGTTATTTAGTGTTTCGTTTAGATTGATTTTATTTGTTAGTATTATTAATTGCTATAGGAGATAAATTTCTTAGTTTTCACTTAGTGTTTCGAATTCCGCTTAGTGAGTTGATGTTTTCGCTTATTACGTCGAGGTTTCCACTTAGGGAGTTGAGGTTTTAGCTTAGGGCTTTAAAGTTTTTCCTTAGCGAAATCATAAAAAAATTTTTTTTAAGATAACTTAATAAGGATAAGAATTATTAAGGATTACTTAAATTCATCCTAATAATGGTCCAATCATTCCCTTGATATATTACTCTTTACCAGTAAGCCTAAGCTCTGACCTTTTGTAGAGTTTCTGTTCATCAAATACAAATAATATTTTATATCGGCATTATAATTTAATAATCATTTTTTGTGTTAAATTGACCTTTATTAAACAAGTCATTCCTCCTCCGTATTGTTGACAAAGCGACTTTGAGAATATCGATTGTCTATTTTATTTTAAATGTTCAATTTCTAAAAAAGTTCCAACTCTTTAAATAAGGAAGAGTATCTCTATAGATGTGAAATTGTAAGTTCTAAGGGGGTTAGAAGCGGGTTTTGTAAATATTTTAACGCAATTATAAACAAAAACAAAGGAGGATATCGAACGCGTTAACTTCCGACGTAATCTTTCGGCCCCGTACAGCGCTGTGTAGCCGTTACACAGCGGTAAACGGTGTAAACCATTGAAAAACAAATTAACTTTCGACAAAGCAGTTTCAAAGCCTTTTATTCGCGCTCTCCTTAGCGGGAGATTTCGATTAGATTGTGAGTGTTGGAGATTTATTAAATATTTTAAACAACCTTACGCAAACCGCTCCGTTCGTCTGTTCGTTGACAGTTCTATCCGCATTTCCAATAAATCCTCGACTTCAGTCAAACCAAATCGACAGATAGGTTTACGCATAGTAAGGTTTCCCTTTCGTCAAGTTTTACTCTAAATGGGAGCTGTTGTAATGTTCCTCGGTTTCAGTGGTATTCAAAAATTCTGACATTATTTTCAATGCATCAGTATTCTGGTGAGAATTTACTCTGTATAAAGAGAAGGCCATTTTGACATTTTATTTGAAACTAACGAGGTTGTGGTAATATTTTACGATTCTAAACAATCAATGATTTGTTAGGTCAAACTGTATTTGTTCCTTGCGCACAAAGTCTTGTAAAAATGTCTTATAAAATTCTAATTTGCACACTACGAGATGACCCCTCTGTATATCCTGGGTTTGCTGTAATTACCTCCACACTACCGGCCTAAGACATGATTATTTCCCCTTCCATCTATGGCAGAGATAAGTCTCTTTTTGACTTCCGATAATGGTTATGTATGTTCAATTAATCGACACTGTTATTATAAGATCGGAACTTTGAAACCTCTCTCTTTAGCCTTCACAAAGAGTCATCCCTACACGTACAAGGTACGATTTTCTCCAATTTTTGATGTTAATCTTTTAATTTAATTTTTTTAATGACATCACATCAGTTATCAATTCTACTCTGAGAGCATCGTTTCATACTCTGTACATCCTCACTGTTATATCTTATATGATTTCCACTGCCACATGAATTTTTATTCTTAACCACACTTTCCAACCTCTCACATTGTGACTCCCCTACAGTGTTGTAGTTTTGGGAGATTCAAACTCTTCGGACAGGAATAGTTGTTCTAGGTCGTCTAATTTTTGGTGTTATTTTCTCCTAACTTTCCCAAGTTACAAATTGTGTCAAATGAACAGACTATAATAATCTAGGAAGTATTGCCAGTTTACAAATATGAGTATTTTTACATTGGCCGATGACTGCGCTATCTGGCGCTAGAACAGGAAAGTCATTAGTAAAACAGATAGTAAACAACCTGTGCCTTTCTTGAAGGACACTAATTTCATGAATATTTCTTGACACATTTGCTAAACCGTTTCTTTGACATATTTTTTTCATGAAATACGCGAAGCTGTGGGACAAGTATTGTACATAGAGAATATGTCCACAAATTTTACTATAACCTTTTCTACAAATTTTGCAGTTTTTAAGCACGTCATTCTGATTCTTACCATTAGACCTACATACAACAATTTATCGCTATAGTGACCATTGTTGCAAAGAATTCGCTGAGAGGACGTTAAAAGAAAATTATCGATATTACATCGCCTCTTTCATCCCTTACTCTCTTCACCCCGTCGTGAATCGATGTTAAGAAACATTAAAGTCACTCCCCAGTCCTTGTTCGCTCCGACTTTAGGG
The DNA here is from genome assembly GCA_036971475.1 of Prosapia bicincta. Classification (NCBI taxonomy): domain Eukaryota; kingdom Metazoa; phylum Arthropoda; class Insecta; order Hemiptera; family Cercopidae; genus Prosapia; species Prosapia bicincta. The sequence continues at coordinate 24,245,190 of JBAIZL010000002.1, forward strand.
AGAACAGATATTTCCTTATTTTGAAAGTGACAAAAAGCTTTTTGTGTTTTTTATCGGAAAACAAACGCGTTAAGTATTTTCACGGCGAGGGAAAAAGCGAGAACTTCGAAAATAAATCCGAAAAGAATCCCCGCAGGTGAACTTTACTGACGTCATTGTTTACAAATGTTAGGGTAATATTTCTTGGAGTAATAGTATTTGGTTTGTATTTAAATAGAAATAGAGTGTCTGTAAAATCAGTATTATAAACAAAAACATTTTTAAAGTCAATTCCTACTTGAGTCAACAAAGTACATTTTAATTTTAGTTACTTCTTATTAATTAATTACAATTATTATAACTAAAGTAACATAACCTACACTTCAAAACGGCTGTTCTACCACATAACCTATAACATAAAATCAGATGTTTTATGAAATCATATGTTATCACTTATTTTAAGCCGAGTGGGATGAGATAACTATATTGCATACTTTGTACATTTTGTGAAAGGTTTTTCTCGATATATACGGTATTTATTAAGTAAAAGTTTTTCATAACTTCCTTTTCATCTGTAACAATATTTAAATACGTTGTTTATTGATCTTGTAAAATGATTTTCAAGGTTATTGGACCTGAGAAGTAAAATTTCAAATCTAAATCGTTTCTAAGTAAATATTTAACGGATCACTTAAACGAACCGTGTTTCAAACTTTCTTGCGGCTTCTTGGTATTGTCCCTGAATTGTTCATCCGACCAAAGTTACATCTGCAGAAACATTTATCATTCTATATTAAAACCTAGTTGCGATGAACATTCTTAAGCGTATTACGGGAAAACGTAGGAGGCGTCTCCCCTTTCCCTTCGTGAAGCTTTATGACGTGGATGGATAGGTTGAATATGTCGGAAGAAATAAACTATAACATGTAATATAAACAAACATTTTTTTAAAGTCAATTCTAGTTAAGTCAACAAAGAAAAATCTTATTTTAGTCACTTTTTTATTAAATAATATAAATGAAGTAGCACAACCTATGCGTTAAAATGACTGTTCTACCTAATAACCTAAACCATAAAATCAACTGTTTTATGAGATCATATGTTTTCAATTATTTTAAACTAAATGGGACGAAATAACTATGTTGCATACCTTGTCCCTTTTGTGAAAAGTTTTTGTTCCATATAAAACTAAAATGAATTAATTTTAAATTCAACTAATGAATTAATATTTGAATAAACTGTATAAACACCTTGTGTCATCCACGAAACTGAATTAAATTTATAAGAAAGACAAAAAATGAATGATTAGTGGATTATGTTTTAATGAAATAGCGTTTTTGGAGAATCTAACGTAGGAACAGTGAAAGAAAGATAGGTTCGGCACAAAATATTATGTTGTATAATAGATGTTATACAACAGGTAATGGTGTTATAGTCTAATAACAAAAAATCATAGAATTTTATGTAGATAAAAGATATAACTAATGTAACAGAATGTAGAGAAAAAGAAAAATCGTAGAATGGTATATAAATAAAAGATATACCTAAAATAACAGAAGATAGAAGGAAAGTTAAAGAATGGTATGTAAATAAAATATATAATTTTTGGTAGAAGACTATATATATAAATAATAAGAAATAGAGATTTCTTGAGGCACAAAAAGGTAATAAAACAAAGAAGTGTAAAAGTTTGAAAAATAAAGTTTATACAAATATATTTTTACATTATTTATTTTAAAATTCAATAACCCTGCTCTACTTAATGCTGATTTAAATGTTAATATACGATAATAAAATTAATTAATTTACTCTTCCATGGATTATAACTGAAACACAATTACATTTTCTATCATTAAACACAATCACTTTGACAGGTCAATCAAAACAATGTAGTTGGTGTGATGGCCGCCAGATGACGCACGTCAGGTTTCGATTACGTTGTATACATTGTGACAATGTGTGCGCGGGGTGGTAGTACGAGGTCAGGATTAGCGATGCAGGGCACATAGGGGTAGTGGCCGCTAAGGGTGGAATCAGGAGGTAATAAATTTGTCCAGCAGTGGCGAGGGTGTGTTTTGAATTTGTATTTACGATGGTATACTGCCGTTCCGTGGTTCGACGGGCGGCACGTTTGCTATATGAACTTCGAAGAGCGGTGTTTAGTGAGATGTGTTAAAACTTTATTGCGTGGATTAAAATGTTGGGTTGGGTGTTTGATGGAGTCATTTCGTGAGTGTTACTGATATAGGGAATTCTGGGGTAACTTTTGACAAACACAGATCAGTCTCTGTTTGTTTAGTCTTCCTTTTTACATATATTAGTTAAAAATAAACTAAAAACAAACATAAAGTTAACTTCAAAGGCTGAGAAAACTAAATAGTGGTTAAAACCTTCAGGTGTCGTCATAACCATAACATCACTGTCAAAAACACATTTTGGTCTCTGTGTTATAATTTATCAAATCATTTTAGCTACTATGTATTCGGTAAAGATGTGTTTTGTTATTAAAAGACAAGATTTATGATTCTTGAATTTTGTAGTCCATTACGTTTGGTGAATCTTATTAATCTCTTAAACAATAGTTTTTTACTATCCGAACTTTAAATTTTGTAAATTTGTTAAAACTTACTGAGACAGAACGTTTTCGATCGCTATGTGCCGATCTTCATCAGTGTCTTCTCTGATGACGGAGAAGACACTGATGAAGATTGGCACATAACGATCAAAAATGTTCTGCCTCAGTAAGTTTTAACAAATTTACAAAATTTAAAGTTCGGATAGTAAAAAACTATTGTTTAAGTGATCAATAAGATTGAAGATGTATTTTTCTACCTAAAGTAACCGATTGCCGAATTGAACGAGTGTTCTTAATTTGCCTCGCTCTTGCAATAATGCACAAATGTGGAGACGGGCGAGAATGTAAGGAGTTAATACTATTTTCGTATGAGAATTTTCTTGTAAAATTACAATTATTTTTTGAGAGTCCAGGCATGATCTTGACTCTACAGATTTTACTTGATTAGTTTTGAACTATACAGGCGAATACCTTGGCGAATACCTTAGCGAATACCTTACATCGAACTACTTGTCCTTATCATAAACTTTATAAATTTATATCCGAATGGAAGAGAGATTACTACATATATATATATATTTTAAATTTCTTGATACGTTTTCCTTCAATATATATATATAATAAATTAAAATATTTTAAATATTAGACTTCTTTTATTTTATATAATTTTCAAAGGTTTTCGCAAAGAAAATAAGTATTAGCATTTTCAGAGGAAACAATGATGTCAATCTGTAGGATTTAATTTTGGTAAAAAATTTGTTACATTATTGTTTTCTTTAAGATGCTAACTCTTATTTTATTGGCGAAAAACTTCAAAAAATTCATAAATTAAAACAATTCTTGTTGAGTTTGAAATATTTTAATTATTATATATATATATATATATATATATATATATATATATATATATATATATATATATAATTTACTTTAACTATGGAAATAGTTGTACGAGTATAGTATTGCTATAATAACGGGAATGTTCAAGTGAATCTGGTCATAGATCGTTGAGATAAGCATTTACGAGTCTGGCCAGAGATCGGTAAGATAAGAATTGGCAATTCTGGCCATAGATCAGTGAGAAAGGAATTGGCGGATCTGGCCATAGATCAATAAGATAAGCATTTGCGAATCTAATCATAGATCGGTGAGATAAGCATTTGTGAATCTGGTCATAGATCAATAAGATAAACATTTGCGAAACAGGCCATAGATCGTTGAGATAAGCATTTACGAGTCTGGCAATAGATCGGTGAGATAAGAATTTGCAATTCTGGCCATAGATCAGTGAGAAAGGAATTGGCGGATCTGGCCATAGATCAATAAGATAAGCATTTGCGAATCTAATCATAGATCGGTGAGATAAGCATTTGTGAATCTGGTCATAGATCGGTGGAACAAGCATTTGCGAATCGGGACATAAATCGGTAAGATAAGCATCTGCGAATCTGGTCATAGATCGGAAGGATAAGCATTTGCGAATCTGGTAATAGATCGGTGGAACAAGCATTTGCAAATCGGGCCATAGATCAGTGAGACAAGCATTTGCGAATCTGGTCATAGATCGGTGAGATAAGCATTTGCGAATCTGGCCATAGATCGGCGAGATAAACATTTGCTAATCGGGCCATAGATCGGTGAGATAATCATTTGCGAATCGTTTCATAGATCGGTGAGATAAGCATTTGCGGATCTGGCCATACATCGGTGAGATAAGCCTTTGCGAATCTGCCCATAGATCGGTAATATAAGCAATTGCGAACCTATTCATAGATCGGTAAGTAAAGCATTTGCGAATCTAGTCATAGATCGGTATGATCAGTATTTGCGAATTTGGTCATAGATCGTCAAGATAAACATTTGAGAATTTCCCCATAGATATGTAAGATAAGTATTTGCAAATCTGGCTATAGATTGTCAAGAAAAGTATTTGCGAATTTGGTCATAGATCGTCAAGATAAACATTTGTGAATCTGGCCATAGATCGTTTAAACCAAAGAATCATGTGGGTACTAATTGATCGTTTCTTTTAGTTATACAGTTTTTTCGTCTAAAGAATAGAACTGACTCAGTTTCCTTTTGAGTTTTATTTTAATTTTGAATTAATCAAAAACATTTTTAGTTTCATTTTTCCTTTTTGGGCACATTTCAGTACTAAGTATCGTGTTAAAGATTTCGAACTTCATTTTGATCAAAGGAAATTGTTAATTGTTGTTTGGAAATTGACGTGTTTGGAAATTATATTTCTTTGAAAGAGATAAAGTTTAATATAAAAAACTTCTCTTTAACTTCGTAAACCAAAGGTTATCGCAGCCGACATAAAGTTTCAAGATATAGGCGTATTACATTCTGAAAGGTATATATTGTTTTTTTATTTCTCGTAGTTATAAGGTAATGGGGTAACCTGCAACAGATAAGAAAGGATTAGTTAGGATCAAGGTAGGGTTAGGTAGGGATCATTGGTAGGAAACGAATTCTCCCTGGTATGGGATGTTGTTTTCATTTCAACCCGTTCATAAGCCATTAATGTTAACGAAGGTTAAAATTAGAACGTGATAAATAGAGGACTACGGCTAACGCCCATTGTCAAGGTCTCGTCCATTGTGTGGGTGGCAAGATATCGAACAACGCTCTTCCTCAGCCAAGGACGCGCATCTACCGCGCGTGCAAAGTGTCAGGTGTATTTCGCATAGTTATTTGAATAGGTTTCACATGATCATAATGCGATTCTCTGTGCTCTTCTTATAGGTTATTCATAGAATTTAAACAGAGCTTTATCTAACTTTTTGCATATTTTTAATTATTACTACATATTTTGAAGTGTAAAGTTGCACACTGTGCGTCCAGAATAATAGGACAGAAAAAGTTCACTTCTTACGAAGGGTGTAAAACTATAGAAATAAAATAACAGATCGTTTAAAGTCGTTTCCAGCACAGGGAAAGTAAACGAATGACCCCGATGAACCTTGAAAGCTAATCTTGGAGCTAGAATAACGCTCTTCACTTAGAGGTTATTTAGAGGTTATATATAAGTAATTTACAAAGGTAATTTGTAAATAAATTTCGTATTTGTGGACCTGTTTAATATATGTTATTTGAAATTATTTTTCAGTCGACATTCGTGGATTGTTGTTATTTAATTCCTTCTATTAGTTCACGCTCTCCCTATGTAGGCCTATATCTTGTTCAAATATTCTATCGATAATAAAATGCTTTTAATTCATCCCCCAACTAGTTCAAATACAATTATTTTAAACCTTTAGGTTATGACACTTGATGTTGATACAATTTTTGTTTTCAAATAATAATTAATTAAGTGTAATGAATTAGTTTTAGTTTTGCAAAGGAGAAAACCCTTTTACAAAACAAGGTATGCAATATAGTTATTTTGTTACATGTTGTTTAAAGTGAGTGATAACATATGATACCATAAAACAGCTGATTTTATGTTATAGGTTATGTAGTAGAACCCGTTTTAATGCATAGGTTATGTTTTTTATTTATATTAATTGTAATCGTTTGATAAAAATAAACTAAAATAAAAGGTTCCTCCGTTGAAATAAGTAAGAATTTACTTTAAAACATGTTTAACATTCAGCTATATTTCAAAGTAACAGGTTTAATACCTCTTATATACCACTTACTTTATTTATTTACCACTACTTATAAAGTACTTTATTGTATTTCTGACATATGCATATACATATTTATATTTATTGTAATAGTTTGATAAAAATAAAATAAAAGGTTCCTCCGTTGAAATAAGTAAAAATTTATTTTAAAACATGTTTAACATTCAGCTATATTTCAAAGTAACAGGTTTATTACCTCTTATATACCACTTACTTTATTTATTTACCACTACTTATACAGTACTTTATTGTATTTCTGACATATGCATATACATATTTATATTAAGTGTAATTATTTAATAAAAAGTAACTAAATTAAAATTTTTCTTTGTTGACCAAAGTAAAAATTGACTTCGTTTTTTTTTTATTACTTATTTTGTTAAACCTTTAATTTACTTTACTGGGCAGCATAAAAATCTGTTATCAAATAATATATTTAATATAAAAGTTCTCTGAAGATAATTACCTGTCTTCAGTACCTCTGAAGATGGTTACTTTGTAACCGAAACATGAATTAGGCATTGATTTATAATAAATTAATTAATTTTATTGTAGTTTATCCAAGTTTCAGGCCGTCACTTCTTAACTGTAGTCAACACACCTAACCAAATTTGTTTAATAATAACTTTCAATAATTATTTCTTTTTGTTAAAGGTTATTTATTAAATTATAGTACGTACTAAAGTCGAAACAAGCGCTGCCTCTTATTTATATATATATACCTATATATTTATTCCATGTGTAGTTTATTCACTACAAATATTGTATATTTTACAATTTTCCTTTTTAATTCCGCTTGTTTTTAATATTTTAAAATCTTTTTCTGAAAAATTTAATCACAAAGTGAGCATTCCAAGCTGGATGACAATATTTAACCGCTCTGCGACGAAATAACTCCGCTAACAGCACTTTTATACCGGCAGATTTAATGCAACCCGCCAATTTAACGTTGATTAAAGTGCATCGCTTCCGGTCCGTTGCCAAATTACCGATTGATTGCACCCGTCCATGTAATCCAACGTTGCCAAGCTGATGATTAAAAAGTTTGTTCCGTGGTTTGGCAGGCTGCCACCAGGAGGTGTTGATGTTAGCGCTCTTGTCCGAACAGGTACTAAATAACTGCAAAGGGGTGGGGTTTGATTGTTGGCCGTCTACGGGCGACCCCGTACGCCTACCGAGAGGGTAAATTGGTTTTGGTAAACCTTTCAGGAATATTGTTTTAAAAAACCCCAATCGTACTTAGTATCTGGATGACACACAGCAGCCGGAACAATTTAAAATGTCCGAGCGACCCATGCTCAGCTGGCTAGTGTATATAGGTTCATATTTTCACTTTGTGTTAATTTTTAAAACATCATTGTTTTTGTTCTACAGATTTTTTTTCATCTTGCATATTATTGAGAATAAATCCCAAGATTACATCAGAAATATCCAACTTTAAAACCTACCAACATTTCTCCAATGGGTTTGTGAAATTCCTTTAAAAGGAAATGATTATAAAACATGTAGACGTAAGCTGCGAAAGTACTCGCCTCTTATTCGTCGTTCAAATAACACGGAGATAAATACTGTTGTGGGGAATACGTAGTATAGAGTGTGAATCCTCGCCCGAACAAATCCTACCTCAAACTCGTGTCTCTCGTCAGTGTGGCAGTGTCAGTCCCGAGACGGGGGGGATTGGTGCCACTAACCCAGTATATATAGGTCAAATTTTATAAGCTGGCACTTTACTCTTAGGTAGAAATTGTGTATTAAGCATGTATAAAATCTCAGGCACTGTCGTCATCCATTATCGGGGCTATAAATCGGGGCCTACCCTTAGAGAATCCTATTAGCATGCTTCCGTAAACGCCTTATTTACTTACACTTGTTTGTATTAACTTGGCAAAAACCACTACTTACTGATTTATTCAGCAGACGCGTTTCGCGCTAGGTCAGCTCATTATTCAATGCTGTGAATTACTGACAAGACTTGTCTCACTCAGTTAATCTTGTCAGTAATTCAGAGCACTGAATAATACGCTGACCTAGCGCGAAAAGCGTTTCTTGAATAAAACAGTAAGTAGTGGTTTCTTTGCCAAATTAAGACAAAAAGGTGTAATTTATACAGAGACCTCAAGATGTACAACGCAAAAACTGCTAGCCTTATTTACATTTGTTGCTATTTTCTACTATATATTAATGAGTATTAATGGTAACAAGATAATGAGTTAACCCTATGAGTCAGCGGATATCTAAGGATCGACGTTTTTTAAAATGAATTGTGACCACTTCCCCCTCCCCTCAATCTCTACCTCTAACCAAAACCCCCAGCTCCCAAGTGCTAGTTCATAAACGTTTACCTATACCAGTTTATAAAAGTTTTACTTTCGAAGTAAGTATACAAATATATCATAATAAATGTTTTAGCATATAATTGCACTGGTGTTGGTAGCTGGAACACCTTTCTAAGCATTTTGTTCCTACAAGTGTTGAAACTTATTATTTTTTTGTAGTGGAATAATTTGTTGTTATGCTAATTACAACACCTCCACAACATAGTCTCCTTATAGTTGTCAAAATCCTCACCATGTAACTGGTTTTAATCTTTAGAACACACCTTAAAGCTAATCATATTACTCTTTCTAAGGGTTGTCGTAGGAGACACCTAAATTTGTCCCTTGGTCAAGTACAGTGTCAAATTATCCTCTCGTTTGTCTTTTGTTCTTCTTTGCTGTTTTTGATTGAATATTTTGCTTTTATTCTCTCTGGTGTTTTATCTATAAACTTAGTCATTCTTAATAGGTCTACTGATTCTTACATTTTATTAATTTAGTTTTATATGGGAGAGAAACTTTTCACAAAAGGGGCAAGGTATGCAGTATAGTTACTTTGATCTACTTAACTTAAAATAAGTGATAACGTATGATTTCATAAAACAGCTGATTTTATGTTATAGGTTATGTTGTAGAACAGCTGTTTTAACGCATAGGCAATGTCACTTTATTTATATTAGTTGTAATTATTTAATAAAAAATATGAAAATTAAACTTTTTTTTGTTGATTCAAGAAATAATAGACCTATATACAATATTGGTTTATATTACTTGTTTATTTATTATTTTAGTCGGGGTTTTCCCTGAGTAAATTGAAACCTAATTTTTTTTATTTATACCTTTTGTGTGAGGTCTGCAGCTGTAGGCGTTAGGCATGAGTTATGCATTATTTTGGTAATAGAGTTGGAAATTATAAACAAAATTAATAAGACCGAACTTAATAGTTCAATTGTTAAAGCTAGTTACAGATTAAAGGAATTATCGCCAGCTGGAGATAGGGGAATAATGGCTAGCGCAGTTATGGCAAACAGACAACGGATTCCCCTTCACGGACACGAAGGAGAATTTTATTAGTCTTTCCATTATCCGGAACAGCTTAAACGGGGACGTCTTGAGAACATATTGCTCTTTATCTAATCTGCCCGTCGAAAGTTGACCAAAACAGGTTTATAGTGATTTAGGTTAGGAAAATATTTTGTTAGTAATAATTTAATCTTCTATTAGCAAATTTAACGTTTTTATGCGAATTCAGCTTTTTTCAATTTCTTTTATTGGTTCACACTATCATATAGTTTTCAATCGTTAGTAAAATACTTTTTAATCATCCAATCAAGATCAAATACATTTTTTTCGACCTGTAATGGATGACAATTGATATTAATACAGTTTTTTCAAATATTTATTTCTTAATTAATTTTTTTTAAAGAGTGACATTTGTAAAGGGTCACTCTAGTTTGTAACTTCTTGTTTGCTAGATTGTATTTTGTAATAAGACCCTCTGCTAATGATGACATGGTCATCGAAATCTACAAAAGGGTTTAATTTTAAGTAACTAGTATTATTTGTTATTTTTCATTATTTTGTGGTATTGGGGTTATTTCCAATATTTTCATTGTAATATATTGTACCCTTGTGCTATTGATATTGTATAAAAAATAAATTAGTGAAAACAGGAAACGTTGTATTTTATATCATAATTATTTTTAATAAAAAATGGAAATATAAATTTAAACTTCAAAATAGTTTTATAATAGTTCCTTCAATATAAACAGTTCCTCCATAATAGTAATTAATTGTGTTTTTTTTCGTGCTCTTAGTATCTTTTAAACGCTGTGACTCTTAATTTGTTTTATTATGGTGTTTCCTTTGTAAATAAATTATCGTGAAAAACACATGGCTTTCATTTAACTGAGCGCTGGCCCTAAAGCCTACATCCCCCACTCGACAACAAAAGGGCGTTGCGAAAGACACACGACTCTAAACTCGGCGATTTGTCGTGCCTTTAAACAAAATATCCATAACAGCAGTTACAAGCTACAGTAGTCACATGGCTAGGGACTCATGTTTACGCTGTTAAACGCAAAGATGGTAAACAAATTTGCCGAAACCATAAATCCGTAAACTTTATGTTTCCGAGTAGGCTAGTCTCTTGTTTGTTGTATTATACTTTCCTTATTGAACATGTGTCACAAACCTATCTTCCCAAACCTTCTAGTGACAGTCTTCCGTTCTAGCTGCTTAATCATCACACCCGAATCTTCTTCATATCGGGTAATGATTAAATATATCGGATATCTTGCTTATTGGTGTGTCGCGCCCGATTATATCGCCATAAATAGGGATGCGTTGGTACCTAAAAGTTTCGATTCCGATTTCAATTCTAAAAATTTTCCTCCGATTCTCGATTCTTTTCAGCTATATAGACCTACACGATATTCTCTAATAATGAATTTATTTTACATCTTGGTCATACGGTGAAGCTTTATAAAAGTTACCTTTTAATGTAATAGACCTCAAAAAACGTTCGTCCTTGATTTATGAATAGAACTTTCTGAAAGCATAGCCAGCATATCGGATAAAAGTAATGTTTTATTTGAAGTTACAGATGTGAACTTCAGTTCTCAATTACAATATAACTTCAGAACTGAGTATTTCAGTTTGTATAACTGGAGAGATTGGAATTACTTTTTCTGTGTGTTTTGTAGAAAGAGAGAAAGAGAAAGAGTACAGCCCACTTGAGTGAGAGTGAGAAAGCAGAGCTAGAAAAACGGTGACATACAAACTGACCGAAAATACTTCCGATCGTCTTTGTTGTTGCGTCATAAATAATAATAACATTTTCGTTAAATCATACTGCATATGCTTTGGCCGTTTAAGTCATTCAAAGCAACTAGTACCTACATATAAAAGGCACAGTCGCAAATTAATTATTTTTCCAACAAACAACACCCCACCATATTTAACCACTTTAAAAACAACAAGAATCGGAATCGGCACTTAAATCAATGGAGAATCGAAGACGATTGCTCAATACCATTAGAATCGATGATCCCTGGAATTGAGAATCGGAATCGGCCCATCCCTAATCATACATGAATCAACATCATTCATGCCAGCGCCTCTCATAGTTATAAACAGTATTAAGTATACATTCATTACAAACACACACACACACGCAAACACACTCTTACATACACATACATACATATAAACAAACACAGACACAAACAAACATACACACACACATACATACACACACACACACACACACACACATACACACACACACACACACACACACACACACACAAACAAACAACATACACAATCACACACTCCTAATTTGTGCTAACTACTCCTGCTAAGAACCTGTCACAATCATAACTCTAAACTTGTTCAGTCATAACCCTCCATACAGACGTGTTTACAAGCTGCAAGTGACAATTTAGAGATACCAATGTATTGGGGAGTGGGTGGAAATAAAGGGGGTTAGTTCAGTTCTCCTCGTGAAGCTCAAGACCTTTCTCGGAATCCTGAATAATTCCTCTCATTAAGACAATGCCCCCGAAATCCCATTGTTGGGAACCTCAGTGCAAAGACAGAGTAAGGTAATCCACCCCATTGTGGCTTAAGATATATCTGAAAGGGTTTAGAAACACCTTGTGTATGATTTACTAAGGTTCCGCCCGACCCCCCAGGAAGTACAAAGCAAAACAATATTTCTCACAGTCAGGCTGTCCTGTAAAATAAAATGCGATAAATAATCTAAGAGGGGATGATCTTTTAATGGGGCGATGATAAGGAGGGTTGCTTTGCGAATGTGAAAATAAAAAAATGTTCAGATTAAAGGAGGCTAAAGTTTTGGTGTTTGTTTTAATTTATGTAAAATTATTTTATAAATCTTGAGGCACTTCAGCAATCTCGATCATTCAAATAAATTCTTGTTGAGTAAATGCTGAAGAATTAATTAATAGAGGCAGTATATAGTTTAGTTTCTTAAATTTAACATGAGTAAATTCAATAGAATAAATGACTTAATAACAATTTAGAGGTACTTATTAATTATTTTAAAGGCCATTGTTGTGTATTGTTTTGTAAGTGCCTGGTGATGTCATCTGGCGAAAAGAGTAGCAGAAGGAATCAATAGTTTCATAACGTTTTGGATTAAGCTATAAATCGCGTGTACAATTTTAACGTAAAACATATTGATAAAGCTAAAAAGGTAAAATAAGAAAGAAGACAAGAAAACTTTATAAAACTGTATAAAGATAGCATGCAAAAAAAACTAATATTAAATACAAAAATTGCGGATGACTATGAAATTTAGAATTTAACAACTTTTTTCAATTCTTTTTATTAGTTCACACTCTTTCCATACTCTATAAGCTATCTTGTTAAAATTTTCAATCGTTAATAAAATAATTTGTATTCATCTATTCAAGTTCAAATACATTTTTTCAAACTTGTGGTGGATGACACTTGATGTTAATACAGCTTTTTCAAACAATAATTCATTAATAAATTCGCTTTCTTCTTTCCAAACTTAAAATGAACAAGACAATCGTTTAATTGATAAAGCTATCTACACATTGAAGGTATTATCACCTGCTGGGGATAGGGGAATAGTGGCCAGCGCAGTTATGGCAAACAGACTATGGATTCCCCTTCAGGGACACACAGGAGGATTTTATCAGGCTTTCCATTCTTCTGAAATCTCCTCTCAGAACAGTTTAGCGAACGCGCGTGCGCGCTCTCACGCACGCACACGCACACACACACACACACACACACATATATTATATATATATATATATATATATATGTGTGTGTATATATATTCTTTATTAATTATAAACTATCAATTATATCAATTAGTTCACACCCTTGTATATATATATCCTCAAGTTCAAATACATTTATTTTAGACTTGTAGTGAATGATACTTGATTTTAATACAGCTTTTTCACAGCTATAATAATAATTTCAATTTCTATTTTGTCACACTATTTTTTTATTCTGTCATATGCATATACATAATTATATTAATTGAAATATTTTAATAAATAGTAAGTAAAAACATGTTTTCTTTCTTGGTGGAAGTAGGAATTTACTTTATTTTGTTTATATAATAATTGTTTTTAATCAACATTTCTATTACAACTTTAGTTTCCGTGATTTTATGAGAGACAGCAGTAAATAAATTCTCAACCTTTGTGAGCAAATAAACCTGCAGCGGCGACAGTAGAGCGCTGCCTCCTCCATTATCGTTACACTGATTCGATCGCCCAGTTAACCACAAAATTATACTCTACTGTCCCTTGCAATTGTCTTTTCCCTTCTACGTGGCCTGCATTGCGTACGAAGTTTTTACATCCAGTCTTCCGTGTCTTCTTAATAGTCGCTGCGTTTTTTTCAGTTTTTAATAGAAGATGCGGTCATAAATCTGTGTAAAGATTGTGACACCCCTATAATGTTCGTTTAAAAGTTTAGAGAATAAACAGCAACCAAGTATTTGTTTTATCTTTAATAATGACTCCTGTTGTACCACAACATGGTAAAACGGCTGCTTTACTTGCAACGTGAGTTATAAAAGAAGGACGTTTTGACGAGGACTATGGTTCAATCGTTCCTTATTACCCAAGGTTACACAGTTTGTACCTTGTAGGGAAAACCACCAATGTTTTTGACATTCTACTCACCGACGTATTGCTTAGGTTCAGTTTCCAAGATGTTCGGTTGATGCTTCTTTTCAGTGACTGCAACACTCTTCCGTGGTTTTCATTTGTGCAGTTGTGTGACTTGAAAAGGCCTTTCGCTGTGTCAAAACACTTACTAGACAGGTGTTAGTAAATTGAACCTGAAAACATAATGCAGTGTGTGTTAAACCTGGTCTACCCGCACGTCCATTTCCAAATGAGCTAAAATAATGCTCTATGATAAACGTTTTCTTTGCAGTAGTTAGCACCATGTCGGCAAAAACTAACCTCACATGAAATACGTCAACAGGAATACGCGGGAACAATCGAAAGTCGGCACAGCTGTTCGAGAAGGCGATTACAGGTGATTCAGTTTTAGCTTTTTATTTTGGCATGTACGGTACTCTTTTTCAAGGCTGAATCGACTTGCGATTGAAAAACCCAGTAGAAATTCTTTTGCGAATCGAATCCTGGAACCTTTACTTTCAAATCACTGCCCTTTCGAAAACTATCAAAAATATTATTTTAAAAATTCGTATTATTCCAATGCAGTCACGATGGAAGTAATATTTGAGGCATCCTTTGTGTTTGTCTGTTTGCTTTTTGTTGTTTTTTTCTTATTAATAAAGACAAAGCAGTACAATACGGCTAAGAGTATAAAGACATTATCAAGGCTGCAACAATAGCTGAATAGTTTGTTAGAGAGACGATGTGACACTCTCCTACCCTGTCCCGTTCTCGCGCAGACAATAAACACGCTCCAGGCAGGTTTTGTCAAATGCTCCACAAGTCTGTGGCGTCTCTCGTCTCTAGATATTTGCTTTTATAATGAAGTCCTGCGAATAGCAGTAGTAAGTCTGATACTCTCATATTGTGAGCGAAATCATTCGCGCTATTGTTCTGTTTCATTAAAGATATTTACAAGAACTAAATTATATTTTTAAAGAAAGTGAACTACTTGGCTATTGGATAAGTGAAGTCTACCTCGGGGCTTGTGTTCATTTAGGGAACGCAAGGAGTTACTTTAACAGCCCAGAATACCAGGCCGTTCGGAGCGCTTTACATGTCCCAAGTAATTCTGGAACATTAATACTTTTCAGAGTTTATCCAAGAGGATTCCGCGTCCTACTTAGTAAGGTTTTTCTTATACTTATCTTTCCATGGTATTTGGAGTACTGTCACCGGCGCACGAGAAGAGCCCTGATGTAGAAATGAGTCACGCTCGGTTTTCAGTTCTGCGCATGCGCTATCGATGTATTCCTGACCTACAAACACAAACTAACGGTACACTAGTTTTTAGTAGTTATATTTTAGTAGGTAATGTAAGCATTTACAGATATGTAAAAGTACTAATTTTAATAAGAAAGGGTGCACAAAATAAATTATATATGATCCTGTTTCTGCATTGTAATTGTCTGTAAATTTGACTTTTTGTGTTACAAATGTTTTTGGAAACGTCCTTATCGTTTTGACCTGACTTGAGTCAGGACTCTTCTCGTGCGCCGGTGACAGTACTTTCATGGCCCTGTAAACTAGGTTGTACAATGAGCTTTACCCAGTCCCACGTAGTTCTGGTACGTTACCGAGTTTAGCCAGGAGGCTTCCGAGTCCTACTTAGTAAGCTTTTTCTTACACATATGTTTCCATGCTATCTTGAGTACTTGTCCTCTTCTAGTCAGCAGTGGAGGCTTCATATGATTGAGTTTGAAATAGAAAAGGCACTGGATTAATATCTGAGTTTTAGAAGCTTACTATTACAAGGAATAAGAAGTCTTTATGAGATGAAGTTGAGAGAAGTATGTAAATAACAATATAGTACGGTATGAAGAAACAATAACAGTCGGAGTAAATGCAAATAATGTTGGTTAAAAGCAACACGGTAAAATACCATCAGAGAGGTATGGTAAATGAAAAAAGTGGTTGATTTGCGAATCAAGAATATATATTTATTTCATTGGCGACGTTTTGGAAATTGGTTTTACATTATCAGGCCTTGTTATGATTTAGTTGTAGATCGACATTAATACTTCATATTATTGCAGCAACTACTGCTCTTTAGAGCACAACAACTGCAGTTATATCACAATTGAATACTAAAAGTATGATGAAATTTTGGATTGTCCAAAGCTCACGATTAGGGTAATTTTCAGGGTCTGTAGTTTTGGTTCGAGTTTTATTTTGAATGTATTTTAAATATTTAAAGGTGTTATGAATTTGTATTTCATGTGTATCCTTTTTTAATTTTATTTTGGATTTATTAAGGCTTTAGTTTTATTGGTTTTTTCAATTCCTTGTATTAGCTAACACTCTCCTTATATATATATATATATATATATATATATATATATATATATATATATATATATATATATATATATATATAATAAATTAAAATTATTTCAAAAACAAGAACAGTTTTAATACATATATTATTCAAAGCTTTTCGCCGATAAAACAGTACCAGCATCTTCAGGAAAATAAATATGTAACTATAATATATATATATATATATATATATATATATATATATATATATATATATATATATATATATATATATATATATATTCAAATTTTCAATCGTTAATAAAATAATACTTTTAATTCATCCACTCAAATTAAAATACATTTTTGTAAACTTGTAGTGGATGACAATTGACGTTAACACAGTTTTTCAAATATTAATTCGTTAACCAAATTTTAAAAAATAATTTTAGTGTTTTATGGGAGAAAAACTTTTTACAAAAGGCGTAAGGTATGCAATATATTTATTTCGTAACATTTGGATTAAAATAAGGGATGACATATGATTTCATAAAACAGGTGTTTTTATGTCATAGGTTATGTGATAGAACAGTTGTTTTATTACATATGTATGTTATTTCATTTATATTAATTGTAATTATTTAATAAAAAGTAACTCAAATATAAATTATTTTTGTTTATCTAATTGGAATTCGCTTTAAAATAATTTTGTTTGTATTACTTGATCTTTAATTAATTTCAATAATTTTGTATCTGACAGATTACGAAAAGCCTAAATAAATGTTAACGAAATGGAGAACATTGAATTCGGACCACCCTTCCTTATCTTATTGAATATTACCCCGCCCGCAGGGCTGCTAACGTTTGTAACAATGTCTCCTCTTCACCCCCGTACCGAACAGCCTTACAATACTAATTACAATATCAGCCCTTTCTACGCTTTAATTGATTCCAGTCCCTTTCATCCCCTACTTCTATCGAGGCTCCTTTTATGTGAGGCATGTAGATGGGGAATATAAGTGAAAGTGCATTTTTAGAGATTTTTTTAAAAAATAGAAAAGAAGTAATTCAGGAGACGTCGTTTTACAACAATGCAGGAAAGGCTACCCCCCCCCCTGAGCACTAGGAGTCGCTTCAACCCTTCAGACTCTTCCATTGTGCGCCTGCTTATTAATAAGGTCGTATAGTGCACTGTGGATCAGGTTTTTCCTAACGGAAACTAAATGCATTTATTGCATGATGTGGGCTTGTAAAGGCATTCATTGTATTTACATAAGCTGTTGCTGGAGGGCTATACTTTGCCCCTCTGGTAGTCCTCAGAACGTCTAGGCTTTTTGAGCGTAGTTAAGTGTTAATATTGCGTAATGTACAATGGCAAACGTATTAGCTAAATAATGTTCAGTCTCTGTTTTAATCATCTTGAATTCACTGATTAAACTATAGTTAGATGATATTTAACTAAGTGAATACGTAAGGGCTTACTTGCTGCCGTGTTTTGAAACAATCGATCCTTTTACGAAGCAAAGCCTCTACTGGCGGCGTCCCGCTAGGTACAAAGGTTGTCGGTATGATATTTACGAGTGTGGATGCCCTGTTACATTACATAGCACACAACCAACCTAACCCAGCCCCTCTACACTGACAAATCTCAAATCGACAACCTTTGTACCTAGCGGGACGCCGCCAGTAGAGGCTTTGCTTCGTAAAAGGAACGATTGTTTCGAAACGCGTCAGCAAGTAAGCCCTTACGTATTCACTTAGTTAAGTATCATTACATTATAGCTCATAGAATAGTATGCAATCAGATTGAAAATACTGAACGATAAGATTGTACACGTTGTCTAACAACACAACTAACAATCAAATAGTACACAATGTACAATCAGATGCTAAGCCTACATATTGTACAATCTGATTAAATACAGTTCAATATCTGATGCTCACAGAGTAAAATCAGATGGTGCTACATATGCAATCAAGGTAGAACACAGTAAACAATCAAACCCTACAAAATTTATAATCTCGTTCTACACAATCTGATGAAATTAGCTTATCAACATTATTAAACATTATGAACTGTCACTTAAGCAAGTTTAAAATCTAGTAGAACACAGTATACATTTAGATGTTTCACTTTATAATCTGATGCGTACAGTCTAATGGAACTCAATATACATCTGATGGAAGTGTACATCTGATGCTCCATAGTGTACAATCTGATGATATATAACATCCAATGGGATGAAACTCAGTGTACAAAATGGTTGAACACACTGAACATCAGATGACTCAGTTTACAGAGTGATAGAACACGATGTACTATCAGATGATACACACTTTATAGTCTGAAGACGCATAGCGCACACTCTGACGGAACTAAATATAAATCTGATGAATGTCAGTGTAAAACCTGATGGTATTTATTGTACTGTGTTTTCATGGAACAGAATTCAGTTTCATGATACATAGTGTATTGGCTATTAAAGTGTACAAAAGATTATCTCTTCTGTATCAAATCCAAAACACAACTTACTCTTTACCGCCATCTTGAACGTCTTATCCTCAAGGTTTTAGTGTATCTTCTAGAATCGGGGTTTAATATAGATGATCCAGATCTATCTCTTTCATGGTATACTTGCCCAACTTGAAATGTACGGGGCTCCTGCTGCTGTGCTATTGCCTATTTCTCGGTTCTAAGGTTAGCGTTCATTCCATAAGTATAATGATAGATCACGACCATAGATTCGTTATCATTTAGTTCCGGGAAGTAACGTTGCAGTAAGCCAGCTGGAGATAACTCAAGGTCTGGGTCTTCAGTCCAGAAGAAGTCACCGGACTGGTCTTCGTTCCTAATTGGTACGGGAAGTCTTTTCTAATTTCGAAGTTTCATAGCTTGTTCATGAACACATTCTCATTGATAATAAAAAAACGGCGAGCATTAAACTCTCTTGAATACCTCCTTGGGAGCCTCTTCATAGATTTCCTAATGCCTTATAAGTATAGAAGAACATTTCTAGTGATAAATTTGCCAGAACCATTGCAAATAAACAGATAGAGGTAACAACCAAAAGAGACAAACAAAAAGGACGTCGGGTAATATGTAAATGACGTTATTATAAAACAGAGGAGTTAAGTTTCACAGTCTGGAGACAACAAACCATGACTACCGAATTTTAAAACACGCTCCCCGCCAAGTAGTTGATATGCAGGCAACTTTCATTGTGCTGCAGTGTAAAACAAAAAAACCAACACCTCCCTCGCAGCCGGAGGGTTGGGAATACAAACTACCCCACTTGTTACCTTGCCTAGTGTCAGCTTTTCTACCCTTATATTTATTATTCCCCTTCCAACCGCTTCAAACGTCTCCGTGATCTTTTATACTTTAAATTTACCGCCAAGTGAACAAATCCCAACGGGTTCTTTTAAATCTATTGGAAATGCGAGTTACGTCAGAGGGATAACAATGTTAGAAATCTATTCGGAGGGAATTTCAACAGGTGTTAAGTAAGAAGTTTAATCGTGCCTTACAACGGTTTTATTTACAAACTTCGTGTATTTTTCGAAGTAATTATCACTCTCTGTATAATTATACTACACACACCCACATGTGCGAGCGTGCACGCACGCACACACACTTCTATTTCTTTCTCTCTCACTATATATATATATATATATATATATATATATATATATATATATATATATATATATATATATAGAGAGAGAGAGAGAGAGAGAGAGAGAGAGAGAGAGAGAGAGTCTCAGTTGATTATCGAAAATGAGGGCAGGCAAAATAAGTCTTCGAAAGTCGACAAGCATACTTACAAAGTAAGATTCTTGTTAAAGAACATGTACATTATAGTGTAAGTTATATATATATATATATATATATATATATATATATATATATATTAATTATAACAGCTAATAATTGGTTATTACTATTGTATTGCGGTTGTGAGATTGCTGTAAATTTTATTAACGTCTAAAAAAATTTAAATACTGTATATATTTGTGTTTATTTATTTACCGTTATATTTTATTTATTAAAAATAGGCTTCCAAAGGTACGTATAAGTTTAACTATTTTGTCTAGCTCTCCACTTTTAATTTTTGAACCTTTGTTAAATTATCCGGTTACGATATATTTTTGTAAACACCGTCTGTCAATTGTAGCGTACGTGGGTTTCACCACCTTTTTTGGTCGATGCTATTGCAGTCATACGGTTTCGTTGAATGCTGAAACTAACTCTGCGTAAAGCAGGGAGCTGGGTGACGTCACTGTATAATCTGTTTATCTGCTGCGCACAGATGCATAAGCTGATTTGCCTAAACTAACCTAACCATAACAGAATAAAACGAGCCCGTTTATCCACTGTCATTCTGTTACGTTAGTCGCCCATTCACGGATCTGTAATCTGGTTTTTATTTGCCAATTGAAAGGAATACTCACAGCGCCAGTTTGAAATTTTAAGAAAAAAGTGCTGGGCTTTTGTAAATTTGATAATTGTATCGTTATACAATTAATTAAGTCATAATTTCCGGCGGTAGTTTAGTAATATCACAGACATTGTATAGATATTTTTATTAAACACACATATCTGAAAAAAAACTATTTTGTAGGCACATTAAAATTTGCAATATAACCGACCACATTAAATATACAAATCGTAATAAGTTTGTCATAAAAAATGTATATCACTTGCATCAAAAATCAATTCAATGAAGGCGTAACACGAACACCCACTCTTTCTCTCTCTCACACACGCGCGCGCACACAAACACACACACACACACACACACACACACTCACACACACACACACACACACACACACACACACACACACACACACTCACACACACTCACACACACACACACACACACACACACACACACACACACACACACACACACACACACACACACACACACACAGCATGACATCTAAAAGCTAACGATCTCACCTCGTGTATTTACTTTAAAAGGCAGCGAGTAGACACCTCCGTATGCCCCTGAGGGGGGAAAAGCTTTAGGTAAGCACCCTCAGGTCATAATCCTCCTTTAAAGAGTTTATGCGTCACTAGTCCAAGCGCAATTTCGCGAACATGGAGAAAACTGAACATTCTGGTAGAGATACATAGAAACTATAGTACAAAATTCGTCACACTATTTTAGCGTCAGGTAGTTATAGAAAAATATAAAAATATAAACTGATTGGAGGGTGAATGTCCCCAAAATTATTTTGGCACTTGGTCAGTGATGCAGAACGTTGTCCTAGGTATGTCGTCATAACCCAAGTATGTCGTCATAACTACATAGGATACTAATGCATTCGGGATTACGTCATTCATCCTTAAGTGTGATTCATATTGTTTTGCTATCTTTCATTCGCAATAGTAGTCAGCTTTGTTATTCGAAGTAATACACACATACTAACCCCCCCACACACACATACACAACAAAAATGTTCCAAAAACTAACTACCTAATGGTATTTTGGTTTGAAATGTTTCTTGCTCACTTTAAAGCCAACCATGACACATTATTATTCCCTGCGTGCTCTAAAGGATAACTAAAGAAGGGAGGGCCTTTTGACAGCATCAATCAGGATTTCGGAATTTGTTGTGACAACGTCTTCTTGGGGGTGGATTTTTTCGTAATTTGACTTTTAAAGATGGAATACAATGCTGGGACGGTAAATGAAATGTTGGGGTAAACACGAAATGTGATTGCACGAGAATTTTACTTATAACAACACACCTTTTCGAATATACAATTTGTGGTTTTGTACTATCTCCAGGCCGCAATACGTCACGCATTGTATTCTAATCCTAACACTGAAAAATAAATGGTTTAATTAGAATCTTAGACAAAAGATAAAATGATGTGTAGTAATACTAATTTACGTAAAACTAATTCACTCTTTTACATAAATTAGCGAATTTACTACCCATTGTTTTATATTTTGCCTGTGATTGAAAATAAATCAATTTTTAATTTCCGCGTATGGATTAGATACAAGGAGTGACTATTTGCGACGTGAAGATGGTAAAAACCTGTTACAGAAACTCGCTGCTAAATATATAAATGCCAAAGCTTGGCTCAAGTCAAGTATATTGCTATTTGTATCCAAACCAGTCGTTTATCTCTACTAAATTTAAACTTTTTGAGTGTAATACGAAGAATAAATAAATACTAACAAATAATAAAACAGTTTCAAACAAGTTTACTTCCAAATAAAAACAAACAAAATCATGTCCAAAAGCAGGAACATTAAGAAATCTGTATTTTAAATTAGTAAATCCCGATAACCCCTTCAGGTACTGAAATTCTTGAGACAGCTAATTCGTCACTAGGTAGAGATTTAAAAAATAATTGCCATTTTAATTTTAACCAAATGGACCATCTGTTTTCTTTTGGTATGCTTTACGTGTCGCGGCTCCAATATTTGCTTCCGAACTTATTAATACCTTTCTTATCAACACATGAAAGATTGTGTGCGCGCGCACTCTAAAGGAAGGGAGAGGAAGATTATTAGTCCGGGAAGAGACTTGACGACTTGCCTAACAGTTTCATCCCCGCACTAATTAAAATCTTCCCCATAATTTGATTGGGCTGACAAAAATTGTTGCGTGTAATAGGTAAGACGAAGAGACGATGCCGCAGAGATCCGAGGCTGCCCGGGGGTGGGTAATCACACGAGGGATGCGTCATACGAGGGGTGGTGTGGCGAGGTATGATTATGTGCCCCTCAGGCTCCGCAGACCAACGTATCAGCATTACATGACGGTAGGATACACCTGCTATCATGCGATGAGTGGCAAAGCAGATAGATTTCGGATGGCCGTGGATGCTTTTTCATATTCCCTTATTGCGGATATTTATGAGTAAAGTATTCATAGCTGTGTAAAATAGTACAGGTCCGATTACCGTGGCATAGCTATAGTGTTTACTATTTTTTAACCTACTGTACGACCTTGTCAGAAGGTTGTCACTCTTGTACGGACTATCGAAGTAAGATAGTCCTTATAAAATAATGTACTCAAAATAAAGTATAAAAAACACTTCATCATTGAATGAAAAAAATAATGATGCAACAGTACTGGTCAACAAATCTTGAAACTTCAACGAACAATATAACTGGCACGAAAGCTTTATATGAATGTAAAATTTAAAAAATGAATGTTTGATTTATAGATTTCAATTAAAGCTGGCTATTAACGAGTATTACAGACAACAAAATTTTGAAAGTCAATTCTTACTTAGCTCAACAAAGGAAACTTTTACTTTAGTTACTCCATATTTTATAATACAACTAATATAAATAAAATAACATAACATGTGCGTTAAAACAGCTGTTCTACCACATAACCTATAACATAAAATCAGCTGTTTTATAATATCATATTTTATCACTTATATTAAGCCTTGTTGCCTATGTTACTAATTTTTCCTCTTCCGTGAATGGTTTTTCTCCAATATAAAACTAAAGTTGAAACATTAAATCTAACTATTGCATTAGTATTTAAAAAAAACTGTATTAACATGAAGTGTCATCCACTACAAGTATAAAAAAATGTATTTGAATTTGAGTGGATGAATTAAAATATTGCAACGAAAGTATATAACTCTTTATCATCATGTTAAATTTTATATACCTATATTTATCGTATCATAGATTTACATATTTATCAGCTAATATCAAGTATTGAATAACAATATTTTAACTTAATAACGGCAGTAAATAAACATAACCTAAGTGCGAAAACAGCTATTCTACCACATAACCTATAACATAAAATCAACTGTTGTATCAAAAACATATGTTATCACTTATTTTGAGCTAAACCAGGTGCGCTGAAATTGCTGATGACACCAATTAATTGAACGATATCCTCCAAGGTCAAAATTGACTGCCATTCGAAAATACGTTTTCACTTCAATATAATAAAATACATTTTGTCTAAAACTCTGAATAAACCACTTTAATCTTTCAAAAAATATTATCCTTTACTTACATACTTGTATGGTTTCCAATTCGGATTATTGTTAGATCGATATATTATTCTCTTGGTGTTTCGATAAATATTAACTAACCTAACCTAACGTAGGCTTGATCAAAGTGCTCGTTGCTATCAAGAAACATTATTAAAAAAAGTTATTGTTTTGTTTCCAAAATTATAATTTTCCAACCGTCATTGGTAACACTTAGCATCTCCCAAATTTGATTGGTAAAACAACCAAAAAAATCATGTCCTATTTATAAAATCCTTACATTTACCAACGGGCTAAATTTACATTCTTTTATATATATACCTGTATATAATTAATAAATTAAAAATATTTCAAAAACAAGGAAAATTTTCATAAATATATTATTCAAAGCTTTTCGCCAATAAAACACGTGCCAGTATCTTCAGGAAATACAATGATATAACTTCATTATAACAATTATATAACTGTTATATATTTGTTTTCCCTGAAGATGCTGGTACTGTTTTATCGGCGAAAAGCTTTCAATAATATATGTATTAAAACTATTCTTATTTTAAAAATATTTTTAATTGAATAACTATATTACAAGAAAACATATCACCATATTTAATGTATTATATATATATATATATATATACTAAGTAATATATATATATATATATATATATATATATATATATATATATATATATATATATATATATATATATATAAATAACTAAGTTTATTCAAATACAAGAGTTATTTAATAATTTTTTTTATTCAACGTTTTGAATCTTATTATTGTTTTTCAAATGCAACAAGATACATTGGGAATATTGTATTAAATTTACACCAATGATGTTGACTCTTTTATAATATCTGTTGTATAGCTTGCTGAATATCATTGAAAATTTAGAAATATATAAAAGTAAAAATACATCCCTTTGAAAAAAAAATACAAATATAATCAAAACATAACACTATTTTTAGCATAATCGCTGATATCCTAAAAATAAAAAACCTAAAATAAATAGAGAGTATTGACGTTTGTATAATCAAGCAAATAAAATAAGCAATGGCTGATCCTTGGGACATAGTGCAATTACCGGTATATGGGCAGTATTACTTGTGTATTACTGTGTGTTACTTGTAGGTTTGAGAATGCTGGTACTGCAAATCAGCGAAAAGCTTCACTTATTTAGTTTAGTAAAAATGCATTAGGAAAAATTAAAACAATATATTTTCTAGTTTACTAAAATATTATTCAACCATATATATTTAACCAGAAACAAATTTCATCCAAGGGTATATATATATATATATATATATATATATATATATATATATATATATTTATTTATATTTATATATATATATATATATATATATATATATATATATATATATATATATTGTATATATATTTATATATACAATTACTCTATTTTAGGACATTCAATGCAGTTATTATATTGAATAGATTGTTTGGAGACAGGACTATGGGTTGCAAAGTCTGTATTTTTACTACCATATTTTCATCCCTTTAGAGAGCACAAAACGGTAAATTTGGTAATTTGGGTATTTTGTTTAAAAACAAAGCCGGTGTGAAAAATTGTGGTTTTTATAAAGAACAGTAATGCTTTGTAATAATTTATTCCGCTTGTTCCAAGGCGCAGAATAGCATACAATTTGTTATAAACCCTACTTTACAAACGTGGCGCATTAGCCTTCTGTATGACGTACGTTGTGCGCTCAGAAATAACCGAGGCCAATGTATAGGAATACAATGTTACATTGATCCAGGGCGGGGGTTGCTACCCCATCCTCTAACGTACATTCGCACAAAGGAATGTCGGCAATTCATTTACTGAAATTAGCCGCCAGTTTATAATTAATACGACTCGTGGCGTTTCCCCATCAGCTGACTGCTGGAACAAATTATACCGCTTTATTTACACGTGTAATCGTGGGATTATGCATGGCGTGTGACGTAATAAGAGTCTATCAAACAGTTAGTTTAACCTGTTCCTCGTTGTTCTGTTACAGTTAATCTGTGTTTTTACGCGGTTCTCCATCTGTCCTCGTTTGACCTCTAGGTAGGCTTCAATAATAAGTTGTGAAAACTCTTAACTAGACTTCGAAGCATGGGGTCCCATATGGAAGTTTGTATAAGAGCAGAACAAGGTATATATATATATATATATTGAGAGTGTGAACTAACAGAAGGAATTGAATAATACAAATCCTGATAAAGAATTAATATGTTGACAACTCAGAAAACCTCCATTTTTTGTACACGTTTCTTAATTTCTACGAGGAACAAATAGGTCGTGTTTAACGCTTTCAACTGCTTACCTCGTGTTTTCTAAACACTATATTTAAATAGACCAAATCTATTCTAACAGGATACTTTGAAGTATATTCTAATGTTGTATAGCAAAGTGTCTTGATTTGTAAGAAAATTGTGAATTTAATACGTTTTGGGCAAATCGACCGTTTTTTGTCTTTTTCTAAAATTTCAACTTTTTGGAGTATCGTCATCAAGTGTTATTATCTCAACTGTGTTTCTGAAGATCTTCAGCATTGCCAAGTAGTCTATACTTATGTTTCCAATATCGATTACGCATAGGCGTCAATATGAAAGTTTGTAGGAGAAGACTGGACGTGGAGGCATTGCATACAAAAACATTAACAACTAAAACAATTCAAGTTTTAACTTTGTTTAACCTATTACTGCTTATAAATTACTAGGCCACGGTACTTAATACATAAACAAAATAAATACATTAATCTAAAAACTCGTACTTTATATTCAAAAACAATAATATGTAAATATTCATAGAAACACACCTTTTTTTAATATAATTATTTTAGTCCTGTCATGTTCTACAATTCACCAATTTTTAAAATAACATTCTTGAAAAAATCCACTAGTCTACTTGGATATTTATTTTGTTTCTTTCTCTGGAGGTAATCTAGGTGGTTCATAGCCTCTCATGGCCCCGGGTATTGGCGGCCTTTTTTTGCAGACGTCAATGATTTGAGAATAGATTGTTGATATCCGATAGGCTATAATTACACATTTCTTGCTATTATGATCACACTTTTACCAAAGGGAATCAATAATTACAACTTGAGTATTTATGGTTGTTAAAATATTTTACGCAAAATTTAGATAATTCGAGTTGAATATTTATTTATTTTTATCCGAATGTGTTTATTTAAGTATCCGTAGCTATTACGATGGGAAACATTTTTGAATAATGTGGAGCAACATTTTTTATTTTAAAATAAATAAAATCTCCTAACCACTAAATGATTCATTCAAATCCTTATGACCTTCTGATTCCAAAGCAGTCATCTTCAGAGGGAATAACTGTTATTCTTATAATAATTTCTTCTGAAGATTGATTTGCAATAAAAATCTGTATAATTATTTAAATAAACAGTTTTTGTGGTTGAGAGTTTTTGTTTATTTAAAATAAACTCACTATAGGTAGTAATATTAAACTCACGAGAATCGCAACCTCCTTTACACTATCAACTCGTACAATCTTACTTTACGGGTCTACGTGTTTAGATTAATTACAAGGCCATGTTTTGTCTTGAGGTGACTTAGATTAGTGTGCCTGAGGGTAGTAGGTTTCGATATGCTTTAAGTTGAACGTTTTCCTATAACGGTCACGTTTTTTGATGTTATGCCATTTGTTGGATCTTTGGAAGCTCATCTGTTTTTAATAAATTTGTTATTTGGACCAAGCTTAGCTCATTGAGTTGAGTTAACCCAAATCGACTCTGTTTCAGTGACTCGACCAAAAATTTCGTTAAAAGAATATTTTAATAGGAAACATGATGGCATTAACATAACCTAACCTATAACAAATTATTATAGACTATAATGTCTCAATTATAAATTCATAACAGGACTCTGAAGAAATGAGAGACTATAATATAAAAGGATTTATTAGACATCGACGTCTCGACAGCAACAACAATCTTCGTTGTCCTATTATATTATTTTTATTAATTTTATTATTGTTGTATTAATACACTTATATGTGTATGTTAGTTTTACCCTTGAGAAGGGCCACGAAGAATGTTGGTGTTGTTGAAACGTCAACCAACGTTCTTTAAATCTTTCTATATTATCGAATCTCATTTCTTCAGAGTTCCAAGTTGAAAATAAGCAACATTACCCTACATAACCTAACCTGTCATAACTTAACTTAACCTTTACGTTGAGAGAAATCTATCGATATCTTGTTCCGAGTTATCTCGCACAATAATCAAGTTCTGCGTTCAGTTTGTACTGATGGAATATAATTACAGGGCTTCCGTAGTGGTTCTAATATCCTTACTATGTTTCCACTTACTTAACAACGCTTAAGGAATCAAGGTTATTGATGTCCTTGAGGTTACTGTTAGTACATTCGTATTTGTAACCTCTACCATAGCTTAGAGAGGGTTGTGCAAAGGTGAAAAATGTCCGTTCACACTGACAGAGGTACCTTCTCAATAGATAATGGCAAACCACATCAACGTAGAGGCAACTAGACTCGGCAACGGGGGCTACATTAACAGATGTTACGAAGGGGAAAAAACCATTTGCACTGCCATCAACGTTAGACATTAGAACACCGATTCGCCGGGTTGCAGGTAGGCACCCCTGTTTGCCCGGTTATGAGCGGGTCTACTTCAAGTATGCAACCGTGGACGCGTAAGGGCAAATTGTTCCTCTAGTCTAGTCCTAGGGGATGAATATGGTGTTTCTCTTAGGGCTGAATAATTCCATCTACAATTACACATGAACTAGACATCATTTTAATGTCTCTAACTGGAACCAATAACCTATAAAAGACTAAATATCCCCATTCTTTGAATTTGGCCTGTAAATTAGTTTAAATAGCACCGAGAGTTTTACAATTTTGCACTCAAGCGCTGCCGAAAAATTAAACAATTTTAGGAATTCATTATAGCATATTCTATGATAAAGACTGTCCGTTTACTGTATATGTAAAGCATTTATCTTTGCTGCAGTCGGGTTACTGTGAGGCAAATCAGCTGCGAGGAGTTAAACGGATTATACTGTGACGTCATTAGTTCAGCCCGCCGTAAATATTTTATGCGGTGGTTTAAGTGCACTGGTAACTAGGTTGTGAATAAATTTATAAAAGTAATTTACGGTGGCGTTGAACATTCATTGGTGTAACGCTAGTTAGAATAGCTGTGTGTGTGTGTGTGTGTGTGTGTGTGTGTGTGTGTGTGTGTGTGTGTGTGTGTGTGTGTGTTTGTGTTTGTGTGTGCTTGAACGTGTTTTGACTTTCTCATCCATCTCATCTCATTTTTTCAAAAACATTTGAAGAGAGACCTATACTCTCTCTCTCTCTCTCCTAATACAGCACTCATTTAAATATTTTTTTCTAAAACTTCCCCCTTTTTCTAACCTAAGGTCCCGTCGAAGGATACAGCGATCCGCATTGTAGCCATCCAGAGCACAACGGGTTACCACCCTGCAAACAACGGGTTAAAACGCGGCTTTAACGACTCAGGATGTTACCCTTATTTCAGTCTTTGGGTAATGAAAGGCAAACCTTAGTTTTTGTTCTTGTATTTAAAACGTCATATAAATCGGTTCCCAAATATTTTTGTTTGCTTGTGTAGCACATTTCTTTCTTTCCAACAATGCGCACAAGAATATTTCTACCTTTGGTCATTCTATCTCTTTGGTGCTATTTTGGTAAC
Source organism: Prosapia bicincta (assembly GCA_036971475.1). Taxonomy (NCBI): domain Eukaryota; kingdom Metazoa; phylum Arthropoda; class Insecta; order Hemiptera; family Cercopidae; genus Prosapia; species Prosapia bicincta. Next base: position 24,275,372 of record JBAIZL010000002.1, read on the forward strand.
ATGGGCTTCTGTTCGGCAATCAGCAACACAAATACTGCAAGTAAGCACCAAGAGGGGAACGGTGGCCGTGTCATGGTCACAGGTGTCTATTTGGCCCCTTCCCACTGTAGATTACAGGAAATGCAAGATAGTATTACGCGAACATGGAGGGCTGAAGATGACTTTAATAAGAAATTCCCCTCAGTAGGGATTGTTTACGATACAATAACACACCCCCGGACAACTGAGGGATGATTTCCCTGTAGGCATCAGTCATTAGGAAGGAAAAGTTTTTACATATTTTAAATAATAAAAGGGGGTACTTTTGCAAATATAGTACTTTGCTGTTGTGAACCTTAGGCAAAGAATAGAAATTTACGTACAGTATTGTGGCAAATTCTCATTGGTTTCCTTAACAATTATGTTTTGCAAATTGCAGGGTGCACAATATAATCTTGGTTTACTTTATTGTCAGACAATGTCTTGCAGAAATATTAGCACTATTTCCTCCGTTTCTTTGTTAAAAACTATGACAATTCATTGTTTAAATAAATTAAAACAATTATGATATTGGAAATATGTTTATTCATATATATATATATATATATATATATATATATATATATATATATATATATATATATATGTATATATATATATATCCAACTAAACGTGTAAGTAATACCCCTCGGCTAAGGCGGTTTTACAGGAAATTTAACCATAGTTACTAAATTAGATTACTTGAGCGGAAAACCAGTCTACGATGGACTCACTTATTAGGCTCACTTATTAAATTAATGGTATAAGTAAATGTAGACCTCTCATGTGTAATACACAAAGTTGTGAGGAGCTAATATAATAAATACAATATTGTAGTGTTATTTCATCTAAATCTATGACTTTATATTTCTATGTTATTGCAATATACATAGGTATATTCAGCTGTAGTCCTGTATTACAAATCGGTATTCCTAAGTTGAATATTGTCTGGATTACCCGTAGTTTCATTTATGCTTACCATCACTTCCACCTTTCCTCCGGATTATCGAGGCTCTACTATCTTTCATATTAAGCTGTGTGTTCTATCTTGATATATACCTACACTGCAGACTCAAACTGCAATTACGGCGTTGTGTAGGCAATACACCCTAAGTCGTAGAAGATGTGTAGCCTAATTTTTTGGAGATGATGCTGACTTTTGAAACACTAGAAAACTGTTAGGCATTTATATTATCAGGAGTGACGTATTGTCTTCACGTATTGCAAAACACGAACTCTTGAAAACAAAGCAAACTATTTTCGTAGAACAAGTAATATAAACAAATATTTTTAAAGTCTATTCCTACTTAGGTCAACAAAGACAAATTCTACTATTTACTTTATACTAAATAATTACAATTAATATAATTAAAGTAACATAATCTATGCGTTAAAACAGTTGTGCTACCATATAACTTGTAACATAAAATCAGCTGTTTTATGAAATCATGTTGTCACTTATTTTAAGCATAATGGGATGAAGTAACTATATTGCGTAACTTGCCCCTTTTGTGAAATGTTTTCTCCCATATGAAACTAATTTTAATTAAAGAATAGTTATTTGAAACAACTATACTAACACAAATGTCATCCACTATAAGTTTAAAAAAATGTATTTGAACTTGATTGAATGAATAAAAAGTATTTTATTAACAATTGAAAATTCGAACAAGATATATAAATACATAAAGGGAGAGTGTAAACTAATAGTAGGGATGTAATACATTAGAATGGAAACATTATAAATAAATAACATTGCATATTGCAGAGTTAAGACGCATTGCAAACATTAGAATAATGAAGGAAACGTTTTTGTGAGGTTTGCACTTTGCTGTACGTTTGGGATAATATAAACACGTCTCCGTGTGAAAACATTTTAGCGCAGTCGACACCGATAGCATCCTAGTAAAATCCTGTCCAACCACCCGCTCGACAAGGGTAAGTTCTGTAAGGGTAGCAAAGCATGTAGCCCTTTCATCCCCTGGGCCCTATATACAACTATTTATCATACGCAGTCCTGTCCGGTGTGACGCGGGTTCATACTGTTTTGGTAAAAAGCCTGACATTTAACAAGTGAGCAATTTGTATTAAATTATTTCATTTCTCATTAAATGGTTTAAATGAAAATGGGCGTGGGTTGTTTGGTTTTAATCCACAGCGTCATATGAAAAATGTGTTCAAATTTAGGCGTTTTTAGTGGCGGAAAATTAAAATGAAATGTAATATGAACGTAAGAGAAATTATAATTGGAGTGAAAACTTCTATAGCTTATACGCCTTTGTAGTGACGATTACAAAAACTTATTGGATGGTCATAAACATACAATTTCGTCTCATAAACCTGTTCATAAACGGGGTGAATAAATATCTACATACGCTATTTTTTGATTGTTTTTTTTCTTTTAAAGTGAAAACTCTTATAGTGGCACCTACAAAAACATATAGGATATACATAAACATACAATTTTACTACAACAGTATAATTTCCGCCAGTTTACGATATGAGTCGCCTCAAAGTAAATGAAATGATAACATATGATTTCATGCAACAGCTGATTTTGTGTTATAGGTTATGTTGTTAAACAACTTTTTTATGTAGGTTATGTTACATTATTTATTGAACATTGTTAGAAAAAACGTTTGTTATTAAATAGATTTTATCAATTAATAAATATATTAATTTATTAAAATTTTGATAAATCTCAATACAAATCATTCAATATAACGATAACAATTATATGTATTTTTAATCCAATTTTTTAAATAAAATAATTCTTAGGTGCGTCTGATAACAAATGTTTAGCTAGTTTCCTATTACGTAAATTTATATTTTTTTTATTCAATTAAAAATTTGTGTACTTGTGATTATAAACATATTTACTTATGTCGGTTTTACTCCTGAGTGACAAAACCTATGTTTTTTACATATTTATATATCAAAAATATTTTTTCACAATTTGACCAATTCCGAAGAAACTTAATTTACGCCCATTTAATACCAGTACTTGGTATTTACAATATGTTTAACATATTGCATGGTTTTATGTGTTCAGGCGTTGGCTATGCAATGTGACTGACACAGATCGGACGTCGTACGTTAATTACAGAGCGGCTGTCCGTACACAGTGTAGCCAGCTGTAATCAGATGTCTATAGCGTAATAATCCTAACCTCAAACACGGCTTCTGACGGGCTTCCCCCTTCCAACTTGTATTGTAATTTTACTTCGATAACGCGGTGTATATTATAAAATGAGATAAATTTTTTTTGTTTTATCTTCTTTCGGTTTTAACACCTTTTATGTCATCGTTAACATATAGTCATGATATTGTGGTAAAAATTGTATGAGATGTAAAAATTTTAAGAAATTATATTTTATTAAATAAAAGCGGTATGATTGGTTCATTTAATCATCAACTTAAAAACGTTAGCCTTAAAAGCTCCAGTACAGGTGACATCATGATATATATATATATATATATATAGATTTCGATAACCACGTCATCATCATCAGAGGGTCTTATAACAAAATACAATCTAGCAAACAAGAAGTTACAAACTACAGATGACCTTGTAATATATGAAATATTGTGTACCACTGTGATATTTTATATAAACAAAGTTATTAGCAAGTGATGTATGCAAAAAAAATTTAAAAGTCAATTGTTATAACTTTGTTTATATTATTTTTTATATTGTAATAACAAATATACATTCTTGTTGTTTGATTACGTTTCCATTGCTGGGTGTTTGACTAACGTCAGTATGTTTGTTTCCAGGTTTCACTGTGCGATGACTACAGTCTACCTGTGGACTTTGTCAATAAACGTCGTCCTCTCAGCCTAGGTTCCGTCCCTAATTGGACGCCGTCCCTTTCTTACTCCGACAAGGTAAGCATATCTACTTATTCATTGTCGTTGGTGTTCTTTAAAGTACACATCCCTGAATGTCTAATACAGGTAAGGCATGGTTTTGTGAGACTTGTCGAGTGCATATCAGATTATATTATTAATGTGACTTGCTCCGTACGGGTGTAGAACGGGTGTGGTGTTTTTGTGCAGTTAGATATATAAAGTATCGTCAAGTGTTTTCTACATGTTTGGCAGTTCCTTCTGCTGCATTTACTTGGGGATATTCTTTCCTTCGCAGACCTGAGTCTGCTGAGGTGATCGATGGACGTGCAAAGTATGGGGGAGGTATGCTGAGCTTATTCCTTCTGTGAGTAGATGGGCATTACCCGAGCAACAGAAATGCATGTCTGACTTGTTACCCACACATTGGTGAACCTAGTTATAGAAATTTGTATTTATAAGTTTTTGTAATCTAATTACACAATTCTATGTTTTCCCTTTGGTTGAAATATTCATGTGATAATCCTATCATCCATCCCAGGGGTAGTCAGTCTTTTTCAATGACTGTACCTCTTAATAAAAAAATAAAATTTTGCGAACCCCTTATTTTAAAATTATTTTTTAACCTGTCCCGAGTACCACCTGAAAATTTTCGCATACCACAGTTAAGGAACCTCTTTTCTACCCTAAGAAGGATTTAGGCTGAGTTCCACAAGTACCTCCTAATAACACGCGAGATTCATTAAAACTATCTACATGTTAATCATTGCTATAATTAACCTAAGGGTTCTCCCACCCACATAGAATTGGCGTAGTTCTTTTTGTTTAAATCGGTAAAAGTAGGGAATAAATTTAAAAAAGAAACAAAGAAATGCGTTGATCAAACTACTACAAGTGCGCGCACTTGAGTGTAAAGGTTGGGTCGATACTAAGATGTCGCAAACGTTCTTTCTCAACTTTTATTTTACCACCACTCTACGACTTTTGCGAAAGTTCATTTCTCTGCCTTCCCTTACCGTATCCACTTTCCAACAAAAATATCCTTGAAAAACTCCTCTTCAAATGAATACTCCAATTAAGGGTTTCCTTTTCAGACTCCATTTTCGTTCACTCCCCCCCCCCCCACTTTCAATAAGCCTCTCGACATGTCCATTATCCAAAAACGTCTAAACACGGTTCATTAAAAACTTTCAAGAGAAAATCTTAAGTAAAAATAACTTTAGTTTTAACGAGGAAACAGAAGTGCGTATCCTTTAAATGAACCCTTTCTTGTGTTTATGTAGTGGCCCTTCGCCTTGTGTAGTGTTTGTGTAGATCCCTTTTTACTTATTGTGTGAACCATCTTCTCCGACAGTATTCTATTAAATCTTTCAATCCTTATGGCCAATTTCTTCAGTGTTATAAATCTAACACACGTAAATTGTGATTTTGTCACAAATAGATAACAGGTAGACCATTGTAGGAGAGGTATATTAACATTTCAAACAGACTGGAAGGTAATACACACCCTAAACGTTTAAAACATAAATCCCACTTTGGTAACTTTTATGATTTAAATTAGAAACAACCTGATAAAATAAGTAAATTCTTTTTGTTTGTAATTTAAATGCATTCCAAATTTAAAAAGTACCTATAGAACTTTTCAATAAGTCCCTGTACTAATAGTATTTATTCAGTAAATTAGATTAACGATTTTCAAGAAATAATAAGTTATATAATCAAACATTTTTTAAACCAATTCCTACTAAACTGAATAAAGAGAAATTTTATTTGAGAGGCTTTTTATTAAATAATTACAATTAATATAAATATAGTAACATATGCGTTAAAACAACTGTTCTACCACATAACCTATAACATAAAATCAACTGTTTTATGAAATCACACAGGACGAAATAACTACATTGCACACTATGCCCTTTTGTGGGACGTTTTTCTTAATTAATTATATGTATATATAACTATATATAACTAAAATAATCCGTTAAATTTATAGAGTGAAATAATATTTGAAAAAAACTGTATTAACATCAAGTGTCATCCATTACAAGTATGAACAAACGTATTTGAATTTTAGTGTAGTACGAATAGAACTTCACACTTACATACCTGTACAAATATTATTTATTTAGTAAATTAGATTAACGATTTACAAGAAGTAATAAGTAAAATAAACAAATTTTTATAAAGCCAATTCCTACTTAGGCTAACCAACAATTAATACAAGCAATACATAAGTCAATTCCTACTTAGGTCAACAATGAAACATTTTAATTTAGTTACTTTTTATTAAATAATTTCAAATAATATAAATAAAGTAACATAACATATGCGTTATAACAGCTGTTATACCACATAACCTTTAACATAAAATCAGATGTTTTATGAAATCGTATGTATTAACTTATTTTAAGCCAAATGGGACGAAATAACTATATTGCATACCTATGTCCCTTTTGTGAGACGTTTTTCTCCCATATATAACTAAAATAATTCTTTAAATTTATATAGTGAGTTATTACTTGAAAAAAACTGTATTAACATCAAGTGACATCCAATACAAGTTTGAACAAACGTATTTGAATTTGAGTGTAGTACGTACAGAACTTCACACTGAATCTTTGTAAAAATATTATTTACTCAGTAAATTAGATTAACGATTTGCAAGAAATAATAAGTAATATAAACACATTTTTTTAAAGTCAATTCCTACTTAGGTCAACAATGAAAAATGTTATGTGAGTTACTTTTTATTAAATAATTTCAATTAATATAAATAACGTAACATAAAACAGCTGTTCTACCACATAACCTATTACATAAAATCAGCTATTTTATTAAATCATATGTTATCACTTATTTTAAGCCAAATGAGATAAATTAATTATATAGCATACCTTGTCCCTTCTGTGAAAGGTTTTTCTGCCGTATATAATTAAAAGAATTTTTTAATTTATTTAGTGAGTTAATATTTAAGAAACTGTATTAACATCAAGTGCCATCCACTACAAGTTTAAAAATGTATTTGACCTTGAGTTGATGAATAAAAAGTATTTTATTAACGGTTGAAAATTAAAACAAGGTATACATAAGAAGAGTCTGAACTGATAGAAGGGATCGAATATAAATCTAAACAAGTTAATACTTTGTGCCTTTGGTAGTAGAATCATATATAATACAAAACTTTTTTTCCGTAAACAAAGATAGAAATAACGGATAAGCTATGTAGATGTCTCTATCCACTTCGGATACACGCGACAAAACATTTATATATTTCTACAGTAACCTTGCTCGCTAATATAGGTTTTAATTTCCTCGCAAGCCAACATTTCCACAAGACAAACGATCGCCGAGAACAGAGATCATGCAACTGAAAATCCTTTAGATGGCAGAATTATTCAGAGCAACCCTTCCCATCCCTTACGAACGGGGGTTGGCCGGCATTCTTCATCCTGGAAATGTTCGGGATTTAGATAGCTGAATCCACTGGCGGCGAACGCTACTGTTTAAATTCCTAGGGTAGATTTATCGCAGCTCGCCATGACAGTTTAATAAGCGGTAAACTGAGGGCACTTTTAGTGGGCCGAATTTATTCAAATGTTTTTAATTAAGGTAAATATATTCTGAAACGAAATAAGAAAGGGGTGTTGAATAATACTTTTACACCTACATTTTAAAATTTCTTACAACGCCGAAATTTTTCAAAATGTTTATTCCAAAAGTAGATATTTACGGGTAGCTCACTCCGGCTGAGATTTTCCCTGGTCAAGTGACGTCACAAATTCTTCCTATTCCCAACACAGGGAATCATTACGTGCTTCCCTAAGTAACACATATAATTATTTTCATATTTATTAATTTTAGTATATACATATGATTTGAGTGTTGTATAAATATTTATTTATTTTTAAATAGCTGTTTATATTTTAGTAATTCTTTGTTATTTATTTCTGTTATTTAAAAAAAATATAATATACTTATTGTATTCGTATTATTTATTTATTGTTATATTGTTCCTTATTGTTGTTTTAATTGTTATAATGTTATTTGTTGTGTTGCTTCTTAGTAATATTATTTATTATATATTTATTGTTACGGATTTTCTGGATATTTTTAGTTGTTATTGTTGTAACAATATATCCTTGTTACTTATTTCCGTACATTCATTTCATACTAGTTTTAGTTTTCAACACGCTATTTTAGATTGGCGGCGATGTCCAGAAAGAAATATCTCTTTTCCCAAGTTCTACAATCTCCCCCTCCGTTCCCCTTTTCTAACAAGCCAATGTAACGTGTAAACACTCTTTTACGCCGCCGATAAACAGAATGACAGCCTTGCCCAAAGGATGACATAATCTTTCTATTCACAATACTTTTGTTCACACACACACACACACACACACACACACACACACAAAGACACACTTACATACAAAATCAAAACATTCTTGGTCAAAAATAAGTTTTTCCGAACCAACGAGTATTTTAGAGTATTAGAATGAGAATAATTTGTGTAAATTATAGAAAGCTGAAGTATTTTCAGACCTGTTCACTTCATAAAACTCTAAACCAATTATAAAATAACACAGATGTCTAATATTTCTCCTTGCCAATAGTGTATAGTAAAGACTGTCCAAATAAATTCCAAAGTTTCATAACAAAGTTCATTCCGAAACAATTTGAAATAAGACCGCGCGACCCCTCCGCTCTGCAAGCAATTATTTTAGGCAAGATGAAACCAGCGGCGATTACAAACATTTAGAATTCTAAGAGGGCGGGAGGGGTAAACTGTCAAAATGGCCGTTGCACGTTTGGCATTCCTCCGGTGACGTAATACGGCATTCCACCCTCTTCAATCACATCGACGCTTTGTCTAGCACGCACTGACTACCGATAATCACGTCATTAGTTATGCCAATAATAAAGGTGGTATTGTAGAGCAGGTTACATGAGGCATCAATTTAACAATCAGTCGGTTACTTAGCAACGAATTGATTGTTGGGACATTTGAGGCCTCCTTGATATTTCTAAGTGCTTTTAAAAGAATTGTTATAAACATACATTTTTTAAATCAATTCCTACTTAGGTGAAGAAAGAGAAATTTTATTTTTAGTTTCTTTTTATTAGATAATTACAATATATATAAATAATGTAGCATAACCTATACATTAAAACAGCTGTTCTACTACGCAACCTATAACATAAAATCAGCTGTTTTATGAAAATACACTCTAACCTTATTTTAAGCCAAATGGGACGAAATAACTGTATTGCATAACTTGCCCTTTTTGTAAAACGTTTTTTTCTGATATAAAACTAAAATTAAATAATTGAATTTAATTAATTAATTAATATTTGGATAAAACTGTATTAATATCAAGTGGCATTAACTACAAGCTTAAAAACGTTTATTTGAACTTGCTTATTAACGATTGAAAATGTAAATAAGATAAACATATACATATATATATATATATATATATATATATATATATATATTAGTGTGTGATAGTGTGTGTATGCGTGTGAACAAATAAAAACAATTGTGAAAGGAATAGAAAATAAATTGGTAATATAAGACTAGTAAAAGTTTCATGCAAGTAAAAGAATCTCTCATCTCACAAAGAGAAGAGTCGGTTAGAAACCATACGTCTTAAATGAGGAGTTTGGAAAAAACCATTAAAAGAACTCATAAATAAAAAACAACAATGAAACAAAAACCAATAGTATTAGATATGAAAGCTATGCATTTCGTTTCTGTTACTATGGTTTCAATTTTGCTATTAAACATTCTTTGTTATATTTTGCAAGAGTGTGACGTAATAGTTGGAACCGAATGATTACATTTTTAATTTCATTCGTTTGCTATAAAACCTCCACTCTATAAGTACGTTTAGCAAAATTGACAGTACGATATGCAATTTCCTTAATTTGTTCCTTAGATAAGTCACGTGACTGACTATTCTCTCTCTCTTCTCTGTCTCTCTCTAAGTTTTAATATATATATATATATATATATATATATATATATATATATATATATATATATATATATATATGTAAAAGCATGTATTAAAAATTTACAAAATCCCACAACTCATATGAGTAAATGAGCTCAGGATGTTATTGTGCCCCAACCATTTCATTTTAAGTGACATTAACAATTGGCAACACGAGACTTTAGATGAGGCATCCTCTCCGTAACTATTTGCTATACCTGCCAGTGCAGTCACTGCGCTTTTAGTTATATATACATTGTAATTAGTGCTTTTAATAGATATGCCTTAACTATATGACGATGGACATAAAACTTTTCCTCCCTTTACGAGTAAAAACATAACCTAATCAAAGCAAAACACAGTAATAAACTCTTCATAGCGACATTTTTGTATAACTTGATTGTCAGTACTTAGAAATAAAATTGCAATTTGTACCACTTGAGACTTTGTAGCACTTCAAGTTTTGCTACAGCGTTGTAAAGAATAATTTTCATTGTATTTTATTTAATTCAACTTGAAAGTTTAATTTAATTACTTCATTTTACTCTGACGTAAAATAGGGCATTATGAAAATTGCGTTGAAAGCTTTTTCATTTTCTTTTAATAGTACACACTCACCTTATTTATATCGTGTTGAAATTGTCAGTCGTTGATAAAATACTTGTTATTAATCGTCTCTCCTAAACGATTATAATATAATTTTTCCATACATGGTTTGTTCAAAATAAAAATCTAAAAAAAAATATATATAGCGTATGTATTGCTTTCATACAAAAAAAATCCATATTTTAGTGAAATTTAAGTTGTGTAACTTTACTTACAAAAAATAAGCAATCTATTGTAAAAACACCAAATATATTAATTTTGTCCATGTTTTTCATTAATCATTTACAAGATTATATAGTTTAAAGTATTTTAGATTGCAATATAATTTTTTTCATTTATTGTTTTAATCCTCACTATATTTTTAACCAAAATTTACAATGGACCTAGAAACATTACGTAAAATATTTTACTGTTTAAAAGTGATGTGTAACAGTTTAAAATATTCCAAACTTTGAGGAAGCAAAGAATATGTGAAAAATGTGTTTCATAATTTTAAAAAAATAAATAAAAAAATGGCTCTGGCAAACCCCCGCCTCAGTAGTAGTGTCACCAATAACCACGCCAGTACTTATTGCTTAAACACATCTACATACGTTCTTTCTCTCGGTTTAAGAAGTTTTCTTTTTTTTCATTTTTAATAATTAGGTAATTTTGCTGTCACGAAATAGTTCTTTATTATTGTTATTCAGAACAATCTGGGGTTAAAACTATAGCGGCAAAGACGAGGTTTGACCAGATTGTAATCTCCATATTGAATAGATTCGACGATCACGTTCTCCTGGATCCAGCAGGAAGCTCTAGGAAGACCGGAAGGGAGGAGGGGTGTAGTTGTGCGGCCTCAAGAAGCAGTAGTAGGTCGTGTGTCAGCAAGTTGTCAGTGTTATTGCAACTCGCAAATTGCATTAAACGTAGCTCAGATTTGGGAATGCTTGCCTTTTTCTCTGGTTCTTCTTACTGAGTGAAATGTATTGTTATATTACAGGGTGAAAATGTTTAGAGTCATTCATCTTTCTGAAAATTATGTTGACAGTTTAAGATGCGTTTTGGGAAGTTTTCGAATCTAACATCCATAGCTATCCGATGTATTAAAACTTAATTACACTAACATCCATAGCTATCCGATGTATTAAAACTTAATTACACTAACATCCATAGCTATCCGATATATTAAAATTTAATTACACTAGCATCCATAGCTATCCGATGTATTAAAACTTAATTACACTAACATCCATAGCTATCCGATGTATTAAAATTTAATTACACTAACATCCATAGCTATCCGATGTATTAAAATTTAATTACACTAACATCCATAGATATCCGATGTATTAAAATTTAATTACACGTATAATATAACGAACGCCAAATCACAAACCTAATTTACGTTCTTATTCACGTTTCAATCACGAAGTGTCATCAACAGTGAGTATATTATACCAACTAAATATAATTACTTTCTTATTGAAACGAGTAATAAAATATTGATTACGAGTTAGTGCTCATTATAATTACCTTTACACTAAACTCAAATTTTTGTGTACATAAATTGAAATTTGATAAAATTTACTCATTGCACATTGCTACAAACTGATCCATGCTTATAAACAATCGGAAAATAAACGAATTAGGCTGCGTACATACAGAAGGCAACTGGTGATGGCAACGCAACGCTAACTTGAGTTGCTTTTCACAGCATATAGAGTTGAAAGCACATATTCATGTGAAGTGATAGCAACGCGACAAGCGAGTGACACAAAAACTAGAGTTGCTCCAGTTACTACATGCTGTAAACTCGTTGCTCAGTTGCCAGCAGTATTTATTGAGTTGTGCATGCGTATGTCAAGAGTGATACCGTATTTAAATAATTATTATTTTATTTGTATTTTTGTGTTTCTGTTTCTTTTGATAGTCTTTTATTATACTGCTATATTATGCCGAAAAACAAAATATTGCTGGCTCTGGTCATGATTTGTGTACCCAGCAGCTTCAAGACGATATAAATGATTACCAACAATGTTTTCAAAATATGTAAAATCGGCACTTGAACTATACAATTTCATTTGTTTAAAAACTAATTATTATTTCATTGTAATGTAATGTTATTTCAAGTTTTGCAGTTATACATATTACGAAATACATAAATGAGCAATTAATCTTCTTTCAGTGTTATTGTTAATCTTTCTCCAGCTGAAATTTTTTCTCCATCTTCCTTCAAATATAGACAAGGACCCCATCTTCCTATGACGACGACATAACTGACTACTAAACTAGGAACCTTAGTAATCACTTTACAATGTCTTTAAGACCTTTATTTGAACAATCTTGTAAACCGACAAGCAACTTTACTAATAGCAACTCAAGAAGTTGCTTTCTGTATGTCCGCAGCCTTAGGCTGTGTCCTTACAGGCGCAGATTGTATCAGACGCACTCTGCCTTACCAAGCGTTCATGTCTGCGACGATCCTTATTGTTGCGGCGATTATATTCGTTTTCCCTCACCAGAGACTAATTACATCACTATGCAACAAAACATGGCGCACTTAAGGGTGACTACGCCGCACTAATGCAGGCGTAAAGGGGTAGAATGGATAGGGGGTGGCGCGGGTGCAAAACATACTAATAGTATTACCCCTTTGCATAGTTCTCCTAATTGTTATTCATATATTTACTTGCATGTGTACAGTTTTCCACTTTCCCTTGTTCGTTGACTTGGTTTATTAAAATGTTTATTTATCCAACATAAGCTTAGACGAACATAATAAAAGTATACACAGGTTAAATAATGCAATCATTATGGTAAAATTATAATTTATTAATATGAAATAGATAAAAAGTTTGATTTCAATCATATATAAATATTTATTAAGCTCTATATTATTTTACACATAGTGAACATTTTTCTCACGGAAAAAGAAAGCGAACATACAAGTAAAAAATATCCTCTAATTGTTAATATGTTAAACGTTTTTCACGTTTTTAAAGGTTTTTAAGAGATTACATTTTTTTAACACGCCTGAACAGAAAACATGTACAAAGGAAAAATTGTCCCGTCTGTCACGCTTCCTTTTATCAAGAGACGCTCGATTCCAGCGCAATGAACGCCTCATATTTTAATTTAAATTAAGCGATAAGATATGGTTTCATACAACAGCTGATTTTGTGTTATATACTATGTAATAGAACAAATGATTTTATATAATAACTGATTTTGTGGTATACGTTACGTAGTAGAACATGAGATTTCATACAACAGCTAGTTTTGTGTTATAGGTTGTGTGATAGTGCATATGCTTTCAATAGAATTACTGATTTCTATGCTATAAGTTATGTAGTAGAACATGATTTCATACAACAGCTGATTTTGTGATATAGATTATGTAAAAGAACATATGATTTCATACAACAGCTGGTTTTGTATTATGGGTTAAGCAGTAGAACATATGATTTCATACAACAGCTGGTTTTGTGTTATAGGTTATGTTGTAGAACATATGATTTCATACAATAGCTGATTTTGTGTTATAGGCTATGTGACAGAACATATTATTTCATGCAAGAGCTGATTTTGTGTTATAGGTTATGTGACAGAACAAATGATTTCGTACAACAGCTGGATTTTTGTTATAGTTTATGTGACAACATATGAATTCAAGCAACAGCTGATTTATGTGTTATATGTTATGTGACAGAACATATGATCTCAAGCAACACCTGATTTTGTGTTATAGGTTATGTGACAGAACAAATGATTTCATACAATAGGTGGTTTTGTGTTATAGGTTATGTGACAGAACATATGATTTCATACAACAGCTGATTTTGTATTATGGGTTATGCAGTAGAACATATGATTTCATACAACAGCTTGTTTTGTGTTATAGATTATGTTGTAGAACATATGATTTCATACAATAGCTGGTTTTGTGTTATAGATTATGTTGTAGAACATATGATTTCATACAATAGCTGATTTTGTGTTATAGGTTATGCGACAGAACATATGATTTCATGCAACATCTGATTTTGTGTTATATGTTATGTGACAGAACATAGATTTCAAGCAATAGCTGATTTTGTGTTATAGATTATGTGACACAACAAATGATTTCATACAACAGCTGTTTTTTTGTTATAGGTTATGTGACAGAACATATGATTTGAAGCAACAGCTGATTTTGTGTTATAGGTTATGTGACAAAACAAATGATTTCATGCAACAGCTGTTTTTGTGTTTTACGTTATTTGATATAACATATGATTTTATACAAATCGTGATTTTCTTGTTATAGGTTAAGTAGGACATATGTTCTAACACGTAGTTTATGTACTTTATTTAGTGGACATTATTAAGTTCAATTGTTATCTAAGGAAATTTGCTGGGTGTTTTGCTCGGTATAAAAATCATCTCATCCGTCACATATGTTTCCATTACGAGGCGCTATGTTTAGTTTGAACTAAGTGATAAATTAATATCATACAAGGATGTATTAACACGTGGGTTATGTTGCTTTATTTATTATGCGTTATTAGTTAAAAATGTTATGATTTAATATTTGCATCAATAAATAATATATGATAACTTTTATTGCAATAAATCAGACATTATATTCAATATAATGATAATGATTTATATATTTTTATTCCAATTTTTTAAATGAAAACTTCCTTAGGCGCTTTTCAAATTTTTAGAACTATTTGCAATTGAGATTGTTAAATAAAATTGTATTTAGTACAGTTTTCAACATCTAATTAAGGGTTTCTATCCTCTACATTTTCTTATTACTATCGACATTAACTTAATTCTATAAAATATTCTATTAACTGTTTTTTACAAATGTATTCACTGCTGACGGCCCAACCCCACTGTCTGCCACAATGTGTTATTTGACATTATCAAATTTTCAGAACTTTCTTATCGCATCTGTTACTGGTTACTATTTCATTTACTTATCGCAATCGATCCAGCGCTTTATTTTCTTGGATTATGAAAACTTATCTCTTAAACAATTTATCCATAGCTATCAATACAAATATATAAGAATAAATCTGAAAAGGCAACTTTTATGAAACAAATTTTAAAAGATTTTTTTATTATTTAAAAATATAAAAACAATAGTTTTTAATTGTTTTCAGGTAGAGATTTTAGAAACCTACAGCGACCCTAGGGATTCCAAAGCGTACTTGGAGCCCGGGGAAGAGGCTAGTGGAAAGCTTTATACAAGCCCTGATAGAGACTACAGCCAGCCTTATACAGGTAAGCATCGTGATTTTATGGGCCTATGTAACAGATTTGTTCTTTACGTTCATATTATTAATTCGAGTTTTAACTTATTTGTGAGTATAGCTTTACAAAGGTGAATCATGGCTTGTGTTGACAGAATCGTTTCCCTAATACTAATCTCTTTTGGTTGAAAATACTATTAAAATGGTTTAAAAAATCGTTTACAACTTTAGTTTACTGTTCACCCCCACTTCATTAAACTTCGTTCTCAGCCAAGCTGCATTCTCTCAGTCTCTCTACGAATTCCACAATCTTCTGCGTAGCTTCTGAAATATCGTTTTCAAAACAGAAATCTATTTTCCTGAGCGCCTCCTCGCCGCTGCTCTGGGCTTCAAGTAACACGGGTCGAGTGGTGTGTAGCAAGTTGTCAACGATTTCCATCCCCTCCTTCGTGAGCTTTCTCAGACAATGCTCGTCGACTTTTGCTTGTTTCTTCTGGCACAGCCACATTGCCTTCTTCACTTCCAGCACGTGGCTCCTTCCCTCGATAATCTTTATCGTCATCTTCAATTCGTAATCGGCCATCTTGTTGGCGATTCCGTGTTCGCACTTGAACAAACTTTGACGCGCCTTTTCTATCGTCTTGTTGACGGCCCTTATGATTGCCCCTCCCTCATCGCACTCTCCCTTACTTAGAAGCATTTCCTTACGCGCAATGTCTCTTATACCTTGCAAATGAGTCTGCCCTTCTTCTGTTTTTAGGTAGGCTTTCGCGATTATCGTGCGGGCGATGCGGGATACGTCCAAGGACATCTGTAGCGCTTCTTTCTCGACCTTGAGGAACCTGTGGTGAACCTTCCATTGCGCGGCGTCTACCAAAGGACCTGCTACAGGTCGCGGCTTCTTCAGCACTAAAGGTCCGGCCTAGAAAAATAGAATCAATCAGTAGCGGCCATACTCCCCAGAGAGCCAACATTTTTACTACTATACATTGTTTCAAAATTGGGTATTTAAAAGTTTACCCCCAAACCCCAAGACGTTTTATTACACAACCTTTGGACCAAATAATGAAATTCTTTACCCCCTGTTCATACATATTGTTGTAAAATCTAACAATTTTAACCAATGGTTATTTTTCAATACCTACTATTATTTGAAATATATATATATATATATATATATATATATATATATATATATATATATATATATATATATATATATATAGTTCAAATTTGCAATCAATAATAAAATACCTTTTATTTATGAACTCAAGTTCAAATACGGTTTTTTAAACTTTTAGTGGATGACAACTGATGTTAAATTTTTTCCAAATATTTATTTTTTAGTTAAATAAAATAGCTATTTTTAGTTTCATATGGGAAAAAAACTTTTCACAAAATAGGGAAGGTATGCAATATAGTTCTTTCGTCCCTTTGGCTTAAAACAAGTGGTAGCATACGATTTAATAAAACAGCTGCTTTTATATTATACGTTATGTGGAACTCACCAGAAAGGAAATATTTTGTACTACTATACATTGTTTCAAAAGTTTACATTTACTTATGAAATATACAATTGTTCAAAGACAGTGTTGTCTTGGAACTCTACAATATTTAATTGCTTTACATTACATTGTTGTAACCGATCGCCACCTCAATCTTTGTGTGCAGCGCTAGAAACGCCCATCCACTGGGAGGTTTATTAAACAACGTTTGGACTCAATAATGAAATTCTTTATCCCCTGTTCAAATATAGTGTTATGAAATCAGTTAGTCGTCAAGTCAATTTAAATCTTTTGAAACATCAACTCAAAACACTTTTTTTTTATTTGTAGTTAATGACACTTGATGTAGACGTTTTATCAAATATTTATTTAATTAAATTTAAATAATTAATTTTAGTTTTGTATTGGAGAAAAACGTTTCACAGAATGGTGAATGTATGCAATATAGTTATTTCGTCCCATTTGGCTTAAAATAAGTGATAACATACGTTTTCATAAAACAGCTGATTATGTAATAAAGGTTATGTGTTAGGATAGCTGTTTTAACGCATGGGTTGTGTTACTTTATTTTCATTATTTGTAATTATTTAATAAAAATTCCCTAAAATAAGTTTCTTCTTTTGTTGACCTAAGTAGGAGTTGACTTAAAAAATTATTTATTTATATTACTTGTTTGTGTACATCCTAAGCAAGATAAGATAAACGCCTGCAAATCTATAGATACTTCTTTACGGACTTAACTGTAATGTTGGATTGCAGTTCCTAATTAACAGGCGGGCTACCCTTTAGAACAGCGAAACCATCCATTACAGTGCTGACAATGTGATTGTGACCACCACGTCAGCGTGCATAAGGCTGACATCTATCATTGGTATACTCTAATGATAAAGAATTTCCAAGGATCTCTTACATGTGTAGCCTTTAAATACATGTTTAGTTACACCCCAAACTATAAAACCCTATTGCAGCCATAAAAGACTGCTACAATGCTACTCGATAACGCTAGGTTAGCCCTTCCCAGTGGAATGCGGCTACTTACCAAAATAAGCTACGGCTTCATGATGAAAAATTAAAGCACTACCAAACAGTTTCCATTATATTATAATTAGAACCAGATCACCCCTCTCATTTAACATCCCCCTCTCAGCTATTCATTCTACAATTAATTACTCAACAGTCGAATCGTACTCTGGGTTACCATGGCAACTGTTCGACCATTGTGCCCGGCGAATATCCAGTAATTGATGGGTAGATTTTATTGTGCCCGACACTATATCCGGTTATTTATTGCACGCAAATTGCATTTATCTCCGCTCTTCAACATCATCCAACGATGTTTATTTTGTTTTGTTTAAGCATTACAACTGATATCACGAGTGGTTTATTTCGAGAAGTTAATTATAAACAAAATAGCCTTTATCTTTTCCTTCCAGTTATTTATTACTTTCCTCCCATTACTTACGGCACGAAAGTCTTTCTGCTGAACGTCTAACTTGTCCTGAGCTTCCTACGCCAATGGGTACCGTAAGTAAGGACACCCGTGAATGGGTTCTTACTTTGTGACACCCGTTCCCAAAACAGATCTGTAAAATCAAATTATTTTCTATTTCCTTTCAAGGTTCAAGAGAACGACTGGCTTGTCCTGAGCTTCATACGCCAATGGGTACCGTACCGGACACCCGTTAATGAGTTCTTACTTTGTGACACCCGTTCCTAAAACAGATTCTTTTCTATTTCCTTTCAAGGTTTAATAGAATGTTTAGCTGACAAATAATTCCCTCGAGGTAAACTTAAACAATTATTCTTTAAAAACACTTGAAGACCTATTCCTATATTACACTTGCCTATACTAGCACTTACTTTTTATTATTGAGGACGGCCGTTTCGAGAGATGTGTCACATTGTCAAGTCAGAGCGTAATTGACCTCTTAGTTTAAACTCGAGGTCGTAAATTGAACCAAGAGGTTTGAGTTGACAATGGAACACATCTTCCGAAACGATTGTCCTCAATATTCAAAAATTAAGTGCTGCTATATTCAAGCGCAATGTACACATTTTCAAGTGTTTTCAGTGAAAAACTAGTAGCTCAATGAAGGTGGAATCAAATAATATATTCTCTCTTATCCTTAATACTTCTTTCCTGAATGGTATATGTTATCCCTCCTACCATGGTTATATAGCTCATATGTAAGTTTCACCGAGCCTTAAACTGTGCTCATCGTGTTCGCCTGTAGAATACCATCTCTCCCGTCCTCTAGACCAGGCGTCTCCAAACCTTTCACCCTTGGGACTATAGGCCTACTGATCGCCTCAGTGAGTTTCAAGGCCTAACATTGTTGTGATTTTTTCTTGCCCAGTGTCTATAACCTCCAGATCTAGACTAGTCACCGAGTAGGGAAGAGCGAAGTACTATGTTACAATTTTATTTATTTACGTCGTATATATTAAAAGCAATTTTACAACAATAAACTTTGAACACTAATACACTTTATGTAATTTGTTCGTGCCTGGCTGTTGTTTGGAGACGCTGCTATAGACCGACAGAACATCAAGTACCTATAATATATACCGTGTCATTTCCGCCTTATTATCTCCAAGATGCATGAACCCGCCAGTTCAATGTTACGTCTATATCACTGTTCAGTTATTCAGTAACATATGTAAAGTGCGGACCACGTAACCATGCACTTGGCCTTGAGAGATCACAGTAGGCGATACCGGAGGTAGAGGGTCAGTTTAAATACGTTTCTACAAACATGATAAGGACTGTGAAAACATTGACTTGCAAGAGACCGTCGATATTAGTTAAATATGATGATAAATTAGCTTCGGTCATAAAATATGTGTAGACATGTCGGATGCAGACGCTGTTGATATATAGAACATTCTGAATATGTAACATGTTTTAAAAAGTTGTACTACAAGAGAAAACTCGTGCGATCTCTCAAGGTAAAGTGCACGGTTACTTGGTACGCACTATACATAATAATTAGACATCAAGGTGAAACAACTGCATAGTAACCTGTACACTTTATAACAGGCGTTAGATTTATAGATATTTTCAAATATGCTACAATAGAGATATTTGGTTGCACAAAGTATAAAACATAGACCACAGCAAATGAGTCATTGGACTTAGTGAAAGCTGACATGCGTGAATATTCGTATTTTACCAGAGCAATGCCAAATGAATAGTTACTATATAGATACATGAGACTTGCGTATAGTGAAGTCCCTTTAAGGATAAAGCTCTAGCAATTTCACTAATATGAATTAAAGGCTATGAATCTAAACACAAGTTATAAATCAAAAAGTCCTTTTTGTAACGCATCGGAGTGGAGTAAAACGGAAGATTAGATTTAGAGTGTACGATTGGAGAAGAATGAAGTATGATAGACAGAGGGTAGAACTGCTATTAAACAAGTCATGAATAAAGAAATTGTTTAATCAATTCCTACTTAGATCAACAAAGGAAAGTTTTTATTTTAGTTACCTTTTATTAAATAATTACAATTAATATAAATAAAGTAGCATAACTTATGCATTGAAAGAGCTGTTCTACCTCATAACCTAATAACATAAAATCAGCTGTTTTATGAAATCATATGTTATCTCTTATTTTAAGCCAAATGGGATGAAGTAACTATATTACATACCATGCCCGTAAGGATACCATTCCCTTACCATACCAAAAAAAGGAAAGACCCGCGCGGAAGGGGATTTTATTGTAAAGGGCATTCCGTTAGCGCTTTGTCCAGTTTATGCATTAAACTCATACGGAAAAAGCCGCCCTAAAGCGATTATCCGATTCAGTCAAGGTATTATGTGTTACGATTCCCGGGAAAGTATTTGTAGTGTGGCACATTGGGCTGACTTCATTACCAAAACCCCTCCACAACAAAAATGGTCATAATGAGCCATAACTACTCTGAAACCATTACTACCATGGACTTTTCATCGAATGGCAATTGCGTATGTTTTACATTGTCATTAAACAAGTAATATAAACAAGAATTCTTTATAATAATTTCCTACTTAGGTCAACAAAAGGAAATTTTATTTTAGTTACTTTTTATTACATAATTACAATTAATGTTGTTAATAAAGTAACATAACATATGAGTTAAAACAGCTGTACCACCACATAACCTAGAGCATAAAATCAGTTGTTTTATGAAATCATACGTTTTTCCAATTTCAAACCAAATGGGACAAAATAACTATATTGCTTACCACGCCCCTTTTGTGAAAAGGTTTTCTCCCATATAAAGCTATAATTAATTAATTAAATTTGATTAAAAAATTATTATTTGAAAAACTGTATTCACATCAAGTGACATCTACTACAAGTTAAAAAAAAAAAAATATTTGAACTTGAGTGAATAAGTGAAACGTATTTTATTAACGATTGAAAATTTAAACAAGATAAATATAAGGAGAATGTGAACTGACAGAATGAGTTCAAAAAGTGAATGAAAAAATCAAATTACAAAAATATTGTAAAAAAGAAGATAGTTATATCCTGTCTTACATTTAAGCAGAACAAGTGCTGAAAGAAGGCAGATAAAACACAAGTAATCTAGAAAAAAATTAAAGTCAATTCCTACCTATGTCATCAAAGAAAATTTTTATTTTAGTTACTTTCTATTAATTAATTACAATTAACATAAATACGTATATACATATGATAGATTCACAATATAAAGTGGCAAGATTTATTATCCATACGATGCATACATTGGAAATCAAATTCCATCGCATGTAATCTACAAACGGTTTTGGTTAAAATAGTACTTTTCATACTTGTTTAAGAAAGAAATTCCAGTTATTGGCAAGTGGTGACATTTCTGAATTTTAAACAAGTAGTCATTCAGTTCGAATCCAACCTAAAGACATTGACTTTTTAAATTCAATAAATAAATAAATAATTTTAAAAACTGTATTACCATCAAGTGTCATCCACTACAGGTTTTAAAAAACGTATTTGAACTTGAGTGGATAAATAGAAAGTATTTTATTCATGATTGAAATGTTGACCAAGAGATAGCCTCCTTAAGGAGATTGTGAACTAATAGAAAGAATTGGAAATGTTTCCATAATTAAATGATATTCTTGTAAATAGAGCACATGCTGCGGGAGGGCTACAGAGAAGATAATCAAAGTGAATGATGCAAATTGTACATAAGCTCAGAAAACGCCGGAAGCACAGAAGATATCCGCTAATAAATTACGTTATTTTGAACAGAGCATATGCTGTGGGAAGGAAAATATAATAGATTTTGTGAACATAATATATGCTCAAGTCCTTACTGTTAAACCATTACTCCGTTTTTGTTAACATTTCCAGCGCACGCTTTTTGTACAATAATGGCGTCTGTTTACGCAGTTACATGGGGGAAGTAATCATGTTTCCATTTTCCCAAAGGTTCAGTCTTGCCAACCTAACCAAGACGTCTATCTCCGCTTATCCCGTGGGAAGGGAAGGTTTTAGTGAATCAAACATCGCAACAGAGACAAACTCGCACAGACATGTAATTCGTCAACCCTGCCTAGGTAGCGAACATTTTGACGCACCTGTTGGGCCAAAAAAACATTTTTTTCTTGAACATAAAACTTTGTTTATCGTCGTAGCACTACGAATATGCAAAGGCAAAGTGATATATTAGTGAATCTCTTTGTTTTACCTGATTTGACCTCTTTGACCAATATATTATAATCTAAGTTATTTAAAATATAATTATTTTTTACCTTTGGGTTATATATTTAAATTACCTTACCTTTCTATTGTCACACCTTCAGGTTTCTAAATAATTAACACTCATATTAAATTTAACATCACTTGCATTTATTCCTGACATTTAATTATTACACATTATACCAAATTACCTTAATACTATTTAGTGACAAGATTGGTTGCTTAACTAATATTACAATTACTAAAAAGGTCGACTTTTGAGGCTTTAGATTTTTAATACAATAAAGTTTAATAATTA
>JBAIZL010000002.1:24306066-24366066 GCA_036971475.1 Prosapia bicincta
GGTAGTAATAGGTTAAACAAGGGGTAAAATTTAAAATTTTTTAATTGCCTAATTTTTTAGCATGCATTTCCTTCACGTCCAACCCCCTACAACTTTCACATAGGCGCCCGTGTGTAATCTATATTGAAAAATCAAGTATAAGACTACCTGGCGATGCTGAATGTCCTTAGGAGCATAAAGAAATAATAAAACTTGACGACGCACCTAAAAGTTGAAATTTTGGAAAAGTGACAAAAATAACGTCGATTTCTCCAAAACATTCTAACTTCATGTTTTTCTTAGAAAACAAAGCACTATGTTATACTACATTAGCTATAAAGTATCCGGTTGGAATAGACCTGGTTTATTAATAATAATAATAATGTTTTAAAGCACGAGGCAAACAGTTTAAAGTATTAAACACGGCCTCTTTGATCGGTGCAGAAATTAAGAAACGTATACAATATAAAGGTCTTTTGTCAACATGTTGGCTCTTTATCAGGCTTTATCTTTTCAATTCCTTCTATTAGTTATCACTTTTAATATGTGTGTGTGTGTGTGTGTGTGTGTGTGTGTGTGTGTGTGTGTGTGTGTGTGTGTGTGTGTGTGTGTGTGTGTGTGTGTGTGTGTGTGTGTGTGTGTGTGTGTGTGTGTGTGTGTGTGTGTGTGTGTGTGTGTGTGTGTGAGTGTGTGCGTGCGTGCGTGCGTGCGTGCGTGTAGGCCTATATAGACCACATTTTCAATCGTTAATAAAATACTTTTTATTTTCCCACTCAAGTTCAAATTCATTTTTTTTAACTTTTAGCGGATGACACAGTTTTTGAAATATTAATTACTTCATTGAATTTAATTATTAATTTTAGTTTTATATGGGAAAAACCTTTTACAAAAAGGGCAAGGTATGCAATATAGCTATTTATAGTCGATTAGTAGGAATTGACTTTAAAAAGTGTTTGTTTATATATTGCTTGTTTTTAACAAAACATTCGTAGCCCTACTGCAAAACTCTAGCGGCGGCACAAAATTGCGTATTGAGGCAGATGTACGAGGCACTTGTGAGTGGCATGCAAACCTAACAGTACCGCTGCGCGTAGCTCCAAAGGTAAATGGAGCGAACGAAGTGAACATATCCATAACGTAAATGTATACATCTACACCGAGAAACATGGACGAGACTGGGCATGGGGGTGATTAAGTGATCATCGATCGATTTGATATTTCTAAACAAAGAATAATGTATTGTGTATTTTCTATACACATTACCATGAGTTACAGTAATATATGTTTGAGTCATAAAGTTTCAATATTCACCTCTTTCAACCCGTTTCGTACTAACTCCATTTTCAAAACTTCAATCGTACAGTTCGCCCAAACTTTGAGTTCATCTTTATATACCGTTAGCCAAGTCCCCTCCACTTCCAGACATCCGAGACGGGGCTAACGGTATATATAGACGAACTCAAAGTTGAACTCAGTAGATTGAATTTTTGAAAATGGAATTACTCCGAAATGCGTTAACAGAGGAGAATATTGAAACGTTGGGAATGGCAGAAAAATGTACTCAAACATACAGAAATATTCCTAACAGAAATGAAGATGAGTATATTAATAATTACAGCAATATGATAATACTTTCATATAGCAGCTCCTTGTAATAGTTCCTTGTTGAGTAAAGGCTCAGTGCCGTTGACAATAGGAACGGCAGTCCCCATTTAGACAAAAAGTAAGTGCTACTGTTGTCAAGTGTTTACGTGATAACGAATGATAGGAAGAGAAGGATGGAGTTCCGATAATTTCAAGGATATATATTTTGTTTTTAATTTATGTTCAAAGCTATATATAGTTAATACTATATCAATGTATTTATATTATAAAATATACATTTTTTTAATGATTTTTTTTATGTAGACACAAAATTTTCTACTTACTCAAGAAAATGTCCATAGCATAGTACTCATAGTACATTAGAAATTTTTCATCTGGCACCCTTCAAGAAAATTTTAGTTTTACCCTTGAATCAAAATCCTCCCCTACTTCTAGTTGTAAATCCCTTACTTAGGGCAACCTTTATTCCAAATAAGCTTACATGTCCCTACGAGAGTAAGCTACAATTCTCTATAATGCATTTAAGGAGCAAGGTTTCTTTACTGGGGGTTTATAAAGTGTTCTACTTGCCTACATAAGTCGACTGTCTCGAAAACTGTTTTGAGTCTTTTCATGAAGACAAGTAAACGTGTCTCAAGTGCGTGAATAATACTCGGGTTTGTAAATATTTTGTATATAGTAAACAGAACTAAAGTGTAAACATATTCTGTCTCTGATAGAATAATATTTATTCAGTAAATAGACATCCCGGCGACAGTAAATGTGACTTTCCCAATGTAGTAATGCCGCAACTCCGATAGAAGAAGTGTGTCGGAAAATACACGTGCTTTTACTTATAAAAACGCAGTTCTTCTCTTTTACTGATAGAATAGTCGAGTTTATTATTCAACTTGAAGGTCAAATAGTCGAGTTTATTATTCAACTTGAAGGTCAAATAGTCGAGTTTATTATTCGACTTGAAGGTAAAATAGTCGAGTTAATTAAACAAATATGTTCGAAAGTCGTATAACTAATGCGCACTGTTATTTTAAAAAAGTAATAAAATACAAATATGAATTTTATACAACTCTGGATCTTCTTATTAAAATTAGTATTGTTTGTATTTTATGAATAGAAAAAAGTGTAGAGGGGAGCGCGATTTACCCTAATGGCACTCATACTATAATATCCTGGCCACGCTTGTGGTTGAAATAACGGAGAGCAAAATAAAACTTCCTTCTATCAAAGTAAAGAGAAACTCATCCCGTTACTTATAATAGGTTCCCATTTTCCGTTGCTGCCTACACGATGCCTTCATTAATAACTTGACAAACTCGTTACAGTCTCCACGATAGCATTACAACCTACGCGATCTCGTTACCACCTTCACGATTTCGGTGCACCTTCAGGATCTTGTTGCTGCCTACACGATCCCGAATACTTTCACTATCACGTTAATACCTTGACAAACTCGTTACAGTCTCCACGATAGCGTTACAAACTACGCGATCTCGTTACCACCTTCACGATTTCGGTGCACCTTCAGGATCTTGTTGCTGCCTACACGATCCCGAATACTTTCACTATCACGTTAATAACTTGACAAACTCGTTACAGTCTCCACGATAGCATTACGACCTTCGCGATCTCGTTACCACCTTCACGATTTCGGTGCACCT
The DNA here is from genome assembly GCA_036971475.1 of Prosapia bicincta. NCBI lineage: Eukaryota > Metazoa > Arthropoda > Insecta > Hemiptera > Cercopidae > Prosapia > Prosapia bicincta. The sequence goes on from JBAIZL010000002.1 coordinate 24,309,309, forward strand.
TCAGGATCTTGTTGCTGCCTACACGATCCCGAATACTTTCACTATCACGTTAATACCTTGACAAACTCGTTACAGTCTCCACGATAGCGTTACAAACTACGCGATCTCGTTACCACCTTCACGATTTCGGTGCACCTTCAGGATCTTGTTGCTGCCTACACGATCCCGAATACTTTCACTATCACGTTAATACCTTGACAAACTCGTTTCAGTCTCCACGATAGCATTACAACCTTCGCGATCTCGTTACCACCTTTACGATCTCGTTACAGCGTCTGCGATAACTTTACTACCTTCACGGTCTTTACTAATTTCACAATCACGTTACCACATTCGCGGTCTTGTTGTTGCCTACACGATCCCGAATACTTTCACTATCACGTTAATACCTTGACAAACTCGTTACAGTCTCCACGATAGCATTACGACCTTCGCGATCTCGTTACCACCTTCACGATTTCGGTGCACCTTCAGGATCTTGTTGCTGCCTACACGATCCCGAATACTTTCACTATCACGTTAATACCTTGACAAACTCGTTACAGTCTCCACGATAGCGTTACAAACTACGCGATCTCGTTACCACCTTCACGATTTCGGTGCACCTTCAGGATCTTGTTGTTGCCTACACGATCCCGAATACTTTCACTATCACGTTAATACCTTGACAAACTCGTTACAGTCTCCACGATAGCATTACAACCTACGCGATCTCGTTACCACCTTTACGATCTCGTTACAGCGTCCACGACAACTTTACTACCTTCATGGTCTTTACTAATTTCACAATCACGTTACTACATTCGCGGTCTTGTTGCTGCCTCTACGATCACGTTACTATCTTCACTATCTCGTTACAGCCTCCACGATCACGTTACTATCTTCACGGCCATATTGTTGTTTCCACAATTATGTTACTGTCCTCACAATCTTGCTGCTGCCTTCACGATCGCGTTACTAAATTCACGATCTCGTTGCAGCCCTAATGATATCGTTACTATCTTCACGGCCATATTTCTGTTTCCACAATTACGTTACTACCCTTATGATTTTGTTCCTGCTTCCACGATCACGTTACTACATTTACGATGTCGTTACAGCTTCCACGATCGCGTTACTATAGTTCACTTCCATATTGCTGTTTCCACAAATTACGTTACTACCCTCACGATCTGTGCTGCCTTCAAGTTCACGTTACTGCTTTCACGATCATGTTACTACCTTCACGATGTCATTTCCATTTCCCATCGCAGCTTTCCTGATATCTTCCTTTAAAGTTTTCACCTTCATTTTTCATCCTCGTTCAGGGCATACGAAAGCCACCTTTTGTTAGTAGCGAAAGCTACAAAATCTTCAGCCTGCAGTGAGTCCCTCCCTAGAGAAGGTAACCACTGCACTATAAGTGCATCCAACTAGCTTCGTACGTATCCTAAGATACGAGGTATATAAGTTGATTGTAATCAGCTCTAAAGAAATCTACAAATCTAGTTTCCCAACAATTCTTTTGCTAGCACGTAAACACACGAAGCAAAGAATACATTTTTCAAAACCTTATAAAGATATAGCGTTCTACATCTTCCCCTCCTTTCCCCTCATTTTTCCAGCGTCACCCTTTCCAAAACGCAATTTGCCTGTGTAAATAGACACTTGGTATATGGAACGTGTTTGTAGCGTCGAATAAAGGCGGAAAAACGCTGACTTGCAGATTTATTCTTTAGGGGTCGCAGCAACAGACATGTCGGCGTGTATTTGTCCTAAACAAATGTTACAACTGTAACTGTAATTTAGAAGACCTAGAAAGTTAATAAATTTCACTTCACTTCATTCAAGTTTCACACATAAATAGTTATCTTTTTAAAATTTAATATTTTGGTGTGTAAAATCTATAATACAGTTTTGCAATAAAAATATAAATAGATTGTATTGCTTGAAGTGGAGGAATAATTATACCCTTTCCGTTTTTTTATAGTGATAATTTTGAAACTTAATTGTTTCTGTTCCATACAAAAATGTTTTTAATGCTATGGAAAGAAATGTCATTTGTTTGTGACTGCACAAACGTTGGGAGTGGCTCAATAGGTTTATTAAAAATTAAAATAACAGTCAAATGTGTATTACGTATTACAATCAATTATGATAAAGTATCATGGTAGGACATGATAGTTGTACAGTCTGAGACATGGGTGATGATAAAGAATTATGTAGGGCATTATAGTATCATTATCTGAGACTAGAGAGATCATAAAGAATTGAGGTAGGGCATGATAGTCTCATAGTCTGAGAAATGGGAGATGGTAAAGTAATATGGTAGGGCATTATAGTATCATTATCTGAGACTTGGGAGATCATAAAGAATTGAGGTAGGGCAAGATAGTCTCATAGTCTGAGAAATTACCATTACCATCTCCCATCTCTTAGGTAATGAGACTATAATGTCCTGTCATAACTCTTTACCACCCCCCATCTCTCAAACTATACGACTGTCATGACCTACCATAATACTTTACCATCTCAGACTATGAGACTATCATGCCCTACATCAATTCTTTATGATCTTCTAAGTCTCAGATAATGATACTATAATGCCCTACTATAATACCTAATGTCAGGGCATTATAGTCTCACTACCTGAGAGATAGTAGAGGATAAAGGAATATGACAGGGCATTATAGTCTCACTAACTGTGAGATAGGAGATGATAGAGAATTGTGGCAGGGCATTATAGACTTATTACCTAAGAGATGAGAGATGGTAAAGAGTTATGACAGGGCAATATAGTTTCATTACCTGAGAGATGGGTGATGGTAAAATGTCAGGGCATTATAGTTTCACTAACTGTGAGATAGGAGATGATTAAGAATTATGGTAGGGCATTATAGTTTCACTAAATGAGAGATAGGAGATGATAAAGAATTATGGTAGAGCATTATAGTTTTACTAACTGTGAGATAGGAGATGATAAAGAATTATGGCAAGGCATTATAATTTCACTAATTGAAAGATAGGAGATGATAAAGAATTATGGCAGGGCATTATAGTTTCAATACCTGAGAGATAGGAGATGATAAAGAATTATGACAGGACATTATAGTCTCACTAACTGAGAGATAGGAGATGACAAAGAATTATGACTGGGCATTATAGTTTCACTAACTGAGAGATAGGAGATGATGAAGAATTATGGCAGGGCGTTATAGTTTCACTAACTGTGAGATAGGAGATGATAAAGAATTATGAGAGGGAATTATAGTTTCACTAACTGAGAGATAGGAGATGATAAAGAATTATGGTAGGACATTATAGTTTCACTAACTGAGAGATAGGATATGATAAAGAATTATGAGAGGGCATTATAGTTTCACTAACTGAGAGATAGGAGATGATAAAGAATTATGAGAGGGCATTATAGTTTCACTAACTGAGAGATAGGAGATGATAAAGAATTATGGTAGGACATTATAGTTTCACTAACTGAGAGATAGGAGATGATAAAGAATTATGAGAGGGCATTATAGTTTCACTAACTGAGAGATAGGAGATGATAAAGAATTATGGCAGGACATGATGATTGCATAGTCTGAAAGACGAGAGATACAACTCGTATCTAAGATCAGTGTAATTTACAACGTAGTTAGGAATTGTCTTAGGACGCAACACCCTCCGCGCAGGATTTTATTTTGTAATTTTTGCACATATTGGACACATATTGTCACCTGGAAAAGGATTTTGAATGTAGGCAAGAATAAGGTAGAGACATTAAATCCTTTAGAACGTGATATAGTAGGAATGTGTCACGGATTGTGTGTAGGAATTAGACCTACTCTCTACGGAGGCCATAAAGTAGTGATTACACATCACACCAATTGCAAGGAGAGGTATAAGGAAGGCGAGATGGATTGGTAATGCGTGGCAGGATCAAGTATCTGACTTGTAAGAACGGCAACCGAAGATACGAGTGGCGTGTATCCGCTACTTGGAGGCTCGTGGGAGAAAGGAATAAGGGAGGATGTAGAAAAAAATTGAAGCTCACTAAGTACAATCGTCGTTTAAACAGTTCAGTGTAGAATATTGACCAGTATTTGCTACTCATATTTATTCCATTGTTATTAAACGATATTAAAGTTTGTTTTTACTATAAATCTTTTATAAAACGTGATTGAATTTCTTTATTCAATTTCGAATTTATAACATTAATAAATAATAGACAGCAATAACAGTGTTCACTAAATTTCTTCTCCGACGGATTGAATGAGGTTTAAATGGACGTTGGACAATAAAGGCGGGCAATTCAATCACCAGTCTATTGTTGTAGGTTCGGTCAATAGAGCGCGTTGCTAGTCCAATGCCGCAAAACAAGGTGAGTTACCGGCTGTACGTTTTATACACTACACTAAAATCAGCTGAATTAGGACAGATTTTAATACAGAAATAGTAAGTTTACTTTAAACAAGTGATATAAGCAAAAATGTATTAAAATGAATTCCTACTAGGGTCAACAGAGAAAATTTTTATTTTAGTTACTTTTTAATAAATAATTACAATTAATATAAATAAAGTAACATAACCTATGCGAAACAGCTGTTCTGCTACATTAACATTAACATAAAATCAGCTGTTCTATACTAAGTGTTTTCACTTACTTTAAGCCAAATGGGACGAAATAACTGGATTGCGTACCTTGACCCTTTTGTGAAAAGTTTTTCTCTCAAACAAAACTAAAATTAATTCATTATTATATTTATTGAATGAATTAAGATTTGATAAATCTGTATTAACATCAATTGTCACAAACTACAAGTTAAAAATAATGTATTTGAGCTTGAGTGGATGAATAAAAAGTATTCTATTAAACATTGAAAATTTGAACAAGATATATAAGGAGATTTTGAACAAATAGAAGGAATTGAAAAAGCAGATTTTAATTTTTTCCATGTTCAATGCTTGTGGAATCCTGTGCTGTCATAATCACTTACTTGAATGCCCATAATGCCTTGTTAGATAAGATATTCATTGGAGAGTACAAATCCTAAAAAACCTTGAATTTCAATTAAAACCAGCTTATCTACTACCGCAAATATGAATCACGCCATGTTTAAATTAAATGTATGCACTTGGTTACAAGGTACTTTAGGATTAAAATACCAAAGACAATATCGTACAATATCAAAGTAATCAATCAAATCGAAATCTTGACGACTTCAATGAGAAGGGTACTTTTGTCTAATACAAGCGATTACTCGGTCTTGCGAACTATGACAACAACTCTGTGTTCATTCCAGAACGTTTACCTACTTTAAACGCCCTGGACACCCGTCCTAAATCCAGAGAAAGGTGGAGGGAACCGTTACACCTGAACACAAAGTGAGTCATTTGTGAGAATATAACTAATTACTTTTCTTAACTTAACCTCCGGTTTGTCTAACGAAGCCGGGAACCAACATAACACAAAAACGAAACTCACTAACGATTCTGTAACCCGGGTTTGTCGCCAAGCAGACAGTGAGTTACACGGCTACATTCTTTAATCCACCCCCAATTAAGACTAATTGTTATTAACCCCCGCCCCTGCTGCAGGATCCGCGCCCAACGCAGTTCCACTCTTTCCCATATCACGGCCTAATTAGTTTCGGATCAAATTATGCGCAACCCTCTCGCCAACGTAATCACATTTTTATTTTTCTATTTAATCTACCGTAACGATGCGACAGCCGCTGGAGTTAATTTTACTGGGTGTTTAAATGATCACCACTTCAATTTGGAATTCCAGCGAAACGCACGATCTGGCAGCAATAAATGCTTATTGGATACTGAAATTACATCTTTTTGTGCGATGTTTTCTGTTATTTGTTTGTTCATCGTTTTCAGGCCAATTCGAGCCCTTCCACAATATCCCTAAAAAGGTTTTTTTTAAATAAACATCGTTTATTAACAATTGTGTGATTAATTTATTTCATAGTTTTTATTATTTCTTGGTTTTATATTTCTATTTCACTACTAATTAGTCCTTCTTAAAGGCCACCAGTTACTCCATATTAGTGTATCTCCAGTTTCCATTTGAGTGGGCCATTGGTTAGTCCGTATGATTTGGTCACTAATTAATCCATACGAGCGGGCCATCAATTAGTTCGCATAGATGGGCCACCAATCAATACTTATTAGGGGACTATCAGTTTTTCAGAATGTGTGGGACTCCAGCTAGTCCATATGAGTGGGCTACCAGTTAGTTCGTATGAATGGGCCACCAGTTAATCCGTATGTGCTGACCACCAGTTAGTGCTTATGGGTTTGTCACCCAGATAGTCCGTATGAGTGGGCTACCAGTTAGTCCTCATATATGGACCACCAACCAATACATAAGAGGGGACTATCGGTTTTTCAGTATGTTTGGGCCTCCAGCTATTCCGTATGAGTAGGCCACCAGTTAGTCCGTATGAATGAGCCACTAGTTAGTCCGTATGGGAGGGACATCAGTTAATCCGTATATGGTGACTTCCAGTTAGTCCTTATGAGTATATCACCAATTAGTCCCTATGAGCGGACCACCAGTACGAATGGGCCAACAGTTAGTCCGTATGAGTGGGCTACCTGTTAAGCCGTTTGACTTGGCACCCAGTTACTCTGTATGAGTGGGCCACCAGTTAGTCCGTATGAGTTGGCACTCGTTAGTCCGTATATCAGTTGGCACCCAGCTAGACCGTATGAGTGGGACATCGGTTAGTCCATATCAGTTGGCCACCAGTTAGTCCGTATGAGTGGGACACCAGTTAAGCCGTATGAGTGGACCACCAGTTAGTTCGTATGAGTGGGCCACCAGTTGGTCCGTATGAGTTTGCCACCACTTAGTCCGTATGAGTTGGCCACCAGTTAGTCCGTATGAGTGGGAAACCAGTTAAGCCGTATGAGTGGGCCACAAGTTAGTTCGTATGAGTGGGCCACAAGTTGGTCCGTAATAGTTGGCCACCACTTAGTCCGTATGAGTTGGCCACCAGTTAGTTCGTATGAGTTGGCCACCAGTTGGTCCGTATTAGTTGGCCATCACTTAGTCCGTATGAGTTGGCCACCAGTTAGTACCCATTACTCACGACAGTAAGATCAACAATTGTATAGTAACAACTTTATTCAATATTAAGACTCTAATATTTGTATAGTAGGACCTAATTACGGCACAAGACTCAAAACATTTCCAGACAATTGTAGCTAGAAACATTGATCATTGATAATATGTCGACGTTTCTTACATTTACGGTATCATTACTACTTGAGCCCTCAAGCTAAGTATGTGTAACATTTCTATTAACGGATTCCTGTGCTATGTTAAGTAATACAGTATATGCACTGATTACTTATTGGTGTCGGACCATGCGCATTAGCCTGCATCTAATCCCCGCTGCCAACGCATGCCTTCTCTCGGTTTAATTAACATAGGCGAGTGCATCAAATAGTAATCCGGCCTTCGAGTTCCGAATGGAATAAATTATTGTTAACGTGGTTAATTATAGGGTAAACAGTGTCTCTGTGTGAAGGCTCCAGTAATGGTTGCAATTAGGGACGCCGTAGCGTTCTGTTCCTGTTTATGAAAGCCTATTCCAACGCGTTGGGCTTCTTATAATCTTCAGAGTAACATATGATATATTCTTCACTCATAGATCACTGAGCCAGTTTCCAAATTCAGTCAATTGAATGTCTCCATTATTCGAATTCCTACTTTCAGACTCTAAAGAAGTGACTACTCTGTCGCGCTCATCGGAATAGGGGCTGTCCGCAGTGACCAATTACAACACTTACAAGAAATTACAAATTTAACAATGCATTAAATCAACAAATTATCTCAATCAACATATATTCTTAGGAAGGGTAGAACGAAAACACTTTATTTTTACACATGATTTTAACCTGTATAGTACGTTCACAGTTTGGTTGGCATATGGGAATATAGAAGTTCTTACGGTACTACGCGTACTGAAACCATCTGTCAGAGACAAGGTGTTTTCCTCTAAACACAGTTACTTTGTGGGCAATTTACATTTTTAAATTTCTTCTACTAGCTCACACTCTTCTTATATATATCTTGTACAAAATTTCAATAGTTATTATAATACGTTTTTATTCGTTTAGTCAAGTTCAAATATATTTTATTTAACTTATAGTTGATGATAACTAATGTTAATACAGTTTTTTTCAAATATTTATTCAATAATTAAATTGTAAAATTTGTATAGTCCAGCCGGATTCGAACTGAGAATCTTCATGTAAACATTCCAGTACCTAGAAATATATTTCTCAAAGATATATATATATATATATATATATATGAATTCCCCCTCTTCCCCCCGATCTTGTTGTCGTCAAAATCTCCATTGTACAACCTCAAACTGTTGCCATGAATACCACACAATATCATAAATAAAATTGGGTAACTAAAATAAAATTTTCTCTGTAGGAAATCTCAGTAGGAATTTACTTAATTTTTTTTATATATTACTTGTTTAAAAATGTAATAGATTTGAATATATTACATATTTTTTACAAATGTTTAACAATAAAGAAATTAAAATTTTTATAAAACTAGTTAACGACTGAACTTACAGATCTTATAGAGATCAAAAGGCACAACAAGTCATAGGCTATATCAAGTAAACGAAAAAGTCACAAAACCGTCGGACGCGACTAATACAAGTCCGGGAAGCCTTTAAATATAGAACGTAAAACCTCGCCGGTTATAAACAAGAATGAAATTAACGAAACATTATAATATTAAACCAAACTGAAACTTTTTTGGAAAATTTTCTGTTAACAAAAAAAATGTTTCAAGTAATATGATAAATTAGAATTGACGATAGGAACAAAGCAATGGTCTCTAAAATTTCGCGTCGAATGATGTGCAAAAAATGTCAGCAGAATGGGTAGTAGTGCGATTAGCCCGTTAGAAACACATTAGCAAGCCTGGAACTGCCAACACATAGTAGTCTGGGCTCTACTTCCACCTATAGTAGTTACCTCATTGTAACTTGAAGTCTTTTTTATGTCTCCGATAGAGTGAAAGTCTACTGGACCCATGCGACCTGACATAGGTAAATCTTTATTCTTCCCTGTATCCTTGACAACGAAGGAGTACCTACCTTATTTATCCTGCTCCTTCACGAAGGATGTAGTCTTAAGACTCACACTTTTCCCTCGAACACCCCCCCCCAGAACACGAAATATTCTCAACCAACCCACAACACAATAATTTACCTCCGCTTCCCAAAATTAAAAAATTTCCTTCACCCAAAAAATACAAAACGTTTTGTCCACGCCAAAAAAATCTCTCTCCAGCCCCAAAAATCACAAAAATATTTCTCTAATCCCCCTAAACCCAAAAATTTATTTCCACCCCCAAAAATGCAAAATTTCCTTCATGCCCCAAAAAAACACAAACTTTCCATCCACTCCCAAAAAAAAACAAAATTTACATCCATTACCCAAAAACACAAAACTCCCCATCAATCACTCAAAAACCCAATCATTTCCTTTGCCCCCCAAACGAAATTTTTCTCCAGTATTCAAAAACACAAAACATTTCCAACCCCAAAGAAAAATCTACCACCGCCCCCAAAAAACCTAAACATTCCGAAAACTCCCTCAAAAACAAAAATTGTCTTCTAATCCCACAAATCCCAAAAATTCCCCCCCCCTTCAAATTCTCTCCACCCCCCAAAAACACAAAATTTCCCTCCACCCCCATAAAACAATATATTTTCATTCCATATAAACAAGTATTTTAGTCCACCAATCCCAAGAGATTTGTATGATGATGAAATTTGTATGGATTTAAAATGTTTTGTTTCAGTTTTAATTTCAAGTTTGTTTTCATATGGTATTTTTTAAGCCAAGGGCATATTTGAACAAGACAATAAAGTACTGCTTCACTCTTCATTCTGAAATTATATTTGCCCAATAACAAGTGTAAATATCCTAACGGTGACCACATTTACATTGACCAGACCGTACAGGACAGTCGTTTCAAAAGTTATTTCACCTTCGAGAGTAATAACAAACCTCATTGGTTGAAAAGCGTTGCTGGCATTTTATTTGGAAACCCAGTTGGCGTATTTTGTATTTATTGACAAACATAATACTATACAGGTTTCCCGCAGTATTTGCCTAGGCGTACGCTCATGATATTGTCAAATCATTTGCCCATATTTCAACTGCCCTTCTTTTTAAATTGAAAGGAAAATATAATAATATGAATAATAACCACTAAAAAAGATATAGTCGTAGTATTGATAATAATATTAGCATCAGTAGTACTAGTGGTAAGAATAATAATAATAATAATAATAGTATTTTTTTCTTTATGGAGGTTGGAATGCATTTACCCACCATCAAGGCTTCCCTGGCGGACCTGGTGTATGGACTCCTGGCGAGTACCCACTAAACCCTTCCTCCTTTCCGGCGCTTTGTAGATCTCACGAGGGTATAACTGTATCAGCATTCTTACTGGTCAAAAGGCCCTCTAATTACCCCGGCGGTGTCAATTTCGAAATCTGATCTTCTTTGGCCGCGTCATAGGTCTTGACCTCGACCTTCTTCCTGTTTCACTTTAGTCTGCAGTAATAGTAAATATAATAATAGTAATAATAATAACATAAGGGTTTACTAGTAAATCTTAGATTTTACCCACATCATGGAGTTATTAACAGGTGACAATTGGACTTTTATTATTTGAGGTTGGGATATGCTAGGATTTACCGAAGGGGGTCGGAAATATTTCAGGAATCAAACGAGTAATGATCACTTTCCTTGCTAGCAAAGAGCGCGCCCATTAAGGTAAGTTGAGTTTAGCTTAGGTTTGGTAAAGCCTAAGATTCACCGAATTTATGGTGGTAAACGTTTAAAATGAACGACGATCACTGATAAACTCTGGCTCTTCAGATTGTTTGTCTTTTATCTAAATTCAGTCAATTTTAACTTTTACTGGAAAGTCTAAGATTTAGCATTATATGGGTTTTTACCTGTAAATACCATATCCATCCGATACCTTACACACATTACACTTTACACTTAGTGTAAACTTTGCGTTAGTGTGATTTAACCATAAAAATGGATTCCTAACCTAACGCTACCTAACAGTATTTACAATAATGTATGTGTTTTGATTTACTATTTAAAAACATTCTTGAAAAGCGTCCACTACAAGTGCCAAGATTAGAACATACTTTGTTAAATTTAAAAAAAAACAAATATACTAATTATTATTACAATTGCATATATGTTTAAACGTACTATTTAGAGAAGAAATGTCCTTAAAAACCGTCCACTACAAGCAATAACACTGCATACAGAACTTTTTTTAAAAAAAAGAAAAATGCATTAAATATTATAAACATTTTAAAACAGTAGTGTTTTCGTTCACATTGGTTTCGTTCAGTACTAACGTAAAAAACCCAACTAGTTAGGTTAAAAGTCTCTCACTTTTGTGTGGGAAGTCGGTAGGAAACCGAAGGGAATTTTCGCGTGGCTCAGGAATTATAAACATATTAAAGAAACTTTTAAAGAGATAAAATTGCTTTCTAAATTAATCTAGTTTTCTGAATCATTATTCTGCGCGCCACTTCGTCAACCTCCCCGTTTAATTATTACCCCCTCAACTCGTCGCAAACTACCCTTCTCAACATATCAGCCATATTTCTTTTGATCTCATTAGCGATTTGGCTTTAACTTTTAGGGCGCGTAACGGAGGCGAACGTCCTCGTCTTTTCGCTGTCTGTCCGTCCGTTTCTCTGCAACATACTACGGAGATAAAACTCTATACTCTGTAGTAAACTCTACATATTGTAAAGGCTTATAAACGTCGGGGGCTTAGAGAGGTGTTTAATAGTGACAGTTGTTGTTAACCAAAAGGTTTGGACAGAGAGATGGAACTTTGCTGTAACTAAGGCAGGGTTTCTGGCCAGTGACGTTTGAGAAAAACTTAAGGCCATTTTATATCTCTTCTTTTCAATTCGACCCTGTAGGTGTGTTTTTAACCTGCAGTTAGACATACCTATTTACATAATATGTTTTGAACAAAATAAGTGACTTTTGTATATCACACTACACATACACGAGTGCGCCCGCGCGCACAAACATCACACACACACGCGCCTTCATTCTCTTTCTCTCTCACACTCTCTTTCTCTCTCTCTCTCTCTCTCTCTCTCTGAAAAGATTTTCATATCTTTTTGTTTAAGATTTAAACGATATCAATTAAAATCTATAATTCTGTACTAGTTGACATTTTTTGAAAGTAGTTTTGAGGAATGCTGCACATAAAATGTTCAGGTGTTAAAACTGTTTTGTGTGATCTGACTGCACAACTCTCTGGAGACGATATTTGTGGCGCTATGGAAAGGTTTGTTTTCTGAGAAAAGTTTAATTCAGTTTACCGCCGAGCTCATTGCCTTTAACAACTTGTCAGCGAATCCAGTTTTCAGATTTATTGCCCTGGAAAATATCTTTGTTTGGAAACGGTAAAGGAGCAAACACTTTTTCTGTCTCCGACAATTTAACGTTCCCTTAATTTGAGACTCCCTAAAGTCAGGGTTATACATTCCATTTAAGTTATATATCTGATTTTATTTTACCGTCTTCTGTTCGAAGGAAAACAAGTTGGAAATAACTCTTAATCTGTAATAAAAATTGGGTTTTCCAAAACGCGTCACTAGATACACTAACATAATTCAGAATTATCTATCTATTATTTGTTAACTATTGTTATAATTAGGTACGTCAGAGTAACAAGCGATTCAGAAGTATGTGTGGATCAGATGTTTTGTCCTATTGTCTGTTCGAAAAATTTTCTAGGTCAGATTTAACCCTTGTAGGACCAAGGGTAAAAACCTGTCAGGCCCATGGTTTTTAATTTTATCGTTTTTGTGTAGAAAACCTTTTCGGAAAATTTATATAAAATTATTTATTGTCAATCTGTAACTGAAGAATGGTTTATAGACTTGTTACATTTTTTTTTACAAAAATTCCTGTCCATAAGAATAAAAAAGTCCGTTTGGGCCTCAACGTAACCATTTAAAAAAATTTTCATATGTCAACTTTTTTTCATTTTTATGAAAACAAACAATATTTAACATCAATAGTGTATTAATATAACAAGTTAAACGACTGAGGTAATTTTTACTTAAATTTGTGTAAGATTGGTAGCACTGGTTGACACTGATTTCCCGCTTTTTGCCGCTTGTCATTTCAGTCTGCCAGTGTGTTTGTGTTTGCCAGCATTGTTGAGGTTGTGTCTGTGTTATTATATACACCGAAATATGAGTAGCTTATATGATCATAACAGTGAAATAGACAGAATATTTGATATATTGGAAACTTTCCAAACTGGAAACCGAGAGAAAAGAATCAGCGGCTTCAGTTTTTACGCATGTTGGCGCTTGAGCTTATCAAACCGCAAGTAAATGTACGAGCACAAAACATCGAAGGTCTAACTAAAAACACCGTGTGTGCTATGGAACAACTTCTTGAACGAAAACTAACTTATAACGTTCGACCTCAACCAGTCCCACAAGCTGAAGTTGGTCGTGGAAGATGCTTCATTTGTGTCGGTGCAGCGAGGTCAAAGAAAGTAAAATATGATAAGTTAGGGAAGTCAAAGTCTGTTTGTAATCATTGCAATAAACATATATGTGGAAATCATAGCAAGAACACTGTCACCTGTGAGAAATGCCAAGCGGGTGGAGCCGATTCTGATTTTTATTATATTTCATCAAATATTCATGTAATAGTTTAGTCAATAATATAAATATAAAGTAAATAATGTAAAGTGATGTTTTTTATAAGTTCAATATATATATATATATATATATATATTTAATAAAATGAACGTTTTTGTTTTGTGGGCCTACCAGCCCCCCCCCCCTGGTCCTTGAAGTAACGGCCTGCAAGGGTTAATTACTTGAAGCGGCTTCGAGTAATTTCTTCACTAGTAGTCTAATTTAAACTTCGGAAGAAGGAGGTTCTCCGAAACGCGTCAGGGTATGTAGTAACTAAACGGTGTAGAAATACGGGCTGATTATATACCATCTACTTTATCTTGCCTGTTCTTGTGAACGTCTGTCAGGGGTAGCGACTTATCGATGATAATGAGCGGGGGTCCAGCATCGGAAGGGCTTCGAAACTCGTCTGTTGGTAATACAATGCTAATATTGGCAAACTCAAGCAAGTTCTAATAATTTGTGGATAGAATCACCCCTAGTCAAACACTGTTCGAATCAATTATATTTTAAAATGCTCTCTATTTTTATAGATAAGATTTGCCCAGTTAGAAGTGTGAGCGTTTTTGGTAAGGAAAAAACGCCTTAGAAAGCACAGAACTGTTACGATTCCATGTTATAATCCTGTAGGTGTGATATTGCGGAGACGCGGCAATTATTTCAGGAAACCCGACAACAACTTGAATAACAGAAATCTAATGCGAACAATGAACAAAATCACATGTTGCGCTCAGTGTGATACCTTGTTATATGTTAATACATCTGTAATTATAAGTAAATTTGTAATTATTATTGTATAATATTATTAATAATTATTTAGTTAATTGTAAATTATAAATATTTTATATTATTATAAAATGTTTAAAATATTTTAAATATATAAATATATTTTTTGGTTTACTAACACTTTTTTTCTTTTTTTCAGGTACGTTTTGGAAAATTTCAATTCCCTGTAAACGTAAGTTCTATAATAATATTATTTTTTGTAATTAAATATTTCTCTATAATAATAATGTTATATTTAACCTTGTTTTGTCAGTTTTACTGTTTTCCCGTGTTTCTCTCAAGTTTAACATTGGCTTCACTCTGCCTACAATTTGCAGTTTATCTGAATGGTTAGAGTCAACTTAGTGGGCTTTACAACTAGTATTGGTGTCCTAAAATATTCACCTAAATTTCATTCAATTCCTTCTATTAGCTCACACTCTCACAATATATATCAATCGTTCATTTGAACTTTTATTCATCCACATAAGTTCTAATATATATTTTTAAACTTTTAGCTGATGATAACTGATGTAAATACAGTTTTTTCAAATAATAATTCATTAATTAAATTTAATAAATTAATTTTACTTTTATATTGGACAAAAATTTTTCACAAAAGGGGCAAGGTATGCAATATAATTATTTTGTCCCATTTGGTTTAAAATAGTAAAAACATATGATTTCATACATCTGATTTTATGTTATAGGTTGTGTTGTAGAACAGCTGTTTTAACTCATCGGTTATATTACTTTATTTACATTAATTGTAATTATGTAATAAAAAGAAACTAAAATAAAATTTTCCTTTGTTGACCTAAGTAGGAATTTATTTTAAAGAGGTCTCCTTTATATTACTTGTTTTATGACAATGTTAAACATACGCAATTGCCATTCTGATAAAGAGTCCATGGTAGT
Organism: Prosapia bicincta; assembly: GCA_036971475.1. Lineage (NCBI taxonomy): Eukaryota > Metazoa > Arthropoda > Insecta > Hemiptera > Cercopidae > Prosapia > Prosapia bicincta. The sequence goes on from JBAIZL010000002.1 coordinate 24,324,743, forward strand.
AATGATTTCAGAGTAGTTATGGCTCATGTTTACTATCATTATGACCATTTTTGTTGTGGAGGGGTTTTGGTAATGAAGTTAGCCCAATGGGCTACACTACAAATACTTTCCCGGGAATCGTAACACATAATACCTTGACTGAATCGGATAATCGCTTTAGGGCGGCTTTTTCCGTATGAGTTGAATGCATAAACTGAACAAAGCGCTAACGGAATGCCCTTTACAATAAAATCCCCTTCCGCGCGGGTCTTTTCTTTTTTTAAAACCCTCATATCGTTGATGCTCGTCCTCTCACGTCTATTCTGACTAAATATTTAAACAAATTCAGCAGATGCATTTTCAATTATTAAGCGAAATACAACGCAAAAATAAACAATTTTACTTAAGGGCAGCCTGCGGAAGAAATTTGTACCAATGTTTACCTGCTCACGCTTGAACGGATTCTGTGATTACTCGCTGTTTGCTCGCCCCCGCTCTAGTGTAAATACGGCCAAATTACCACCCGCCCTCTCTACAGTAAATACAAGTGCATCCGATGGTTTGACGTTGTATTGGATTAGTAAGGACTGCATCTGACCGTTTACTCCGCTCCCTGAATTGAGCTTCTTGTTTGAAAGGTTTATCAGTATAGAGGTGCCATATGTTCATAGACATACGGAATGAAAACGTATTTATATTAAACATTATTTTTACATGAACAGAGGACTGTAGGTTATTAGGAATGTATGGTTACGTAACCAGAGAAGTGCTTAGCGTGCTCTCTAGCGCGGACTATCGGAACCTACAAACTCGTAATATTACAGTGTTGCCATATTGAGTGTTCCCAAATTAAAAAGATTCCATACAGAAACTTACGCTAAGTTTAAAGTTAAAATTTGCTAATGATCTTTTGGTTTGTTTAAAAGCATTAAATAAATCTCTAATCTATAGAACCCGCAGTCAGAGAAAGTCAGTTGAGATATCTTGCTAAATATTTGCTTAAATTATTTGTATTATTCAATAACAATTAAAAGATGTGTCATAATTATATAAAATAATGTATGTTGCTTTATACACCCAAAGCCTGTATCGAATTGGCTCCGTTGTGCCTTGACGAGCTCCTTCTTTATAATAGTGGCTCAGCTTGGCAATGTAGGTGTGACGTCCCTGGGAAAATCACTCCTTCACACTGTGATGAGCCCCCTGCCACTCTCTACTTTACAGTAATGGGCAACATTGCTGTGATGTCACTGGGAAAGTTCGGATCGTATTGGTCCCTCTGTGACGAGCTCCCTGCCACTCTCTACGCTGAAATGGGGACTCAATTTAGCAACATTGGTGTGACGTCTCTGAAATTCCACGTTTTATTGGCCCCACTGTGACAAGCCCCTTGCCACTCTCTACGCTAGAGTAATTACACTGAATTTGGCAACATTGGTGTGACGTCATAGAAATTTCGCGTCTTATTAGAACCACCGTGACGAGCTACCTGCCACTCTCTACGTTAGAGTGAGTAGACTGAATTTAGCAACATTGGTGTGACATTCCACGTCTCTTTGGCCCCGCTGTGACGAGCTCCCTCCCACTCTCTACGCTAGAGTGAGTAGACTGAATTTAGCAACATTGGTGTGACATTCCACGTCTCTTTGGCCCCGCTGTGACGAGCTCCCTGCCACTCTCTACGCTAGAGTGAGTAGACTGAATTTAGCAACATTGGTGTGACATTCCACGTCTCTTTGGCCCCGCTGTGACGAGCTCCCTGCCACTCTCTACGCTAGAGTGAGTAGACTGAATTTAGCAACATTGGTGTGACATTCCACGTCTCTTTGGCCCCGCTGTGACGAGCTACCTGCCACTCTCTACGCTAGAGTGAGTAGACTGAATTTAGCAACATTTGTGTGACATTCCACGTTTCTTTGGCCCCGCTGTGACGAGCTCCCTGCCCCTCTCTACGCTAAAGTAGCAAGAGAAGCAAGAGTAAATAGACGTTTTACTCACAAGTAAAGCTCTAAATTATAGTTATCAGGGGACGTTACCCTAGAATTAATGGAGATTACATTAAAATATTGATAGGACAAATGAAATGTCGGAACTAGTCATTGGTTGGACCCGGGTCACCAGAGAAAAAAACAGGAGATATACCTTGAAAACATACGCATCGAGAGTACATAACTTAATAAGTAAGAGCTATAAAGAGTATTAACCTATTTAACCCTTTTTACCACTCTGGTAATAAAAACAAGGCAGTTGCAAATTACAGGAAACGTGCAAGCAATTTGGAAACATCTCTCGCAGACAACTGCTCAGGGTGAATAATTGAAGGGACGGTCAAACAACCCTCCACTTCGTTAAGGCTTTAATGAAGACTTCTGTTTATGAAAGGCAAATCCATCCCCTAGTGAATTATGCGCGCGGGTGAGTGTTTTAGTAAATCATGTTTTAGTAAAGATTTCTAGTTAATCAGCCTTCAGTTTCGAGTAGCATTATTTTACGTCTATATGTAGAGAAGATCGATGGTTTTTGAAATAATAACTAGGCCACTAAAACTATATTGTTCCTACTGTTTAGTACGATTTAGAGTTTAACTGGCCAAACCATCGTCCTACGCCGATTCATTATTTCTTACTTCCGTTCACAACGTTTCCATGTCCTTCGTGGAGCTCCGGCTCCAGTTCCAGATCAAGGATGTCGGTCATTATACAATATTATTGTATATAAATTAGGGGGCTGCGCCGTCAAGTGGGTTTCGTACTTCACTTCTAAGCTAAAGGTTGTGAGTTCGAGTGTCGGTAACGCCAAAGGACTTTTGATACTTGCACAGCCTACAACTTGATTTAGCCTCTGAAAATGAGTACACTACATGCACAATGATAAGTCTTATGGATATTAAATTTTATTTTTCTTAGAGTACACTTATGAAAATCATCGAACGGAACTATTTGCGGTGTTATGCATTCCCGCGAGTCGGCTGTCAAATCCCCCTCCACGCCGTACTACGTGCACCTTCCGAGGCGCTGGCAACTTCCAGAACCGAACCTATCATAAGGGAGGATTTAGGCCGTTCGGAAGTCTCTTGTGGTCCAGAGTAGTTCTGGAAAAGCGGGTGGAGCCGTAATGATTACAGTACTGATCCAGAGTTTCATCAGCCAGGTTTACAGATGGGCCCTAATATAATGATACTTTAGATCGTGGCATCAAGCCCCCCTCCGTCTCAGACTTGAAGCTAGCCACCAGGTTGGAGTTACGAGCTCGCGGTTACATTCGTGAGGGCGTGGATTCACATTGTGTAGATATTGTGCACATTCCTTGTGTTCTTAAGACAATAAATAGAAGGTGAAAACCTAGATACCTTTCGTCCACTTTCTTCATTTCGGGTCTAGTCGAAATCGTTCAATCTGTGTTAATCCTCCAAGTAGGAAGGTCGAATCGGTCTAACGTGAAAACACATGCACAAACGATAGAAATAATTGGAGCGAAAACCTAGATACCTTTCGTCCACTTTCTTCATTTTGGGTCTAGTCGAAATAGTTCAATCTGTGTTAATCCTCCAAGTAGGGAGGTCGAATCGGTCTAACGTGAACACACATGCACAAACTATAGAAATAATTGGCGCGAAAACCTAGATACCTTTCGTACACTTTCTTCATTTTGGGTCTAGTCGAAATAGTTCAATCTGTGTTGATCCTCCAAGTAGGGCCAAGTAAGGAGGTCAAATCGGTCAAACGTGAACACACATGCACAAACTATAGAAATAATTGACGCGAAAACCTAGATACTTTTCGTCCACTTTCTTCATTTCGGGTCTAGTCGAAATCGTTCAATCTGTGTTAATCCTCCAAGTAGGTCCAAGTAGGGAGGTCAAATCGGTCAAACGTGAACACACATGCACAAACTATAGAAATAATTGGCGCGAAAACCTAGATACCTTTCGTCCACTTTCTTCATTTCGGGTCTAGTCGAAATCGTTCAATCTGTGTTGATCCTCCAAGTAGGGCCAAGTAGGGAGGTCGAATCGGTCTAACGTGAACACACATGCACAAACTATAGAAATAATTGGCGCGAAAACCTAGATACCTTTCGTCCACTTTCTTCATTTTGGGTCTAGTCGAAATAGTTCAATCTGTGTTAATCCTCCAAGTAGGGAGGTCGAATCGGTCTAACGTGAACACACATGCACAAACTATAGAAATAATTGGCGCGAAAACCTAGATACCTTTCGTCCACTTTCTTCATTTTGGGTCTAGTCGAAATCGTTCAATCTGTGTTAATCCTCCAAGTAGGGCCAAGTAGGGAGGTCGAATCGGTCTAACGTGAACCCACATGCACAAACTATAGAAATAATTGGCGCGAAAACCTAGATACCTTTCGTCCACTTTCTTCATTTTGGGTCTAGTCGAAATCGTTCAATCTGTGTAAATCCTCCAAGTAGGGTCAAGTAGGGAGGTCGAATCGGTCTAACGTGAACACACATGCACAAACTATAGAAATAATTGGCGCGAAAACCTAGATACCTTTCGTCCACTTTCTTCATTTTGGGTCTAATCGAAATCGTTCAATCTGTGTTAATCCTCCAAGTAGGAAAGTCGAATCGGTCTAAAGTGAACACACATACACAAACTATAGAAATAATTGGCGCGAAAACCTAGATACCTTTCGTCCACTTTCTTCATTTTGGGTCTAGACGAAATCGTTCAATCTGTGTTAATCCTCCAAGTAGGGAGGTCGAATCGGTCTAACGTGAAGACACATGCACAAACTATAGAAATAATTGGCTGGCTACCTGAAGTTATTACTAATTCAATATAGAAAAAATCGTACACATTTTCTGCTCACTAGTAACGTTCATCATGCCTATCAAGATGGTAACTGGTTTGTGGCAGTGAGTGCAAGGGGCGAGGGTGCTGAGGGGTACTTAGGTAACCCATCCGGGAGTTTCTGCTTCTACCTTCTTACTAACCATCGGACTACTTCGACAGTAACCCTTTCTTAAGCACAAAAATATCATTTGAATATTTTTTTCAACGTTTCAATTTTGTAACACACTTCAATTTCACCGTTCAATTCTTCTTGAAATCTTTCACAAACGTACTGGCGTTACTCCAGTACCAGGGCATCATTTGGTCCTTTTCTCAGGTCTACCTAATTCCATCTTGTTATGTTTCTTACAAAGGGGCACTTTGGATAGACACCTCATCCTCATAGAGAGTTCTTCTACTCATTGTATCCAGTTCGCGTGACGTCATAACATCCTATCTTTCTGTACTTTATAGTAAGATAGCTTATGTCCCTACCTTAATCTATCACAATCCAATTCTATTCCTCCTATACGGTAAGTCATTCATTCTAATCGCCTGAAACTACAAAAAACACCTACACAGTACAAAAATACTCCAGAACAAAGACGACAGGGCAGGAGTATACAAGATCACATGTAATGACTGACCCAGCTTCTACATAGGTCAAACAGGAAGAAACTTCACAACTTGACACAAGGAACACGTAAAAGAGATAAAAAACACAACACAAATCAATCTTCGCCATTCACATACAGAACACACTACACACATACACCAATATAGACACTAATCTAAAAGTCCTCTAATACACCAAAAAAGCAACGCACTAAACACAACAGTAAACTACGAGATATACAAACACCACAAAACCCCTCTGGAATACACTCTAAACGACAAAACACTCACAATCTAATACTATATTTGAACACATTAAAAATAACACTACAGACTCACACTAATACAACACTCCTGAGCAACAGTCTTGACCGTGACCCACGGCATTGAACAATACACTGATCACTTGCGAAACGCGTCTGGTGAAAAATATCAGTAAGTAATGGTTTTTGGTCAAGTAATAAAGAAAAATCGCGAGAAAATATTTTTTGTGCAGTATAAAAGACTAAAGCCTGTCTTTACGATTTTTAGAAACCCACAATACAGCACAGCCTACACGGGCGCGTTGGCGTGCACAATACAGCCAATACAAATACGTATTGAGCGGTGCTGGCTTTAAGAAGGGAGAAGAGGAAATCCTTTTTTATCTTCAGAAGAAGCCGGCTTTGAGGGGACAAATCTCGCGTCACTGACTGTCCACTAAAATCGTTTGCAGTAACTTTAGGATTTGCGTCAGAACTACGACACTCGTCAGGATTTGAAACAGAAAATATGGCATTTTAACTACATTCATACTCGTCCATGGTGCTAACCCTATGTGCAACGACGGATATGTTAAATATCTCTTTGTTAACCTGAATCCCAGATAGTCTTCTCCCTAAGGGGCAGGGATTTAATAAAAATGTAGGAATGATTCCACCGTCCATTCTGTTAGTAATTAAGCTCTTGCATTTAACTAAACAAATATTTTTCGGGATGTATTGATTCATATTTTTTGTTTTGATTCTCAGGTCTCTTGTCTTCCTCAATTCCTTCTATTAGTTCACACTCTTCTTTACATATCTTTTTGTTCTAATCCAATCTTCTTATTCAAATATTTAATCGTTAATAAAATACTTTTTATCCATCCACTCAAGTTCAAATGCATTTCTTAAAACTTATAGTGGATGACACTTGATGTCATTAGAGTTTTTTTGATTTTTAATCATTAAATAAATTTAATACATTAATTTTAGTTTTATATGTGGAAAAACTTTTCACAAAAGGGGCAAGGTATGCAATACTGTATAGCTATTTCGTCTTAAAATGACGTCGGCAAAAATAAGGGATAACATATGCTTTCATAAAACAGCTGATTATGTTATAGGTTATGTGGTAGAACAGCTGTTTTAACGCATAGGTTATGTTACTTTATTTATATTATTTGTAATTATTTTTTAAAAAGTAACTAAAATAAAACTGTTCTTTGTTCACCTAACTAGGATTTGACTTTAAAGGTTTTTTGTTCTTATTACTTGTCTAGAATTTTATGTCTAAACGCTCTACAGTAGAAACCAAACTTAGCTGCACCGGCTAATAGATCCCTCATAGCCTCTAAGCACTAGTAAACACATCCGCTCTCTGCCAGCGTTGTAGAACATATTTTCCGCTACCTTGAGACCTGCCACTTGGTTTGCTGTGGAGAGTTTTTTGTGATAGTTATTCTCACACTTTTGATCCCCCTTTCTAGGGATAAAAGGACAAAAATTATGGCCAGTTGTGGACACGGCCATCTACCTGGTTTATACCTGTTCTTAACTGGAATCAACATGATTTGACGGTCGCTACAGTTAAATGTTGATTTTCAACAATAAATCAAAGTTCAAAATATTTATTTACATAGTAAACTGTTCAAGAAGATGTTGCTGTACGAATCAGTGGTTGTTTCTTGTTTTGTAGTTTTGAACATCGTATAAATTTTATTTATTTAATAAAATTTAACTTAAATATTTCTCTACAGTTCATTCTTATTTATTGATATTTGAAACAGTTTTTCTAAAATTTTTTTTTCAATTCCTACTATTAATTTACACTCCACTAACAAAAAAATATATATATATATGTGTGTGTGTGTGTGTGTGTGTGTGTGTGTGTGTGTGTGTGTGTGTTTGTTTGTGTGTGTGTGTGTGTGTGTGTGTGTGTGTGTGTGTGTGTGTGTGTGCGTGTGTATCTTGTTCAACATTTCAATCCTTAATAAAATACTTTTTAATCAACCACATAAGTTCAAATACAAGTTTTTTTTTAACTTGTAGTGGATGACACTTGATGTTAATACAGTTCTTTCAAATAATAATTCATTAATTAAATTTAATTAATTAATTTTATCATTAATTACGCTTTCTATTTATTTACCTAATATTGTGATCCTCTCATAAGTACATGCATACAGTATTTATAATAATTTTAATTACTTAGTAAAAAAGTAACTAAAATACGTTTGATTGTTGACGTAAGTAGGAATTGACTTAATTACTTGTTTATTATTTATATTCGATGAACACAACTTACAAATATAAAACGAAAATAAAATAATTGACATAAAGTCACTCGCTTCCAGAGACGCTTCAAGCAAACTAGCAAATAGAGATGTTTGATTATGTCAGTTCATTTTCCACCCTTCATCATGGACCATTTTACCCCTCTACATGTTCAGTTATGCCCATGTAATATCGCCGGTTACCTACCCTGCCGGTTTAGGGGTAGCCACCCTTACTTGTGCTATGTTTTGTTGCACACTATCTGGAGTACCGTAATTAGCCTCTGCTAAAAGCTAAATGAATACAGCCTATGCAATACAAAGAGCCTGCTTTGTGGGGTTGAAGCTCGCGATTTATTGCTCGTTTAGTCGCTATAAAATGGCAGCACGAATGTTTTACATAATCAGGCAAAAGGGTAAGTATCAGGGAAATATAGCATGGCTGGGGTAGTCGCGTTACATTTAGGGATGCTGGTCTGCCAAGGTGAGCTGTGGTTAACCTTTGCATGTGGAGCTATGTTTCCTATGTGTGGAGGATGCTTCACCCATCCTTCACAAGGGATGACTACCCGGGTGATGAAAGTTTGAATACGGATTAGCCTAAGTAAACTTTCAGCAGTGAATTAGGTCTTTTAGTATCTCATTTATAGAATTAGTTTTATGTAGCGGTAGGAAAATATAGTTACTACCATATATATAAGTGGGTAAGGTAATAATAAACATCGTGGTGGGTTAGGAAAAAATAGTGGTGTGTGTGAGAGCATTGTCACTTTCGTGAAACACTTTCTTCCGAGTTCATTATTGTGTTCGAACAAACTACTTTATAGACAGACATGTGTGTGTGTGTGTGTGTGTGTGTGTGTGTGTGTGTACGTGCGCGCGCGCGAGTGTGAGTGTGAGAAACGATAAAACTACAGTAAACCCCCGATTATCCGTGGAATAGGGTGGCCCGGCAACGCCGGATAACGAATTCCCCGGATAATCCGCTATGAACAAAGAATACGCAAAACGATCGATTATTATACCATAAGTTACACAAATAATGACCCCGGTTAATGCAATTCACAAATAATCTTCAGAGGACAAAATAAATACAGAAAATAATTTAAAATGTCGATGTATTTGACGGATTATAACATGTTCATTTATATGTCTAACTATTTACAATAGGTACATAAGTATATGTCAAAAGTAAGTATGTATGTACATATGTAATTTCCTTTACACATAATACTTTCCCTTTATAAGAAAAAAATGTCACTTTCGTCTGTTTTTTTGTGAGCATTGATTTAGCTTTAATGTGCGATCTAAGTTTTTTTAGAACCATTTTGTCGCACAGTGTCTACTTGTGTCACAAAGCCATAAAGATCGATAATGTATATGACAGACATGGATAATGCATATGTCACGTCCTAGATTATTTATAGCCGAGATTAGCTGACATTTGTTTACAATCTTATGATACACGTTAGGTTTTCGGGCGTCCAAGCATTTTGTCATTGTCTCTTATATACAGTAGTCTGCTCGCCCCTTTTATTTCGTTGGCCCGCGTCGGGATGCTTCCCTTTCAACGTAAACATTAGTACGTACATATTTACATATCTATTCCCTTCATCTTAACTTCTATTAAGCCTTATATGTATTGACGTCGTAATTAACCGTTTGGAAATTTAAACACATGAATCTGATTGGAATAAAAATTGGATATTTGTAAAACAATGGCAGACCCCGGATAATCCTCAAACCGGTTAATCCGCCAACAGATAATCGAGAGTTTACTGTATTTTAAAATTGCATTTTCAAAGAGACTGGTCACTATTTTTGAAGGAACCTAGGCGGGACTATTTATTTACCATTTATCTGAGCTCTTGGCCTTGAGAGGTCGGAATAGGCAAGACGGGAAGTGATGGGCTAAGTAATTATAAATAGTTTCCTACAAACATTATAAGGACTGTCAAAACACTGACTTGAGACGGTTAATATTAGATAAATTCGATGATAAAATTAGCTTCGGTATGGAATGACAAACAAACTTGAAATATGTGTGGACATAACGGATGCAGAAGCCTTACATGGGTAGAATATTCTGAAAATGTGTTCAGAAGTGGTAGTACATGAGAAAGCCTGAGTGAGCAAGTGCGTGGTTATAGGTCTTGCGGAACGTCGTGAAACCTGGAGGGGTAACAGGCGACCGACCAGTAATCTACATACCTAGCTATTGTTAATTAGCTGTCTGAGCTTGACTTAGCATCGCAGGTGACCTCCTTAGATTGGCTCGCTAGTAGAACATCCGAATACAAACACGGCGACGGCTCGAGGCAGACTGGGCGCTCCGCATGAAGTCAGCCTTCCCCAAGAAGTACAAGACCTGTAGGTGGGCCCCGCTATACGTGAACAGCTGGAGCATGGCCATGTACTAAAGGAGAGAAATAAACACTAAACGGACGCTTAGTGACCGGAACGTTTCACTGAACACTTTCCTTGGAAGATTTATTTTGAATAAAATAAATGCAAACGAAACATAAGAGGTGATAAGTTATGAAACGTCAGCTAAATCAGGGGTTTTCAACTGGGATGCACGCCCCCTTGGAACCTACTTTAGTAGCCAAGCACTAAAGAAGGTGACATCGTCGCCGAAACTAGCCTGATTGTTTTATGAACTTGTGTGTTTATTTTAAAAAAATTTGATTTAAGATTTCGAGTTGACTGTTTTGATTTTTACCTTTTGTGAATAGTTCTAACTACTTAATCTCTAATTAACTTAATATATATAAATATTTACAATAAAGTTCAATAAAATATAAATTAAATAAATTTAATTCACCCTCTTCGGTTTCATACTCAGATTGTAATTCTTGACTAAATATAAATGATAGGGGCGTGACCTCATGTCATTGTTATAAAAAGAGACGCAGGTCCTCCTGAATCCATCACGGGGGTTATGGTTACTAACTGCACGCACATAATATACAGTGGCAGCTCGCGAGAAGATAGCTTCCAAGAGGGCTGGGCGAGTTCTGGGGGCCCAGACCCGGGAAGAAAAAAGAAAGACCCTAGAGCTAAACAATAATACCTAACAGCATCTGCCAATTAACAGTGAGTCAGAACGTCTCGAGAGAGTTTCTTCTATGAGTTATATGCGATTAGTTTTAGATTATTATTAACGTAATGACTCGATTATTAACGGCGCGTGTTCAAGTAAAAAAATATGAATCGTCGAAACAGTAATTTGAAATTTCATCAGCACCCCTCGCCCTATCCAAGCGGATAACTACCTTCAGATCCCCCTTTCAAGAAAATCAAATCCCTTAGAATTCATTGAAGTTTAAAGGTTTATTACAAAGGAAGGGGTGGGTGGAGTGAGGGTGAGGGATGAGACAATAAGGGACGCGACAGTTGGAGCGATTCTCAGGAACGGGTCAATTGTGATGAGTCTTTTGTAGATCTGTAAGGTGAATCGTAAGACGAGGGATCATTATGGAGTGTAAGTGGGGAATTCTGTTGACGATATTCTAATTACATCGTCGTTAAAGTGTGTGTTTGTGTATGTGTGTGTGTGTGTGTGTGTGTGTGTATGTGTATGTGTGAGTGTGCATGCGTGTAGTAATGTAGTAGGGGTCAAGAACTAGTAGTTTGTCACTGGCGATCTGTTTTCAAGGAACTGTTACTATTGCTATGGTAGTAGTAAAGTAATTGTTGCAATATTTTCTTTTTCAATTCCTACTATTTTTGTTGAATTCCGATTTGTGTTAAATTTTTCCAGCATTGTGCATTGCCTAACTCCTGTTACTATGAGATCGGCTTAAAAGAAGCAATATGAACAAAAAACCTTTTAAGTCAATTCCTAAATAAGTAAACAACGAAAATTTTATTTTTGTTACTTTTTATTAAATATTACAATTAACATAAATAAATGACATTACCTATGCGTTAAAACAGCTGTTCCACCACATAACCTATAACATAAAATCAGTTGTTTTATGAGATCATATGTTATCACTAATTTTAAGAAAAATGGGACGAAATAACTATATTGCACACCTTGCTCTTTTTGAGAAAAGTTTTGCTCCCATGTAAACCTAGAATTAATTTTTAAATTTAATTCATTATTTATTATTTGAAATATCTATATATTATTAGAAAGAGTCTTTCACTTCAAGTTCAAAAAAAGAGTGGATGAATAAAAACGTATTTAATTAACGATTAAAAATTTTATAAAGATATAAAGGAATCAAAAAATATTTTCTATATAAGGAATTATCTACATTTTTCACAGTTTCTTTGTCATATTCTACATGTCCTAGCAACGTTAAGTATGTTACTGTAAAAACGTTATTGGTAAAATATAGGTTTTTACTAGCATACCAACATGAGTATTTTATAATTACGACAGGATTTTTCTGGCTTTTATCATTAGAGTTTGAGAGTTGCTAGGATTTACTAATCAAGGTTTATAACTACTGGTTTTGGTAAACAAATAACGAGTAATTTTAATTATTTTCTTGCTATCAACTTCCAGTTTAGGTTAAATAGGTTAAGTTCAATTAGGTTAGGCTAGATAACATTTACATCGCCGTAAGACCCAATATTTACCGTGTGTATGATGGTAACAATTTGATAAGAACTATGATCGCGGTAGAGTTCACACTTTTACTATTAGGAGCTAACTCTTAATAAATAAAGACTTATAAAAAATATTTCCTATTTTAGGCTCGTAAGTTCAATTGATTTAGTTTTTTTTACTTTTAGAAGGAATTGTTTTCATGTTAGTTCAATTGTTATTTTAGATAAGCAGAGCAAACCGTAAGCCAATTGGCGGAGACTGAGACGACACTGATCAATGAGTTCACTACAATAATGACTCTTCAGTCTCTGTTAAAAGTGGGCGTGTCCAAACTAATGCTCCATTTTCATTGAATAACTTCACTTTATATGATTTTTTTTCATTATGTTTTTAAACAAAACTAGGCTATCCCCTTCTTAGGTATGATGCGCGTTATGTTTTATTTCGTCGTGCGTTGAATCCGCGTCTTTCCTCGATTCGGCCTAAATTCTTTTCACGTACTCACAATCATCCTGCGTTTAACGTTAATCCATCAAAAATTTCCCAATTAACACCCCTTGCTGTCGTTTCCAAAAGTTTGTTTCTCTCGAGAACTTGTTAGGCAGCAAAACTTACGTGATTGAATTATCGTCTGCCCCTTCGCATCTCTTGACCGTAATTGTTTGGGTGCAGGGGTAATGGGGAGTTCGAAATCATTACTTTGATCCCTTCCTACTTAAACCGAGCTTGAGGGAAGAGCATCTTTAAGTAAAAGATTATTTCTAGGTAATCGCTTTCTTGACTATAGGGAAACAAATTTGTCAATTTATCCCGTTGTTAATTTTTTAAAGAAACGTTTAACAGAGGAATAAACTGGTTAGGTGTAAGGCTAGACATGTATAACGTTAGATTTGATGTAGCTTTGAAAATGGTGTAACACTGATGATTATGTAACGTTGGGGATGTTGTAGTTTTATAGATGGTGCTGTTTATAGATTATAACAACTATATGGTGTAACGTTTGGTATGATAAACACAAGGCATGGTTAATCTAAATAAATGAAACCTCTATACCACAAATGACTTTTTCTTATATTTAAAACCTTATGTACATTTCAAATGTATAGCAATCATCCTTAGAGGTAATTTACAATAAAGCATACAATAAAAATTGAAATGTACATAAGGTTTTAAATAACAGAAAAAGTAATTTGTGGCATAGAGGTTTCATTTTTTAAAATTAAACATTACGCCACAGTTGTTTTATACAGTTATATACTAGGTATGGTGTGACATTGGGTATAGTGTAACATTGGGGATGGTGTAACGCAAGGGACGGTGTAACGCAAGAGACGGTATAAAGATGGGGACGGTGTAAAGACAAATTTGATGAAACGTTGGAGATGGTAAACAATGGGTAATTTGTGACGTTGGGACTGGTGTAACGCTGAGGACAGTGTATTGTTGGAACTAGTGTAACGCTGAGGACGGAGTTTAGTTGGGACCGTCGTAACGCTGAGGACGGTGTATTGTTGGAACTAGTGTAACGCTGAGAACGGAGTTTAGTTGGGACCGTCGTAACGCTGAGGACTGTGTATTGATGGAACTAGTGTAACGCTGAGGACGGAGTTTAGTTGGGACCGTCGTAACGCTGAGGACAGTGTATTGATGGAACTAGTGTAACGATGAGGACGGAGTTTAGTTGGGACCGTCGTAACGCTGAGGACAGTGTATTGATGGAACTAGTGTAACGATGAGGACGGAGTTTAGTTGGGACCGTCGTAACGCTGAGGACAGTGTATTGATGGAACTAGTGTAACGATGAGGACGGAGTTTAGTTGGGACCGTCGTAACGCTGAGGACAGTGTATTGATGGAACTAGTGTAACGATGAGGACGGAGTTTAGTTGGGACCGTCGTAACGCTGAGGACTGTGTATTGATGGAACTAGTGTAACGCTGAGGACGGAGTTTAGTTGGGACCGTCGTAACGCTGAGGACAGTGTATTGATGGAACTAGTGTAACGATGAGGACGGAGTTTAGTTGGGACCGTCGTAACGCTGAGGACAGTGTATTGATGGAACTAGTGTAACGATGAGGACGGAGTTTAGTTGGGACCGTCGTAACGCTGAGGACAGTGTATTGTTGTAACTAGTGTAACGCTGAGGACGGAGTTTAGTTGGGACCGTCGTAACGCTGAGGACAGTGTATTGATGGAACTAGTGTAACGATGAGGACGGAGTTTAGTTGGGACCGTCGTAACGCTGAGGACAGTGTATTGATGGAACTAGTGTAACGCTGAGGACGGAGTTTAGTTGGGACCGTCGTAACGCTGAGGACAGTGTATTGATGGAACTAGTGTAACGATGAGGACGGAGTTTAGTTGGGACCGTCGTAACGCTGAGGACAGTGTATTGATGGAACTAGTGTAACGATGAGGACGGAGTTTAGTTGGGACCGTAGTAACGCTGAGGACAGTGTATTGTTGTAACTAGTGTAACGCTGAGGACGGAGTTTAGTTGGGACCGTCGTAACGCTGAGGACAGTGTATTGATGGAACTAGTGTAACGCTGAGGACGGAGTTTAGTTGGGACCGTCGTAACGCTGAGGACAGTGTATTGATGGAACTAGTGTAACGATGAGGACGGAGTTTAGTTGGGACCGTCGTAACGCTGAGGACAGTGTATTGATGGAACTAGTGTAACGATGAGGACGGAGTTTAGTTGGGACCGTCGTAACGCTGAGGACAGTGTATTGTTGGAACTAGTGTAACGATGAGGACGGAGTTTAGTTGGGACCGTCGTAACGCTGAGGACGGTGTATTGTTGGAACTAGTGTAACGATGAGGACGGAGTTTAGTTGGGACCGTCGTAACGCTGAGGACAGTGTATTGTTGGAACTAGTGTAACGATGAGGACGGAGTTTAGTTGGGACCGTCGTAACGCTGACGACGGTGTATTATTGAGAGTGATGTAACGTCAATCAAGATCTTAGTCGACGAAACCGAAACCTTTTTATTTTGGGACAGTTAAGTCGTGGTTAATGACATGAAAGTATACAAATATCTCAGAACTATATTGTTCGCATTTTTTTCGGTTTTCCTGTGTAGTATTTTTGACGCATTTATTTGAATTGTAAAAAACATTGTAAGTCCTCAAAAATCTTTTTCGGTTAATGTTGAGAAAACCATCTCTTCTCAGGACTCTTCCATAACAAATTATAAGACTTCCATTAATGGCTCACTATTAAACTATTTATAATCTATAGATTCTCATTTGCAGACTGAACATACAGATTTTATTGAACACATCACCAGCAGAAATAAGTTCAAAACGGAATTTAACAGAACTATTAAACGCAAAACCTGTAATGGTAAGGAATAGGATAAATATCAGTTGAGCACCAGATGGTCGACAGGTGAGCACCTAAAGATGGGCAGTTGAGGGTCAGATTATGGGCAATTGAGTATCAAATGGTGGACAGTAGAAAACCTGATGATGGCAGTTCGGCGTCAGACTATGGGCAGTTGAGCATCAGTTATTGGGCAGTTAAGCATCAGATGATGGGTAATTTAACACCAGATAGTAGACAGTTGAGCATCAGGTGATGGGTAGTTGAGCATCAGATGGTGGGTAATTTAACACCAGATAGTGGACAGTTGAGCATCAGATGGTGGGTAGTTGAGCATCAGAGGGTGGGTAATTTAACACCAGATAGTGGACAGTTGAGCATCAGATGGTGCGTAATTTAACACCAGATAGTGGACAGTTGAACATCAGATGGTGGGTAGTTGAGCATCAGATAGTGGGTAATTTAACACCAGGTAGTAGGCAGTTGAGCATCAGGTGGTGGGTAGTTGAGCATCAGATGGTGGACAGTAGAAAACCTGATGATGGCAGTTCGGCGTCAGATTGTGGGCAGTTGAGCATTAGTTATTGGGCAGTTAGGCATCAGATGGTGGGTAATGCAACACCAGAAAGTGGACAGTTGAGCATCAGATGGTGGGTAATTTAACACCAGATGGTGGACAGTTGAGCATCAGTTAGTGGGCAGTTGAGCATCAGATGGTGGGTAGTTGAGCACCAGATGGTGGGGAGTTGAGCAGCAGATGGTGGGGAGTCGAGCATCAGATGGTTAGCGTTTCCTTCCTTGCTAACTCTTAATGTTAGCATTTATTTTACTCACTTTAGTGTTTGAATCTATTTAGTAAAAATTAGGATGTATAAGTTATCGATTACTTTGTAGGCACATTAGCGACTCCTTCCCTCTTATCACGATATTCACAAATCGCGAACACCTGAGACCGTCTACGTTTTCCTTATAACCCGTTTTTTTCCAGGAAAAGCCATCATTCTTTACTGCCCATATTTTTCCCAATCCTTTACACCGTATTCGTTTTATTGATGGAGCTGTTCGGTATCAGATGTTGGGATATTGGAATAGAGATTAAACAAAACAGGGCGCAATGAGGGAAGGGGGACGTTCAATCGGTTTTTAACGATATCAGATTTTACAAAGATTACACTCGGCTAACGATAGCTAAATACAGGCGATTTGTTTTGTCCGGGGGGAGTTTACTTTAAAATTTACGGCAGACCATTAGTTAAACGTGATTTCCGCTAGTTTTAATATTATTGACTTGAAATTCGCTGCGCTGGTGTTAGTCACTTGGCTTGTCTAAAACCGTAAAGCATTTGCTTGGCTACTTACACCTCTTGCTCCCTCACGCCGCTTTGTTTACGTACCAATGTAGTCAACTTAAGAAACGTTTAGTTTTTTTACATATAGGCCTAACCTATTCTCTTTAAAACCTCAAAATATAGTGAAAATGTAAAATTGTTAAAAAAATTCCCTTTTGTTGAAATTAGAAGTAAAATAATAAGGGTGAAGGAGTATTAATTGTAACGCATTATGTTAAATATAACTAACTCTGAAAATCTGAAATACGCTCTGTATTTTCAGTTTCATCTTAATGGAAGGAGTAAAGAGAAACCGCTTCTACCGTCCCAGCTTCTCGGGGGGTTATCAGATTTATTGTTAACATAATTTTCAAAATCTTCATAACAATAAACAGACTAGTTTCAAATCATTTCTTTATTGTGCACATCTGTTGGGGTGTATTTTTTATTTACACATCTGTGATTTATATAGTTTATCTCTTATTTATGTATTGTATCTGTTATTTAAACATCTGTGATTTACAAAAATTATTTTGAAAGTGCATCTGTTATGTTATTTTCACATCTGTGATTTAAATCTGTTATTTATATACGTATCTGTTATTTTTTACATATGTGATTTACATCTCTATACGGTGTATCTGTTATTTTCACATCTGTGATTTACAAATCTTATTTATGTAGTGTATCTGTTATTTACACATCTGCAATTTAGTTGTATTATTTATATAGTGTCTATGTTATTTATGCACCTGTGACATTCATGTGTTATTTATATATTGTATCTGTTATTTACACGTCTGTGAATTACATCTGTTATTTATATATTGTACCTGTGATTTCCGTCTGTTGATTATATAGTGTATCTGTTTTGATCCTATCATAACTTTAGTCTTGTCGGTAACACACTTTCCACTTACACCTTTTATATTATTCAATATTCCCTGAAGATTTTTTATACTATCAGTCATTATTTCTGTATCATCAACGAATCTAAGATCGTCTATATTTATTCCATTAGCTTTAATTCTAGCTCATCTTTAAAACAAAGTCTCGTGATATTAACTTGAAATTACTTATTATCTAAATTTAAATTAATTTTTTTGTTTTTTTTACTATGCACCAGCGTGGAGATCCTGTTACTAAGTTTTAACACACTTGCCTCACTAACTCTCATTTCTAAGCATTATTTACTTCGTTCCATAATGTTATTGTTGTGACGTTAACTTGCTAAACTTTTCAGGATTTTTAATTCTGTGCCCTCTAGATTCTAGATCAGACCTTCTTTGACCAATGATGACATTCTGCGACTTATGGTTTATAATACATATAATCTATATACCTTTTAGGTTGTTTTTTAGTAGCAACTGAATTGATTGTTGCTACTAATTTCGTAATTTTGAAGGGAACGCTGTTGTTTTAAAAGTGCACGCACTTGGTTTTTGTCTAAGATTATGTTAAGCGTAAGGCGTCAGTTTCCACCCCAACAGTGCACTTTAAGAACCTCCCCTAAGGGTGCTTACCCCTTGGCTTTACAGGGGTTCCGCAATATATGTCCCCGAGTGATGCATGGCCGGCATTATCTCACTACCATAAAACCTTAATAGAAAATACCTTGCGAGTATTGAATCTGTTGCCGCAATGTCCCACGTCCGTGTTTCGCGCTGGATTATCTCTGGTATGGAGCTAGGTTAGCTGGTTCGGCAAAAAAAAGTTTTTGTTTGAAATATTAAAAATAGGCTGAAAATCAAATTGTTCGATAAATGCAGGAAATGTCTGTTTATTTATACGAATATTATATATATATATATATATATATATATATATATATATATATATATATACATATATTTTTTTTTCGAAACATGTATGCTTAAAAATTAAATCATGCTTTCAAATTTTACAAAGTTTATGAAATAATTTTGAAAAAGTTTTCTTAAACTTTGAAAAAAGATTTTCACAAACACAAAAAGGTAACTAGCTTCTCACAAGTAGCTGTGATACAAAGGTAATAAAATTACCTTTTGCTGTTTAAATATAATTCTTTTATTTTGTAAAAATTATTTACTTTTACAGATGGTCTTTTTAATAACCCGTTACGAAACATTATGTTTTCTATTGTTGTATTAAAATATAAAATACATACTAAAGGATACATTATAATTAATCAGAAAATATCTCATTCGTTCTGAGTATCTTTCAAGAAAACCCATGATATAAAAGGTAATTCGATTTTTCCAATTTTCCAGGAAAACGTGATATAAAGAAATTTTCCTCAGGTCTTTCCAGGAAGAAGTGGTCTATGAATTCTCCCAAGTTTTACATTTCTTCAAGTCTTTCTAAGAAGATGTAATCCAGGAATCCTCCCAAGAGTTACATTTCTTCTCAAGTCTTTATTAAAAAGATTAAAATCCTTTCATAGAATTACATTTCTTCTAAAGTCTTTCTAAGACGATGTAATGTAGGAGTCTTCCCAAGAATTACATTTCTTCTCAAGTGTTTCTAAGACGATGTAATGTAGGAGTCTTCCCAAGAATTGCATTTATTCTCAAGTCTTTCCAAGAAGACGTAATCTAGGAATCTTCCTATAGAATTATATATCTTCTTAACTTTTTCTAGGAAGATGTGATCTATCGATTTCCAGCGACTTCAAAATTCTCTTCCAAGAAACTCTTAGGCCACTCTAATATGAAACCTAAATAATATTTTGGTGAAACAAATTACGACTTAACAAGAGTTTTGTGTGTTTTGGAGTTTGCATAAGCTTTTATTCAATTGGTTTATTCCATTCTTACGAATCTATTTCCTCCTAGTTACATCTCGTCTCTGCTATAGATGATTTTCAATCTCTGTAAACCACTTTCATTATGGGTTTCCTTCCGATAAGTACAAGAAGATCCGGTTGCTGGGCTTGACATTGCCTGTACAGGTTACTAATTCATTTCATTGGCAATCATTTTGTTTTTCCACGTGTTCAATCGACTGATTTAAGTAAGCATTTTGTGCATTTTTTTGATGGGCTTCTTTATTTGTAACGGAAGGTATTCCCAAGTTAGTGTAATTGTGTAACAGGTACATTTGAGGCATAATATTACCCTGTATTCTTCTTCCTCAATCCTCCCTCTATTAAAAAATCCGTTCTTTCCACTCATAGCCAGCAATTGTCAAAACTAATTCATCTCCTTAAAAAATAAACAAAATATTTTATTTTACAATTTTTTTTGTAATGAATTGGTTAAATATTTTACATAATGTATTTAACCATTTTATGTAAAATTATGGTTTTTTCAGGTTTCACCGTTCTAAAAACAAGTAATATAAAAAAACGTTCAAAGTAAATTCTTAATGAGTTTAACAAAGGAAATTTTACTAATTTTAAACTACTTAACTAAGTGAATACGTAATTGCTTACTTGCTGACGCGTTTCAAAACAATCGTTCCTTTTACGAAGCTAACCCTCTACAGACAGTAAAGGGTTAGCTTCGTAAAAGGAACGATCGTTTTGAAACGCTCCAGCAAGTAAGCAATTACGTATTCACTTAGTTAAGTAGTTTAAAAGTTTAATCAGTGAATTCAAGATGATTACATCAAGAAACTTCAAAAAAAATTTTATTTTAGTTACCCTAGAGCACTATTCATGATGTTGTGTGGTAACCATGGCAACAGTTTAAGGTTTTACAATGGAAGTTTCGACGACAACCAAAAGAGGGGGATTCATATACATCACTGAGAAATATATTTCTAGGTATTGGAAAGTAGGTGCAGTGCCAAGGTGCGCTAGTGTTCGAAATTGAAGATTCTCAGTTCGAATCCAGCTGGACCACACAAATTATATAATTTAATTATTGAGTAAATTTTTGAAGAAACTGTATTAATATCAATTGTCATCCACTATAGGTTTAAAAAAATTTATTTGAAGTTGATTGGATGAATAAAAACGTATTTTATTAACGATTCACACAAGATATACGAGTATAAACACACACACACACATACACGCGCGCGCGCGGGCGCACACACACACACGCACGCACACACACATAAATATATATATATATATATATATATGTGTGTGTGTGTGTGTGTGTGTGTGTGTGTGTGTGTGTGTGTGTGTGTGTGTGTGTGTTTGTGTGTATGTGTGTGTGTGTGTGTGTGTGTGTGTGTGTGTGTGTGTGTGTGTGTGTGTGTGTGTGTGTGTGTGTGTGTGTGTGTGTGTGTGTGTGTGTGTGTGTGTGTGTGTGTGTGTGTGTGTGTGTGGAGAGTGTGAACTTAATAGAAAGAATTTAACAAGGCAATTTTGAACGACTTTCTTTGTAGTACAATAGATGTATATATTACCCACTTTCAAGGTTATCAAAGTCTATATATAGTTTTATTACGTATATTTTATTTTGGCTGTAATGAACGGTTGGTTATTGATGTATCGGCAGTATGTAACAAGATACTATAAATAATGTAGTTTTTTTTTAATGGAGGAGTTGCTGTGAGGAGCTCCGTCACTGTTATAGATTTCCGTTCAATATTAGTCTGTGTTCCCCTACCAGAATATAATATATATTTACGGATTTTAGAAATTTTTGTTATATAAAAGTCAAATTCTGTTCTGCAATATATAAATATCGGTTTACAGTATTACATACGCCTTTGAAACGACTTTCAGACTTTGCATCGCGGTACTTAGGACTCTTCTGAGACGATATCCAATCATACCACTACACCGAACAAAGATTTATCCCTTTGTAAAACGCCCTGGGCCCTTGTCCGTTTACAAAAGTCCCGTTTATGAAAAGGCAAAGCCGCGTTCACATTAGAAGATGAGATAAATCCCGGGGTTATTGGAAAGCCAAGCGTCGGCGATGATAACTAGGAGTTCCCGAGGGACCAGTAACAATGGAGCGAAGGGAGAGGAAATAAATCTTACAGGGATAATGTGGACTTCGCACCTCCCTCCTCTTTGTCAACAGGCGCGATGCTTGTCAAAACAAACATGCTGCCATCTAGAGTGGGAACTTTAAACTACTGATAGTGTAAATACTGTTCTGTGATCGTGACAAAGCGATGAAAGGGGGCTGTGATTTAAATAGATATTGCCTTTCGCAGATTAGGGAATTTTCGTTTCCTGAAAATTGTGTTCTCTTACACAGTGATTTCGAAAAATAAAACCTCTGAAGTAATTATGTTCCATGATATTATCTCTTAGATTCTACGATAGTATCCTTCTGTGTTCTATATTATTTATTGTGTAATATTATACTACACTTCGTGTTTTATGATACTATCCCTTGTGTTCTATGATACTATCCTTTGTCTTCTATGATACTGTCTTTATGTGCAAGGATACTATTCATTGTGTACGATTATATTGTCCTTTGTCTTCTATAACACTGAGGTTTTACGAAATAATTTTCCATCCGAGAAACATTAATTCGCCTACACTCGCTGTCAATTTTACACCGTTTCGAAAACATTTTAAGCTTTTAAAAACATATTAACAAACTTCTAACACTTCAGATTGACATAAAAAGGAAAAAGAACGGGGCATAGCAGTACTAAGAACAGAATTTTCTGGGTAGTTATAACTAAGGTCGTATTTTGATTTTATTTTATTTTCCCATACCAAGAAGAAACGAAAAGGTTTCAACATTACATGTGTATAGCCTATATTTGTAAAACGCATATGTCTTGTTAATATTCGTGTGGTTTGATTTCAGATTACTCCTCAGAGGGCTGCACTCCTGACGACGATGGCGTGTACGAAGATGTCGGTCTATCAAAGGTAGTAGAGAGACCTCACAGCCACACCCCGTACTACTACGGCGATCTACTGAACCGCGACACTGCACCAAATGGCCGTCGGATGCCTCCGCATAGATCGACGGGAGGTGCACCGGGCGAGGTAGACGAGATGAGTCGCCAGAGGAACTTTTACGAGACGGCGTTCGATTCGAGAGTCAGTCGGTCAGACGATGATCTAGACGTGGACGTGGTGATCAATAAGTGCATCTTGCCCAGCGGTAAGCCTCCGAGAGCCGGACCGTCAGGCGGTGCTGGAGCGCACACTCCGGAACGGAGACGAACAAACCTGTCGCGTCAAGAATTGGTGAAAAAGAAACCCAGAAGTTTTCGTGCCAAAGACAGCGTGGATAGCATCACGCAAGAGATAACGGCTCTGGACGTCCAAGACTCGCCGCTACCGCTTCGCGGCTTCGTTCCTCCTACTCCGCCTTCGAGCGCCCCTTTACCGACCAAGTTCCCATCTTCACACTCGATGGCAAGCGTACACAGTGCACCAAACTTACCCGGGTCGAGGATCAAAGACGCCAGGCTGCCGGTGAAGTCTCTACGTTGTCGTTTAGAAGACTCGAGAGCACTTGAAGCTCGATGTACGGGTTTTGATAACAACGACAGAACGGAAATTCGATTTGGCAGACCGAAAAGCTTATTTTCCGATATTTCTGAAATCAAATCAAGACCGGAAGAAAAGTCCAAGGAAAGACTTATGACGAATCCAGTTTTGGAGATAAAAGGAAGGCCAAGAAGAGTAAAGTATTCAAGTACTGAGAGCATGGCTACCAGCAGCAGTGGTGGTAGCTTGGAATCCATCAGGAGCAGCACTAGCGAAGGGAACAGAAGCACGTCGAGCTCGGAGAGTCACAGAAGTAGCTCTCTAAGCTCTCACAGTTCCGACTCTACGGGGAGTACGGGGTTCCATCAGGTGGTTACGCCCATGGGCGCTAGATTCTTTCAACAAACCAAACTACACATTTTGTCACCAATCTCTGATAAATCTTCACAAGAGCCTGGTTCGGAAACCTCCGAGAACAACAGGAACAACAACTCTCACGGCGCTTCCCCAGAAGAGAACACGCTAGTGTCTACTCCGCTGGAACAGGGCACTTGCCAAGAATCGATACAGTTACAAAAACCGAAACGCAGAACGCCGCAAAATAAAAACCTAATAAACCTCGGATTGGGGCAGTGTTCCGGTGATTCAGAGACTCATCAAGGATCGGATAGTGGTATATCGATAGAGTCGCGATGCGGGTTGAGCGCGGCACACAATCAGAACGTCGCAACGGACTTGACCGATTTACCTTTCGACATGCCAAAACTCAGACGTAGGAGGTTGTTGCAACAAGTGCCTGGCGTACAGGATACATCTGGATCAGCGACGTCGGTGGACTTGAAGGACCTTCCGTTCGACATGCCGAAGCTGAGGAGGAGGCTGAGAATGGCGCCTTCCAGTACGGAGTCCAGTGGAGTGTCGCAGGCATCGTCTAGTCACAGTGTACAAGAAACGGAGAGCAGGCCTGTTTCGAGTAAGTGGAACTGTCATTATCAAGATTACATGTCTCTTATATTTATCTTTAAAAGTGATAGCCAACAAAATCCCTGCCTTTCACCAGCGTCTATCAAATCGACCTCTCCAACACTACTTCTTTTTCAGTGTCTCCTGCTGTTCTTTCACCGACTTCAAACAATCCTCGACACCCAGTTTTATTGTTCATTCTCTTTATTATTGTTATTTATAAGAAAAGTCTTTACTATTCAGGGTTTTGTTAATCTGTATTGAGTGATAGTAATTTCTTTGCATTAGCACGATCATTCTACATGGTTTGTTTCCTATATATTAAATATAGGAAACACATATTTAATATAATACATCTATCTTTAGAGTAATAACTATCAAGATACTCTCGTCTTACCAGACTCCATCGAATCGACGCCTCCAATACCACTACTTCCTGTTCAGCTTCATCCTCTTGTTCCTTGAGCCCCAGCTTTACTGCTCTTTACTACACCCCGGTCCATTCATTTCTCTGGTAGTTTTTTTTCCATTCTCTGGTTTTTGTGTATGCTATGACCAACAACTAGGTACACTGTTTCCTTCCAGCCACCTTAGTCTCAATTTTTCTCCCTAAAGGAGCAAATTTTATACTCTTGTTTGTGTCCTTGTTTTACTATTCTGGTGTTTTTTATTGATTTGGTCTTTTGGACACGTTAATAGCGGGGTCTATTTAAAGGAGACGACTCTGATGAAGAAAGTTATAATTGTTGGCTTCTCCTAGAGCATTTTTATTCTTACCAGTGTTTCACCTCTCGTTCCAGACAGACGGACATAGTAACGCGTTTGTGACTGATGTGGTAAATGCTACCCTGTATTGGGAGGCCATGGGTTTCCTAACACCTCCTATACCAGTGGGTCATAATGTATCTTCAGTGAGTAGACTCACATCTCTTCAACCCACAAAAAGCAGGTGTATTGCAAACACGCTATCCTGTCGAGTAATATCACGATCTTCCCCTATTCCAATTACCAGAAGTATTTTCTACTCTTCCTTTTTATTCTTCAAGGTTTTCAAAGGATAGTTTGTGACCTATCAGTTCATGGCCCTGATAGAAAGTGAGTTTTATCCAGATTAGTGACCCCGTAAAAGGAAAGCTTGGTTTCCCCTTGTACCCAATACCAGCTGATTATTATCAGGTTTCATATATTAAACTTACCTGTATTCTCGAACCTTTCCTTTCCTTCCCTACTCTTCGTAAGCGATAATATCCACACTGACTTGGTAAAACGATATAACCATACACATAAACGTCGTATTTATCTCTAACCAGGAGATGGTAGTCTAATACGACCACTTTGCAACACTGTTTTCTTGTATTCACTTATCACTTTCACTATATGTACTTAAACAAGAATCTTACTTGGTATTTATGCGAGTTAACTTTCAAAGATTTGTCGTATCATCATCATCGGGCATCACTGACCAGGGGTTGTATCTGCAGTCTACTACAACCCCCGGTCAGTGATGCCCGATGATGAAAATACGACCAATCTTTGAAAGTTAACTCGCATAAATACCAAGTAAGATTCTTGTTTAAGTACATATAGTGAAAATGAGATATATATATATATATATATATATATATATATATATTGTTCAAATCTTCAATCGTGATAAAATATATTTTATTCATCCACTCAAGTTCAAATACGTTTGTTTAAACTTGTAGTGGATGACACTTGATGTTAATAATTTTTTTTTCAAATAATAATTCATTAATTAAATTTAATTATGAATTAATTTTAGCTTTATACGGGAGAAAAACTTTTCACAACAGGGGCAAGGTATGAAATATAGTTATTTCGTCCCATTCGGCTAAAAATGAGTGATAATATTTGATCTCATAAAACAGCTGATTTTATGTTATAGAGTTTACGTGGTATAACAGCTGGTTTAACTCGTGGGTTATTTATAGTAATTATAGTTATTTCAAATGAAGTAACTAAAATAAAAAAAATGTTCGTAGACCTAAGTAGGAGTTGACTTTAAACATTGTTAATATGATTTGTTTTAATAAAAAGTCGTATCCAACTGTGGAATATTTGTTCGAGTCCTAAGTTACTCCCCTAATCTTGGGAATTCCCTTTAAATGATATGTGATAATAGCCTCTTAAAAGACTCACGTAAAGTTCAGTGCAGGGTTTACAACAATTCTTTGCGGCAAAGGAAGCCATTTTCTAAAACTTCGACAAAGTCTAACAGGTTTTCTAATACCTGTATTCGCTATATTAAAATGTAAATATTGGTGAAACCACAAAAATAACTAATATTACAAGTTACTTAAGATTAAACATGTACACTTCTACATCATCATCAGAAGATCCATTACAAAGTTAGAATCTAGAATACAATAATCTACAAACTAACTTATTTAGTTTGGTTCACTCTAGTTTGTAAATTATTGTGTTCTAGATTGCCATTTTGCAATAAGACTGATGATGATGGCATGGTAATATTTATGTTGTAATATATAAAACCACTGTGCTCTTGATATTTTATTTGTCGTATTGACTATTGTGTGGTTCTTTTCTAATCGTTCGTACCGTTTTAATTCTCTTTTCCCATATTTTTCAAACTTTCAGAATATCGTAAAAACTTTGGAATAAAAGTGAAAAACATCCCTCCGGAAAGCAAAGGAAATTTTAAACATTTCGGCGTGACTGGGCAACATGAGTTTCCACTGCAGCAAATGTTAAGACTAGCAAGTTTGTAGCAAGTAGTAACCATTTGCTGTTTTATTATTCCATTTATTTCCATTTCTCGACATAGCACAGTAAAATCTGTCTGCATTGTATTAGTGCGCGCTACGACAGTAAAGCACAATACCCCGCAAACATGCAAAGCCCCTTGAAAAATAAATGCTTTGACAGGGGTCGGTTTTATTTCCAGACAAGATATAGTTTATAGCCGGGGGGGGGAGGCGGTTAAGGGTTGATGTTTGATCCGCGGTATCGATGCAGTTGCAGCGTCCGTTTAGTTTTACAGCGCCCTATTAGTGGTCGCCCTATTTCTCTTCCTTTGATAATAGAATTATTATTTTATATCTTTGTCTACACCCCCCCACACACACACACACAAACACACACACATGCAGTCTCTCTCTGTCTTTCTCTCTTACATACTCACACAATATCTCTTTCTCTCACATACCCACTAACATAAAAACTCTCTCTTTCACACACAAACCGAAAGACAATCTTACTCTCTCTCTCTCTCTCTCTCTCTCTTACACACACACACACACACACACACACACACACACACACACACACACTCACACACACACACACACACACACGCGCGCGCGCGCACGCACGCACGCACACACATACACACACACACACACACTTACACACACACACACACACACACACACACACACACACACACACACACACACACACATACACACACACACACACACACTTACACACACACACACACACTTACACACACACACACACACACACACACACGCACGCACGCATCACACACTCACACACACACACACACACCCCAAATTACGAATTTCTTCATTGCTAAAAGTCTCCGTTACTCGATGTCGCCTGGCTTACCAATTATCGTTTTTCATAAATTTGACATACATTTGTTATTACAAATATTTCTAAATTTAAGAAAGCCAGTATAACATAGAGTTAGTGTCATATATTATATCAGCTCATCCTAGGTAGGAGCATAAGAGTGGTGTAACAAACCTACGGGGGGGGGGGTATCTAGCGCTGCATACAAGTGGCGTGGTATTTGGTTACCACAATAATAAATAAACGTAATAAAATATTTTAAAGTTCAAAGACAACTCTTTCTTTACACAGCCGTGTCATATTTTGCAAGTGAATGTAAATTTTAAAATATTCTCCTATTTTTAAATAATTTATTGTAGTTGGTGTGGAGCTTTAATTTTCCGGTCGGCACTTACCTCTTGTTACCTCTTGAACCGCCAGTGCATGTTTAAATAAAACCATCCAGAATGCAATAGATATTAAATGGGCGTTTCACAACTCTTATGCATACTACTATAAAACATAATTTTAATTCCTTCGGGGAAAAGTTCCTGCATAATATGCCTACGTCAACTTATTGTGTAGAAATATTAAAATTCTCCATATTTTGGTTCCTGTGAATTTCGATGCTTTTAGCGAACGGAAAATGAGAGAAACATTGACACGATTTTTTACAATGAAAAAACAGACCACCGCTATAAGAAATATATTTTTTTTTTTTTCTTTATCAAAGTCAAGTCCAGCCGGAAACGAAAATGTAACGCCAATCTCAAAGCGGTTATTTTTACATTTCCCAAAGATATTGGCTATATAGACTATTCATTCTTTCTTTATGAAAACAGGTAAGGGATACTTCTCCAACCTTGAACACCAGTAGAGTTTCCTGGCCTCGCCCCTAAGAGATTAGGTTCAGTGTCAATGGCGATGCTCTATCAACGTGACCCATTATTATTCTGAAACACAGAACATACATTTCCTTTAATGCATCCTCATTTCTATTTAACAAATATCTTTCAAATCCTAACACGGGTACCTTACTTGTCTTGAACTATAATTAAGAAAAACGCTAAAACAGATAACTTTTATATTATTATTTTTCAGCACAAAACACACTACTGTAAAAATAATCTAATTTTGTTAATCTTTCAAAACTTTATTGATTAGCTTTTAAACTCTTCTCTTAGTCTCGGCTGACAGCAGGTAACGTATCAAGTTAACATATCACGATAGTTCCGTGGCGGAACACTGTGCATTTCTCCAGTGATAACGCTAAAGTAGTTTCATTCTGACGCCTCTGGAAGAGTAGACAGGAGGGCAAAGGTGGGTTAACTATTGATGTTAATGTAAATAACATTAGCGAGAAAGGGAGGGAGGTTGAATTATTTATTGTAATCCTTGCGGAGGGTAGCTACCCTTTTCCGGGGTTGATTGGAATACAAGTTTAAAAAGAATTTACAGATCACTTTTGAATCGAATGAGATAGAGGGGGAGAGTTTTCAGTTTTAATGTAAATTATTTTGCCAGGTCTGGGCTTATGACTTCAGATGGTACAGTGCTTTAAACCACCGTCGAATGGCACAGTACGTTAATCCTCTGACAAACGGCTGGGTGTTTTGATCAGGCGTAACATGGTACAGTGCCTTAATCAGCCGTCAAATCGTAAAGTGCCTTAATCCGACGTCAAATATCACAGTGCATTTTTCCACTGTCAATTGGTACAGTACCTTAATCCTCTGACAAACGGTTAGGTGTCTTGATCAGGCGTAACATGGTACAGTGTCTTAATTCAGCAGTCAAATCGTTAAGGGCCTTAATCCGACGTCAAATATCACAGTGCATTAATCCACTGTCAATTGGTACAGTACCTTAATACTCTGACAAACGGCTCGGTGTCTTGATCAGGCGTAACATGGTACAGTGCCTTAATCAGCCGTTAAATCGTAAAGGGCCTTAATCCGACGTCAAATATCACAGTGCGTTAATCCACTGTCAATTGGTGCAGTACCTTAATCAGTTGTCAGATAGTACAATATCTTAATCGTCCGTAAAATGGGAAAGTCTCCTAATCCAACCTGAAATGTTATAGTACCTTAATCAGCCGTCAAATAGTACAGTATCTTAAGCATCCGTATAATGGTAAAGTGCCTTAATCCGTCCTGATATGATACAGTACCTTAATCAGCCGCCAAATGTTCCAGCACCTTAATCAGCCGTCAAATGGTACAGTGCCTTAATCAGCCGTCAAATGGTACAGTGCTTTAATCAGCCGTCAAATAGTACAGTATCTTAATCAGCCGTCAAATAGTACAGTATCTTAATCAACCGCCAAATGTTCCAGCACCTTAATCAGCCGTCAAATGGTACAGTGCCTTAATCAGCCGTCAAATGGTACAGTCCCTTAATCAGCCATCAAATGGTACAGTGTCTTAATCAGCCGTCAAATAGTACAGTATCTTAATCAGCCGTCAAATAGTACAGTATCTTAAGCATTCGCATAATGGTAAAGTGCCTTAATCCGTCCTGATATGATACAGTATCTTAATCAGCCGCCAAATGTTCCATCACCTTAATCAGCCGTCAAATAGTACAGTATCTTAATCAACCGCCAAATATTCCAGCACTTTAATCAGCCGTCAAATGGTACAGTGCCTTAGTCAGCCGTCAAATAGTACAGTATCTTAAGCATCCGTATAATGGTAAAGTACCTTAATCAGCCGTCAAATGGTATAGTGCCTTAATCAGCCGTCAAATAGTACAGTATCTTAATCAACCGCCAAATGTTCCAGCACCTTAATCTGCCGTCAAATGGTACAGTGCCTTAATCAGCCGTCAAATGGTACAGTGCCTTAATCAGCCGTCAAATGGTACAGTGCCTTAAGCAGCCTTCAAATAGTACAATATCTTAATCAGCCGTCAAATGGTTCAGTGCCTTAATCAGCCGTCAAATGATACAGTGCCTTAGTCAACCGTCAAATAGTACAGTATCCTAATCAGCCGTCAAGTGGTACAGTGACTTAATCAGCCGTCAAATAGTACAGTGCCTTAGTCAGCCGTCAAATAGTACAGTATCTTAATCAGCCGTTAAATGGTACAGTGCCTTAATCAGCCGTCAAATGATACAGTGCCTTAGTCAGCCGTCAAATAGTACAGTATCTTAATCAGCCGTCAAATGGTACAGTGCCTTAGTCAGCCGTCAAATAGTACAGTATCTTAAGCATCCGTATAATGGTAAAGTGCCTTAATCAGCCGCCAAATGTTCCAGCACCTTAATCAGCCGTCAAATGGTACAGTATCTTAATCAGCCGTCAAATAGTAGAGTATCTTAATCAGCCGCCAAATATTCCAGCACTTTAATCAGCCGTCAAATGGCACAGTGTCTTAGTCAGCCGTCAAATAGTACAGTATCTTAATCAACCGCCAAATGTTCCAGCACCTTAATCAGCCGTCAAATGGTACAGTGCTTTAATCAGCCGTTAAGTGGTACAGTTAAGAAACTAGGCCGTTAAATACTAATTACCTTAGCTGAGTAAGGGTCACGATCCGATACGACTTATATCGCGTGGTAAAAAGGCAGTTGGATATTACTAGCGTGCATGAAGCTGACCTATTCTCTCTCGGATGCATAAAGAATGTCTCTATACAGAGGTGCTATGGAGAATTGCGATCAAGTCAGCAGTTCCTCTGAAGTATGCCTTCTCTATGCCGGGATCAAAATGAGTTATCTACCTGTTACACCCCCTTAAGGATATTTGGCATCAGCTAGGACTAAGAAAGGATATAATGGTCTCGTGGAGGCCAGGTTGCTTACCTTTGACCCCCTGAGTATGTCACATATAAAGGCAGATTCGGAATAGATCTGCTTATAATGGGATACTGTGGATTAGTAAGAACTGACTTCGGAACCAAATCTTTTGCCTGATTCTTGAACGAATGCCGTAACATAATAGAAGCCGATAACCAGAATTTATTTACGATTTTGTGAGTGCAACAGCGTCAAAGAAAGGTGTAAAAGCAAAAGTAAAGGTGGGCCATATTCCTTGAAGGGTAAGTGTTTATTGGAGAAACTAGTCGTATGTAGACGTCGAAACTAGTCTGTATGTATTAATAAACTGCGTGTTGTTGAATTTTGAATTAACTATTTTAATATTTACCGTTTTGAACTGTTCTCACTCGCTAAGCTCTGATTATCTTAATATTCCGTTATCTATTTCGGAAATAATAAAAGTTTGAAGATTAACTTCAAATTGTGAATATTTGTTTAACCGTACGTAGCCGTAACTCAAATTGTAATGTCATCGTGCACACAGAAACGAGGGTTAAACCTTTAGGCAGTGTTTGGCCACGGATAAAGTAGGTAGGTAATAAACAAGACGTCATTCCCGGGACAATAATACCGCTACCGGCGCTCCCTACCTTATCCCTTATCGATCATCGCTCTCAAAATGATCGATTCGGCTCTAACAAACACCTTCGTGTGAGTGACAGCCGATTCATCAATTTGTGTTTTATGAGACACGGCCATTTTATAAGGAAGGCGAGGGATGTACGAGTTCAACTCATATGTCTACACAAACCCCTTGTCTAACTGTACGCTGCCATAGTATTCTTCAACATTATAATGACCAAACATATAGTCAGAAGATCTAATGATCTATAGTGTAAGATCTAATGCATTCTTACATCTATATATTTTTATTTATTAATCTCTCTCCATCCCTTTCTTTCGCTACCACTTTTTCTCTCCCATTTCATCTCCCTGACTCACTTTTCGCGCGCGGTCACTTGCCGTTAATGTATGCTATTTTCTGAGCTTAAAATCACATGATGAATGACCACAGTAAGCTCTTTTGCTAAAACTTCTGAAATGCATTTTTCTGATAAACACTAAACAAATCTAACAATCAATAGTTTTGTATCAAAAAGGGAAAAATATCAACTTCTTATATTACATATTATTCTAATTAAATAATATGTAAATCTCAACCATAAATATATGCCCCCTCGCTATGCTCCTACTACCCTAGAGCTATCTGTTTTCTATTATTTACAGTCCTTTCCTGTCTTCTATACTGACCGATTTCCTCACACGGGCATGAGCAAGCACTCACGCATGTATACATACGCTCAAGCACGTAGGCACAAACATACACACACACACACACACACACACACACACACACACACACTGCAACGTCCCCCCACCTCCTCACCTATTCTACCGTCCCTACCACCGCAGCTCCACGCGGTCGTTTTGTTGTGTTGTTTAAATCCTTTCTTGCAGAATACTAAAATTTAATTGTTTACAAGAAAACATATTTATAAACAACCAAAACTCTGCCTATCACCCTGCTGGTAAAACCGTGCTAAACTCCCAGAGTTAAATGTATGTTTCCTGCTCGTAGGGCCAAACCCACAACAAGCCTATTCCCGCTGACTACTATTTAAAATACATATAAACCCTCCTAAATAAGTTTATCAATTGTGTATGGTCTCAGTATAGTCACACATGTCAAATTAATAGTCAGCTGGAAAGAAACACATTTAGAATAATACACATAAAAAACACAGAGTCTTACCACCTGATGATGATCTGCAGAAACAGCAAGGGAACGTGCAAAATATGATTGTGTTTAAAAATACCTATTTTAAAAGGCTCCTGTGTCCTCTTAAACACAATCTGCCAGTAGATAAATCTCTGGACTTTTATTACAAAAAACCAACTAATCTTTAGGCTAGCTCATTAAATTAGTAGAGCGAAACTCTTTAAAACATTAGGCTTTATCTATTGCCATTTCATGAAATTTAATTAAATTTGTTTACTGATTTGATAATCATTTTTATATTAGTTGGAAAAAGCTAAACAGTTTTTATTGGTTATTTGACACAGGATGGAATGCAAATAATCTTGATTTTTATGACATATTTAACTCTATTTATTGAAATAAAAAAGAAAATTTATCCTTCAAAATATTTCACAATTATATTAGCAGAACAATTCACTGAGTTACTTCTCGTTTCTTATGCTTTGAAAAATTATACTTTGCATATAGATTAATAACATAGACATAACATAAAATTATTTTCAAAATTACACATAATAATATTCTATCTCCTATATGGAATTGGTAAATTCATAGTTTATGACCTTTAATTTTTAAATTTATAATATTCGAAAATTTTTCATTTTCTTTAAATAAACGGCTTATGGCCAAAAACCTTTTGTAATTTTAATATTCATTATTTTAAATATTCTGAGCACATAAATTCATTTACTTAGCATACAATTTATTAAAATTTTATAAAGAGTGAAGTCATTGTTTTAAGCTTGCAAATTTGTTTGAATTTAATAAAATTAACTAACTAAATTTGACGTGACTGATTTCGAATAAAGAAAATGACTTGCCAAAGATGTTCTTGCCGGTCCTTGGGGTCCCTCGTCTGGATTCCCTGGTCCTTGGACACCGGAAGTCGCCATCCCTGGTTCGTCGGTGGTGGTTTCCCTCTATTCGAGCGTCCTGGAGGCTGAGTCTGGAGCCTTCATCCTTGGTGGTCCTGGATGTCGAAAGCGCTGAGGTTATTGTCCATCTGGCCTGCTGACGGTCTCTACTCGCGGTCCAGCATAGCGTCCCGCGGCACCTCGTGTTATAAAATTTTTACAGACTGTCTCTAAAAGCTTAGAGACCAAGTATATATAGCGGTGAATTTAACCTACCGCACCCCGCCTGCAAAGTTCGCTATCGCTCGATTTATTCCTTGTACAGGCAAGTCGGGCAACGAATCTGTTTTAGCTTGCATAGTTTGATAATTAATTTTAGAACACTGAAAAAATGTCTATTTTATTTAAACGGCTGTAACTTTTTTGTTTCTTAAGTTTTTTGAATTCTGTTTTCTTTAATGTTCATTCTAGGTTATTGTGGTTCTTTTGAAATGTCGATGAAAGTTCTACGTGGTTTGGTTCGAAAAATAGCTTTTTTAGGCACTTAGAATTTTTTCGCTTCACTCTCGATGTTCAAATTTAGTTAGTTATTACAAGTTCATTTTATAACATTCTTTAATTTGGCTTAACTATTCTATTTACTGTTTTATTTAATTTTTCCCTCTTTATTAATTGTATAATTCCCTACTTGATTATTTTAAAAACAGCTTTATTTCTAAAAAACAGGAAATTACTTATTTACCACTTGCGACGGTCTTTCACCCCGTTGCAATTTCCCCGTTTGAGAGGTTAAAAATGTTTTACTTTGTTAAAATGTTTTTTACCAATTCCTTATCTTATTATTACTTAAACTATCTTATTCTATTACAAAATTTTCTTATTATTATTCTCTTGTCTCTTGGGAAGTTTTCACCCTGAAACACTTCAAACACAAGTCAATTAGTAATTTATTAGTCACTTTTGTTTACACTAACTTTTATTTTGTCAAATTACACATTATTCACCACACTGATGGCTGTCATTTCCTTTATATATTTACCACGTCAATTTCATTTTATACTAGTTATGGCTTTAAAAACAATGACTTGCAATTAAAAACCTAACTAATCTTACAGTACTATTTTTTAAACATATTCCATTTATATCTTAAGTATTACGTATTATTGTGTCAGCTGTGGAAGTACAGTTTATCAAGTTTAATTTGTTTATTTTCCGATAAACCTTCCGTAGCGGCTAACTATTGCGTGGATTCTACATTCCAAACTACCTGGCAAGGTCAATGAGCTGGCTTGTAAACATTCTCATAAAGTGCGACAACAATTCTAGTTATCATATTAAAACGGAACGAACCTTGCCTTTTAAATTCTCTATCTTTAGATTGTATAATTTACAAGACTGGCTTGTGTGCAGATTATCGAAGTCCACTTGATAAATCTTGATTGCTTCTGATTTTAATGCAAAGTTTTTATGGTCGACCTTGATCGTGAGTACACAAGTTTTCTTGTTCTATATTGTACAGTGAAAGTCTGATCTAACGACCCACTATCTCATGCACACAAATTTCTTGTTTGATTTTGCAAAAGTCTGTCCGCGTATTTGTTGTACAAGTCATTAAAGTTCGCTTGCTATCTTCCTGATTGCTGCTTGATTTAACCAGCTTGTTTGATTTAAGCAGTGGAGGTAGCTCGCCAATGTTTGCTCAGTACACAAACCTCCTGACTAATACTTTTGTAATGTTGATTTAGTTATTAAATAGTTTGTTTTAGATTTTAACATTCGTCCCTTTACAAATAAGTAGCTAATCTTAATGTCTAGATTTAACTACTGCTTATTCTTGTTTTTACATTAAATCAGTTTATGAATCTTTCTGACAATTTAATTCCTGCCTAACTTAGCTTATCGCTCGCGTACTGGTTCTATTACTGAACAACATTCTAATTTGGCATTTCCGTATTTTTATTATAATCAGTGTAAAGATCACATTGTAGAATCCCTTTACTTGTCATAAAACTTCTTAACGTTTTTAACATCATATACAATTTTACAGAATACATTACACGATATTTTATAATTATTGACACAGTTGATTTGATTAATTGTAACAAATCAGGTTATTGTTCCTAAGTTTGCCTTTTATTCCTTAAACTTTTCCCATTAAACATTTTTGGAATTTCCGTAGGACATTCTATTAACTTCGTCCTGCTTTATTTACATTTTGGTACGTCCGGCTTATTTTGTTGCAAGGAAAGTTTTTATAAACTCGTTCCCCGCCCGTCCACCGGATACTTCCTTGTGGCCGTGTTTACAAACACAAGTGATTGCCCTTAACCTTGAGCCTTTGTTTACATTTGTTCGACTCGGTGGGTCTTTCATTCAAACATCTGGATTCTTTATTATGAATTATTGTAACCTAGACAATTCTGGTTTATTTAAAAGTACAGCGGTTATTTATTTGTACTGCCTTTCTTAATAGTATTTAGTTTTAAAATATTTCTTACTCATTCATAAAACTCTTCATTAAACACATCTGAATAACTGTTTAGTAATTCTGGTAACTTCAACATTTCTTGTTTGTTTACTATGCAATGATTATTTGTATTTTCCAACTTAATCGTATTTATTTTAAGACATGTTTTACGCGTTCTGATTTTCTTTCGGCGTTTTGTGTTACGCCATTGTGCGTAATTCCTGTATTTTATTTTTGTCTTTGATTTATTTTTACTTGGTTTATTTTGATAATTTTTATACTGGTGAGATTTACTTCTAAACTTATTTTTAGCAAACAATTTGGACTTCGTTTTCAAGCAAGATTGATTAGAATTAAAGTGCTTTGGAATTCTTGTTAAGTCTAACGGATTTGTTTCCCGACAATTAGGTCTTTCCCTAACTTGTTGGAATTTTATTTGTTTCGGCTTGTAGCCAATTTTATTTAATTCGTTGAATCCTCCCTCGTCATTATTTAATTTGTTTGTTGTAGGCTTGGTTAACCCATTTTTTGCTTTGTTTAATCCCGTTAGCTCACTTGATTCCGTTCTTTCACAGTTTAATAATTCACTCTTCCTCGAATTTTCGCACAACTTGTTATTTAAATTTTTGGTAATCTCGTTCTTAACCTTATTCGTTGACAATTGTTTTGATTTTATTTTTTGTTCCCCGCTTGTATCGGTGGAACATTTTACATTTTTAGTCATATTTTTGTTTCGTGTTTGTTTATTTTCTAGTTTGTCATCGCCTAACTCGCACAAGGACCCATCTTCCTGATCCTTTCCCGTGAACAGCCCCTTCTGCACGCTATTCACTATCGGGCACTCCAATGTCGGCTCTACAGGTGTTAATTTGCCGTCGTTAATTTGCCCGTCTATATAAGACGGATCTATTATATTTATTGCCTGTTCCCCGCTTGTAACGTCGGAACATATTACATTTTTGTTAGTATTTTTGTTTGTTATTTTATTAATTTTATTACATCCTATCTCTAGTTTTATATTATTTTTATTATTATTCGCTACAAGAAACTCCTGGTGCAGCAGATATCCATCAATTTCATACGTCATGAACGATCTCTCCATGTTTATCCGGGCTTTTAACGCACACAAAGTGTTTGCTCCCAAGATGAGGTCAACCCGTAGATTGTCCACAATCAAGAAAACAAATTCCTTTGTGTGTCCGTTTAATGTTAGAGGTAGCATCGTTTGTAATTTGACTCGTTTACAGGTTGACCCTAATGCTGTGACTATCGCTACATTAGCTATAGGTAGCTCATAGAATAAATTCCCGTTTTGTTTTAGGGCTATGTATTTTTCTGTTTTAATCACAGACATTTGGGCACCTGTATCAACTTGTGCAATTAACTTATGGTCCTTAATTTCGCACTCTATCACTGGACACTGGTCTATATTCTCTAGTGTTATAACCGAGTCAATTCTTTCCTCTAACAAATCGTCCCTAATAGACATGGAAAAACCGCCTAGCCTGATCTTATTATGATGGTAAACCGGCTTTTCCTTCGGTCTCTCGCTCTGAATTATTTTTGGTTTCTTATTGCTTCGGATCTCTAACCT
The DNA here is from genome assembly GCA_036971475.1 of Prosapia bicincta. Taxonomy (NCBI): domain Eukaryota; kingdom Metazoa; phylum Arthropoda; class Insecta; order Hemiptera; family Cercopidae; genus Prosapia; species Prosapia bicincta. The sequence goes on from JBAIZL010000002.1 coordinate 24,363,236, forward strand.
GGTTAACTTATCTCCCTGATTGTTGCCAGAGATCCCTATATTTAGTTTTTTGGCTTGTGGTCGCTTGGTCCGGGGATAGGCGATTTAGGATGAGGGTTTTTAGGATACTTGGTCTCTTGGTATTTTGCGGTATCACCATGGGACCTTGGGTTAGGGTTAGGTTGTTGGTTTGGAGCAACCTGCCTCTGTTGACTTCTTTGAGCGATCCCATTACCATTGCCGTTATCAGTAACGCTGTCTAGCTGTTGTAGGAAAACTATCGCTTGTTTGATGTTACTTGTGGGGTTCCCCACACTAGCTAGCTGAACGTTACTCCCAAAGTGTTTCATTAACATGAAGATGAGATGGTTCTCTGGGATTATCGGGTCTAAGTTTTTCGCCCTGTTTACCATCATAATAAAATACTCTGCCATAGAGTATGGTCCATTATTATGGTAGCGCCCCTGATTTATCTGTCTGCGTACCCTATCCTGCTGGCGATAACTCCAGAAATGCTCCGTGAATTCCTGCCTGAATTCAGAATAAGTTTCTGTATTGTTCTTTATGGCTTTCCACCATGCATCCGCTGCCCCTTTCAAATATCGCTCTACAATTCTTAATTTTGCAGTCACGTCCATAGTATTGTCTATTTCAGAAAATAGATCTTCTATTTCCCCTAGGAATGTCATTGGATCTTCCTTGTCATTCCCCCAGAACTCAATCCTACGGTACGTAGCCTCCCCGTTCCTGTCTATTACCCTTGGTAAGCAAACTTGTGTTACTATTCCCGCTCCAGCTGTTTGCTTTCCCTTTGCGACTTGTTGCTTTACCGATTTAATGTCCTCTTGGATATCCTGTACTTTCTCGTTTAATTTAGCCGTTTTTGTTTCCGTTTTAGTTTTTAGTCTCTCAATTTCTGTCTCATGTTCGCTTAACTTTTCATATATATGACTTGTCTTAGTCTCATTTTCTTTTTGATAGTCATCGAATTTCCCCTGGAAAGCCTCCCATAACCGTTGTCTTTCCATTTTCTCTTCGGCTTTTTCCTTCTCTCTCAGTTGTCTCTCTTCCTCTCTTAATCGTTTCTCTTCCTCTCTCCATTGTTTTTCTACCGCCTTCTCTTTCTCTCTCAATTGTTTCTCTTCCTCTCTCCATTGTTTTTCTTTTTCATCTCTCTCCTTCGCCCTTTGTTCTGCTTCCTCCTTCTCTTTCTCCCTCAATTGCTTCTCCTCCTCTCTCAATCGTTTCGCTTCCGCCTTCTCTTTCTCTCGCTCTTCTTTGTCTTTTTCCTCCTTTGCCTTGAAATAGGCCATCAATTTATCTATCTCGGGTTTTGACATTTTGATTTACTATTTAATATTCAATTATTTATTTAAGTACTTATTCCTTTCTTTTCGATTTGGTTTAGGCCAGATGGTTCCTACCCGCTCTTTCGACTAGATCCTTATTCAAATTCATTTATTTATTTATTTTATTTTTATTTGTACGCTCTTAGATTTGTTCAATTTATATTATTCTTTAAAAATTTAATTACATTATTTAAAACATTCTGACTTCATTTATTTAGGCTATCTCGATTGATTTCTATTATTTAATTATTCAATTTTGATATAGGGAACCTGTTCAAAGCCCCTACCGTATGGGCGCCAATTCTGCAACGTCCCCCCACCTCCTCACCTATTCTACCGTCCCTACCACCGCAGCTCCACGCGGTCGTTTTGTTGTGTTGTTTAAATCCTTTCTTGCAGAATACTAAAATTTAATTGTTTACAAGAAAACATATTTATAAACAACCAAAACTCTGCCTATCACCCTGCTGGTAAAACCGTGCTAAACTCCCAGAGTTAAATGTATGTTTCCTGCTCGTAGGGCCAAACCCACAACAAGCCTATTCCCGCTGACTACTATTTAAAATACATATAAACCCTCCTAAATAAGTTTATCAATTGTGTATGGTCTCAGTATAGTCACACATGTCAAATTAATAGTCAGCTGGAAAGAAACACATTTAGAATAATACACATAAAAAACACAGAGTCTTACCACCTGATGATGATCTGCAGAAACAGCAAGGGAACGTGCAAAATATGATTGTGTTTAAAAATACCTATTTTAAAAGGCTCCTGTGTCCTCTTAAACACAATCTGCCAGTAGATAAATCTCTGGACTTTTATTACAAAAAACCAACTAATCTTTAGGCTAGCTCATTAAATTAGTAGAGCGAAACTCTTTAAAACATTAGGCTTTATCTATTGCCATTTCATGAAATTTAATTAAATTTGTTTACTGATTTGATAATCATTTTTATATTAGTTGGAAAAAGCTAAACAGTTTTTATTGGTTATTTGACACAGGATGGAATGCAAATAATCTTGATTTTTATGACATATTTAACTCTATTTATTGAAATAAAAAAGAAAATTTATCCTTCAAAATATTTCACAATTATATTAGCAGAACAATTCACTGAGTTACTTCTCGTTTCTTATGCTTTGAAAAATTATACTTTGCATATAGATTAATAACATAGACATAACATAAAATTATTTTCAAAATTACACATAATAATATTCTATCTCCTATATGGAATTGGTAAATTCATAGTTTATGACCTTTAATTTTTAAATTTATAATATTCGAAAATTTTTCATTTTCTTTAAATAAACGGCTTATGGCCAAAAACCTTTTGTAATTTTAATATTCATTATTTTAAATATTCTGAGCACATAAATTCATTTACTTAGCATACAATTTATTAAAATTTTATAAAGAGTGAAGTCATTGTTTTAAGCTTGCAAATTTGTTTGAATTTAATAAAATTAACTAACTAAATTTGACGTGACTGATTTCGA